>CAWUFW010006946.1:600000-1076616 GCA_963921515.1 Calotriton arnoldi | reverse complement strand
CGTAAATGAATGTGTCTTTGTGTACTGTGGCTGGTGCATGTAAAGCGCTCCAATGCCTTCAGGTCGAGTTCATGCTACATAAACCTGTAAAGGTTTCAGCCCTGAAAGGGTAGAACTGCAAAGCTTGGGTATAGTTGCCTCATATTTATGTTATATATAAACTGAAACACAATACATTTATTTTTGTGTCTCTTTGTTTGCCGAGAGTTGGTCCAGTGTTGCGGGGAGCAGGGGATAGTGGACAAGTTGCAAACAAATACATGTTTACATTGAAGGATGAATAACTAGACTCTTGAATTATTTGCCAGCATGTAGTGCACCAAAGTCTTCCCTCTCGTTTGCTTCACTAACAAAAATTACAAAAAATACAATTTATCAAAAACTATTGACTTTAGTTTGTGTGATGTCACTCTGGAATAGAATTTCTAGTCCATAATCATCCAAGGATGAGGACGGAGGTCCTCATCCTTGGTTCCAACCCTTCAGCCTGTGACGACTCCTGGTGGCCAACATCACTGGGAACAGCCCCGCCACCCACCGACCACGTACGCAACCTAGGGGTCATCCTCGACCCCACCCTCTCCATGACTAAGCAGGTCAACGCCGTTTCCTCATCCTGCTTCAACATCCTCCGAATGCTCCGCAGGATCTTCAAGTGGATCCCCACCGAAACAAGAAAAACAGTCACCCAGGCCCTCGTCACCAGCAGGCTGGACTACGGAAACGCCCTCTACGCAGGAACGACGGCTAAGCTCCTGAGACGGCTGCAACGCATCCAGAACGCCTCTGCACGTCTTATCCTCGACATCCCCCGACGCAGCCACATCACACCCCACCTGAGAGACCTGCACTGGCTCCCTGTCAACAAGAGGATAACCTTCAAGCTCCTCACCCACGCACACAAAGCACTCCACAACTCCGGACCAGCCTACCTCAACAGACGACTCAGCTTCTACACCCCACCCGCCAGCTCCGCTCGACCAGCCTCGCCCTCGCCACAGTCCCCCGCATCCGGAAACGACCGCCGGCGGCAGATCCTTCTCCCACCTCGCCGCCAAGACCTGGAACACCCTCCCCACCAACCTCCGACAGACCCAAGACCTACTGGCCTTCAGAAGACTCCTCAAGACCTGGCTCTTCGATCAGTAGCAGCACCACCCCCCTCTTCCCCCAGCGCCTTGAGACCCTCGCGGGTATGTAGTGCGCTTTATAAGTGACATGATTGATTGATTGATTGTTATTAGTAGACTGCATAGAAATTAATAAATTGCAGTTTCATGTTATCAGCCTTTGTCAAATACCTATTCATTGTACAAATTGTCATAAGCAAAACAAACTATCTTTTTTAAATGGGTCTTCCGCGGTTGCCTTGTTAATTCACTGTCCGCACGATGTTTTCAAGAGTGGTTCTCGTTGCAACCAACCTGTGTTTAGAGGTTGGGGGAGGGGAGGTGTTCCTTTCATTCCTAACTTAAGGCTCACCTCTGTGATCAGCCGAAACACAAAGGCTGCGATCTGCATACATTAACACTTTGACGGCTGCCCATGGAAGTGCTCTGCCTGGAAGGAACTGTTAACGCCCTGCTCTTGCACCTGCCGCCTGAGGAAGCGGGGAGATTTCATTTCTTCATTTTCTTTGCAGCTGATTTGTAGGGCCCGAATTATGATGAGCATGTTCTTGCTGTTAAAATTATAACGTGGTTTTACATGGTGTAACATGAAGCAATTTTCCTGTTTTTTTTGGTGAGTTTATGCACATTCCTAAACCTTTTTAAGGCACTTTGGCACTTCATTGAAGGCCCGAATAAAATGAGCAAAGAGCGAATGGTGAGCACAGCCCTGTGCAGACAATGCGAGGATGCCCTCCACTTAGGCTGTTCTTAAACAGAGTGGATGCAGACATACAAGGTCAAAAGCGCTATGCAGAGGCCAAGTTGTAAACGAATCCTAGCCGTGAATGGCAATGCACGTCCCTGATCAGTTAAAAAAGGCAACAGCATATGTAGCAGGTGTAGATTAACGAAGGCACTCTTCTTGCGTATGGCCAAATAAACGAACTACACCTGTGAGGCACTACCTGCAAAATCAGATTTCAAACTTGTTTTACTCCCTTCACTAATATTGTATTTAAAACATAATAGAGAGCAATATTGTAGGCATTGACTACTAAATTTCTCTTGTGGATTTGAACTAAATCATGTTTGTTTTTCTTGGGACAATGCAATACTTTGCAAAAAGTTGTATTTGTTAAATCAGAGGAGGCCTATCATATTTAAATGTAAAGCTCTCTGCATTCCAAGCAATTCATTTAGTACTACGAAGAGCAAAGCACATGCATTTCATTCCATGTTGCTCGTTGCTTTGCTTTCCACTACCTATTCAAATATTATTTGTATTTTGTCATCTTGGACATTTTGTGACTGAGGCCCACTTATGTCACCTATTTTTTTTGTTTTGTTGTTTACTTTTCATGTTAGCTGTTTAAATGCAGATTACTGATTTAGCAATCGAGAGACAAGTGATCCATCATAGCATATACTGGTGTAATGCCCATTTCTATAGGTTGCTCCCTGGATCACCTGAGTGACCTCTTCAGGCATATACAATAGCCAGGGCCACTGGAATTATCCAGAAGGGAAAGACCAAATTACGCTGCAGGCTTGAGCAAATTATGCTGCAAGAAAAGGCAAATTATGCGGCAAAATATGGCACATTTTGTGATAGTATTACTTGATTCTTTTCTCATTTTTAAACTTGGTAACACTGTCAGGGCATTGGTTGTGCCTCATTAGTACCAGTTTACCACCCAAATATAGTAATAACAACAGAAAGGTGACTAGTTAACTTTTGCAAAGATTCTTCCATTGCGCGGAAACACATGTTGCTGCTTTTTTTTAGTAACATTTGAACCGTTTAAACTAGAAACAATTTTTTTGTTAAAATCTCCAGATTATGCGGTAGATGATAGATTTTGTGGCAAATGCGGCATATCTATAATTATGTTTAAATCGCCGCAGCCACACAATTGCATAATTTCAGTGGCCCTGACTATAGCTGACCATACATTGATTGCTCCTCTGTCATTACACAGTGGATTCATTAGAGTTTATATTGTATCTGGTTACAAAATGGCCATTCTGATGGGTAGCTCTTCTAATGGTCCTGTGTGAAGGCAAGAGAACATACTATAGTTGATGCATGATTGACTCCCCCCCCCCCACAGTCCCCTCCCATTTTAGCTTCTTTCACATCTGGGCACCTCCAATGCCAATATTCAGTGTTCTTTAAACTGTATGATAGAGTCCAATCCAAATGGTAGGTGTCCACTAGGCCTGAGAGAAATTTAAATTACCCTTGCATAGTTTGCTTAATTTGGGGAATTTCGTGTTACGCTTATAATGTGAAATTCCTGAAATGATGCCATTACGCCACATCACCTAATTATGTGGCATTTGCTAGAAACATTTACAGCGAACACTCAGGAGGAATGCGGACAAACAGAACATGAGCAGGTATTGCTCATGACAATTGTCTCTTTTGAGCTATAATTTTGCTGCAGAATGTGTCCTTGTGTCAAAAAATGACACATTGATTCATCTTGTGCTAAAATATAGCACTAACATCAGATTCACATTTTGCATAATTACATTGTAATTTCTTATAATTTTCCTAAAATGTTGTGTAAGTGCGTAAAAGCAAATTACATGACTTTCTCACATTCCTACTGTCCACATGCATGCCCAGCAATATCTTTCCTAACACTTTTCCCATCTACCTATGCATATACACAGTTATACTGCTGCTGAGACACATTTTGCAAAATCTCTGCCATACACACATGAAGCCAAAACACCTACCACATAGGCCAGATTGCACTGACTCTCTTTTCCACCATCCATAGACTTGACACTAATGTTTAAGCACACTATCTCACACTACTTTTTGCTTCATCTTCACACATTCTTCTATCCTTAGCACTGCCACAGAGTAGCACAATACCTATTTACAAATGCACTTCGGCCCTTCACCAGCTACAGGAACTACTATAAATGCATTGTTCTTTCATATACATTTCAGTACAGGAGGAAATAATTTGATTACTGAATTCAACCTTTTGTGACAGAAGTCTAGGCTCTGGTCTTAACTTGTCCACTATATCAAATTTGTTCGAGCGTGGGAAAGAAATTTTAATCCAATATTCCTCATTTTCTTCAGATTGTGTTATGTATGCAATCACATTTATGTATTGTTTTCTAGAGTATAATTATGTGCCATATAAAATAATGTTATGTGCATTTGTAGAACGTACTCTCATCCTTGATGGAATTCTATACTGACCAGGTGTATGTGCATCAAAACCAGCCTAGGGTACGTATGTTAATTGAAGAGACAGGTCCTCAGGTTCTTTTGGAATTCAAGAAGATAGAAGACTCTGATGTGAAATGGAAGATCATTCGGTGCATTGGGTGTCATGTAAGAGAATGCTCTGGTTCTGTGTATACTTGGAATGCGTGCAAGTCGTTCTGCAGAGCGTAGGTGACTGGGTCGTTGGTGTAAGGAGATGTGGTTGTCCAGGTAAGTGAAGCCTAAGTTGTGTAGTGCCTTGAACATGTGTGTGAAGAGTTTGAAATGTGCACATTTGTGTATTGGGAGTCAGTGGAGCTCCCTGGGATGGGATGTGATGTTATGTGGGTTCTACGTGGTAGGTTGAGAATGAGTCTGGCTGCCACATTCTGGATGGTTGTAGTCTTCTTGTGAGTTGCTTGGTGGTACGACCATAGATTGCGTTTCTGTAGTCTAGTTTTCTGGCGGTGAGGGTGACATTTCTTCTGGTGTTACTTGGGAGCCATAGAATCTTCCTCAGCATCTTCAGGGTGTGGAAGCAGGATGACGGTGCTGACTTGTGCGGTCACTGCCAGTTTGCTGTCAATGATGATTCCGAGGTTCTGGTGTGGGTGCTAGGTGTGGTTGTGGGTCTGAGTGCGGCCGGCAAACAGGCGGAGTCCCATGGTGTGGTGTTCTAGCAGAAGATCACTACTTCTGTCTTATTGGTGTTGAGTTTGAGAAAGTCAGCTTTCATCCAGTTAGCGATTTTGTCATGCAAGTGATGAACTTGTTTCTTGTGTTGAAGGTCATGTCTGAGAGGGAGAGTATGAATTGTGTGACGTTGGTGTGGAAAAGGATGCTGATTTCTATGTTGAGGACAGAGGTCAGAGGGATCATGTATATGTTGAAGAGGGTCAGACTGAGGGATGGACCTTGAGGCACCCTCCAGATTACTTTGCAGGCTTCTGAGTAGTGGGGTGCCAAGCTTATAGCTTTAGTTCTATATAAAATCATAATTTAATTTTGAACATTGGTACTGCCAGCTCCAAATGTGTAATAGCCACTTGTCCCATGCCTGGCAAGGTAGGGCTATTAATAGTTAAATATTTTTTAATTTAATTAGAAAGTATGAATTGCAGGAAATATAATTTATTGACAAGCCAATAGGTCTGGCTTTTAATTTGTGCATACAGATCTGCTTCTTCATAGTTACACCGGCCATTAGTAATCCTTAGTACACATTGGGATTTGCACCATCTCTCTATAATCATCAGCTCATGCTGAGATGTCCATCATGACTCAGTAATCCACAGTGCCTGTTTGGGTTTGCATATATAATCATTGATTCTTAGTATATGGTCAGATTTGCACCACTACCTAGAAATCTTCGCTACATGCCCAGATTTGAATCATTACTCACTAATCCATGTCTACGTGCATACTTAGATATGCACCACTACTTATTAATTATAAATGTGTATTCACGTTTGCCCCACCATAAATATCACAATCATTATATGTGGGGAATTTAATATCACTGTCTTTTGTTGTGTTTATCTTCCATTGACACTGCATTTGAAGTAAATCTGGTTATTCATTGATCTTATTTCACAGCAAAGAAGTGCCTGTGGATAAGCATGCCATGCTGCGCATTTCTGTTGTTATAGGCAAAATCACTAAAATCCATACTGTGTCCTGTACCCAACTGAGACTGCAAGTTTGTGCCAGTCTTAGACTGCAGATCTGTGCTGCTTTGATGTGGCCAACCAGGAACTGACCTGTGAGAGGGACCCCCTGCTGCCTCTTTTTATTTACCAGCAGCAGCATGGGTGGCAGATTTCTTTCCCCCAAGGATGCTCTCCAAGCAAGGGCCGGCTCGGACCACTATCATGAGTCAAGTTGTCGCACCAATTGCAAACTCCAAGACTTAGTTTTTGCCATTATAAGGATTAGCTGCAGTTAACCAAGTTGCAGCTTAAACCAATATGTCGTCATTTGAATGTATTTTCAAATGTTGGTTAAACTGCTCATAAGGGCATGCAAGCATTACTCTGATGACCTTACAAAACAGGGGGGACCAGGAGCAATAGTAGGTCCAGCATACGTGCTCCTATGGAATCCAATATGTAACAAGAGTATGCACTTCCTTGTAGGAGAAAAAGAAAGAGGTCAGTCAGACCCTAGGGCAGTGGGTGGGGTCTGCTCCCTTAGGAAAAGGAGCCCTCACACACCCAGATGGGTGTCATGCTTCATCATAGGGCTATGCTCCTCATCGGCCAGCGCTGCAATGCCCAATGGGCATCCATAAGGGGGCACTGGTCCAAGGCCCACCATACTGATGGTGGTGCAGCGGTGGCAGTCCAGCCACTGCTGCACCGGTGGTCCGACCACCGGATTACAACTTGGGCGGTCGGACCGCCATGGCACTGCTGCAATTGCCAGGGATCAGAAATCGGTGGTGGTGGTGGCGCGGCGGTCTGAGTGCCGCAATATGCTTGGTGGTGTCCTGCGGCACCGCTAAGCATATTACGACTTTCCTCACCACCAGCGGGCTCTCATGGAGATTCTTTCTCCAAGAAACTGCTGGTGGTGAGGGCCTCCTCTTGGCCCTGTGCATGGGGGTGCATGCAGGGGGCACATGTTGTACCCCCCTGTGTGCATGCACCTCAGTTCCTGCATGGCATGGACTCTGCACTTTTGAACTGGCAAAGAAAAAACCTCCAGACACGGGAAAACTCATAATCTGGTGGGCGGTGCTCACATGGCGTTGGCGGTGTGGGAGCGGGGCAGCGGCATGGCGGCCCTGCTCCCACACTGCCAAAGTCATAATCGGGCCCTTAGTAGGCCTGGGCGGTGAACTCCGCTCCATTCGCAGAGTTTTCTGCACTCCACGCTCCGCGGAGCTCGTGGAGTGTAGAAAACTCCGCTTCGCGTAGTGCAGCTGAGTTTTTTCCCTCTTCGCGCTGCGAACGGTAAGTTCGCGAGCGCGAGCTGCCGCTCGGGTAGAATTTCTACCCGAACGGCAGGAAGACCAGCACGAACGGAAGTTCGCACTGCACTCCGCACCTTGCGGAACTTCACAGAGTTTTTTGACACTTCGCGGAGTTCCGCGTAGCAAAACTCTGCAAACTACACCCAGGCCTGGCCCTTAGTAGTTGCCTACCATGAGATTAAGCAAATTGCATGGTTTGCAACCACTAAATGGCTTTGTACATCAAGCCATTAGTTTGAAAGAAGTGTTTTGGTATAATTCCACATATAGGTGCAATTTTAAAAAGATATGAAGGAAGGTGAAAGGTAAAGACTCTGCAGGTTAGCTCTTGTTACATTGATCTATGAAGTGTATGTTGAGCATACAAATCATTGCAAGAGAGCTAAATGTGAACAGATGAGGGGTACTTGAAGACTGCAATGATAGCATAAAGTGTTAGCCTTACTGCAGCAAAAATAGGGAACAAATAAATGTGGAATGACAAAAATGTCCCTTCAGATGTATCTCACCCCATCTTGTCCCATCATTTGTAAGTTTGGTTTGGCAGAGCAGTGGTTAGTAGAAAAAGATGGGATAGCTTGGGCTGACATTAAAAAGGGGTAGGAGACAACTGTGCATTGATGATGCCTGCATTGTTTTGATAGAATGCAGCAAATTGGCATGAGTCCATTTCGGAAACATGCATTTGTATAAGCTAATATGTTGTCATGTGCAGAGCTGCCACCATCATATGCCATATACAGCCTCATAGGCCTAGGCAGAGTCTTGCAGGCTTCAGTGGTGCCATCATATTCTTTATGCCCACGTGATTAATGGACCAGAATGCTACCCTGAGTGATCACCAGAGGCTGATATTAATTCAAGCATTCCATTAATCACCTTGCTGTTTTTTTGTAGTTAACACCCCAAGTGTGACAGGTATGCCCAGACATGGATCTCATGCTCACTGCACCACTCAAGCTGCACCCTACTGAGATAGGCTGAAACTAGTGTAGGGGTTGCTTGTGTTCCATTCTGAAGGGGACCCTGCCTGGCAGTTTGGAATATACTGTTCCCATGTGGAGCAGGGTCAGTACTGATTTGGATAAGGGAGGCCTCTGTCTAGAACGGTATGGTGGGTAAAAACAATGGACTAGAATACAGCCCTGTGTTATTACCAGTGGTTGGGATCAATTCAGGTATTCCAACCATCACCAAGTTGTATTTTTTAGTTTGTGCCCAGGTCTAGCCCATATTCAAATATGCAGCATCTCATACTGAGGAACAGCTTCACATGATTAAATGTAATCATGCAACCTCTTTTGCACCTCCTTGTACTTTGTATTTTTTCCTCACTTTTTTCTGCTGCCTTAACCACGTCTTCCTCATAACCTGATGCCAGGAATTATAGCAGAGTTGATTGGCCAGGATGGCATTTCTTTCCATTCCTCCCTCCTCCTTCTAGTACGTCCAGCAGGAAAAACCTTATTCCGATGGGCCACAGGCTGACCTTGATCGCAGTCAGTGGCTTGATTCCTTTCTGGTCAGTACTGTTTCTTCTTCTTCTACGCTGTAGGCCATTGCAGTGAGGATGTTTCTAGAGTCGGAGGGCTTATTTGTAGGCCTGGCATGGAAAAGGTACGAGGACGCGCTGTCCATAAATGAACGCTCAGCGTTGGTACGCACAGTCTTCTCGGAGTCCAGATGGAGGTCATTTTTTTATTATAAATGTAATATTTAATACATTAGTAATTATGTATTTTGTTTAATTGTTATTTTATTTAAGTTTAATTTGTTAAATGTAATGTATATTTAAATTTTTACATTTATGTTGGTAATTAATACTATAGTACTGAGCTGTTAATTAAATTATAATTAATTTAATTTTTATGTAAAATAATTTTTTATTGTAAAATAAATATATAATTGATAAATAATTATGGGTTCATTACGATGGCGGTCGGACAAGCGTTTGACTGCCATCGTTTCGGGCAAGAGACCGTCCGACAATGAGTCTGTGGCTCCGACAGCCCAATTGCTATACAACTACCGCGTAGGCGTAGAGTGGAGTGGAGTACAGTGAAATAGCATACACTGGAGTAGGGAAGTGCGGAATAGAGTAGCCTACAGTTAAGTACAGTGGAGTAGCATAGAGTGGAGTGCCGTACAGTGGCGTAGTGTTGAGTTTAGCGGCATTAAGTCTAGTGATGTACAGTAGAGTGGCTATAGTGGAGTAGCGTAGAGTACATGGTCATACAGTGGAATAGCTAAGACTGTAGAAGTGTAGAGTGCAGTGATGTATAGTGGGGTGGCGTACAATGTAGTGTTGTACATCATAGTAGCATACAGTGGATTGTGGCAGAGTGGAGTGGGGTATACTGCAATTGAGTATAGTGTAGTGCCGTTGAGTGGAGTGGTGTCTAGTGGAATAGCATAGAGTGTAGTGATGTACCATGAAGTGGCACAGAGTGGAATGGCATAGAGTAGCGTAGAGTGTAGTGTCATAGAGTGGAGTTCCATACAGTGGAATAACATACAGTAGAGAGGTGCACAGTGGAGGCACATACAGTGAAGTGGCATAGACTGGAGTGTAATAGAATAGAGTGGTGTATAGTAGAATAGCATAAAGTAGATTGGTATAGCGTGAAGTGGCCTAGAGTGGAGTGAGGTGGAGTACAGTGGAGTGGCATACAGTGGATTAGCATACAGTGTAGTGGTGCATAATGGACTGACGAAAATTGGAATGGTGTAGAGTGGAATAGGGTAGAGTAGAGTGGTGTAAAGTGAGGTGTCATAAAGTGGAGTGGCGTAGAGTGGAGTGTGTTAATTGAAATAGATGTAGCGTGGAAGTGTGTGAATGAATGTAAATGTCATGTGGCAGGAATATATATTATGATGTGTAAATGTTTATTTTTTGGTGGTGGCCTAGAATAAAGTGGGGAGGGGTGGAGTACAGTGAAGTGGCGTACAGAGGATTAGTGTACAGTGTAGTGGTGTATAATGGTCTGGCATAGAGTGGAGTGGCGTAGTATTTGTAAATAGTGTAAGTAGTGGTAAACTTATAACTTTAAAAAAATGTACTTATATATTGTGCCACGTTATACCATGGTATGTTCACGGTATAGGACAGTACATGGGGCTGAGAAGTGAATATGTGATTAGCTGATGGCAGTGTTTACCAAAGGTAACTGGCAGCCAAGTAGTTTTTATCATAGTTTTGCTGGTTTCTGCGGTTTGTGTTTCACTGCGTTCTGGGTTAGGGTGTTACTTATAGGCAAGTATTAGGTTTTATTGTTGTTCACTATCTATTACCACTATATTTAAGTGGTAATAGGTGGAGATGTTTATTTATACATTTCTATATATTTTATAGGAGTTTAGGGTGAACAGCACTTTTTTTAAAGTAGCGCGATAATTTGTAGTTACATGAATAATAACATTAATGACAAATTAAAACATATAACAGCAAGTAAAAGAAACAGCAAAACTAAATTAGCAAACTCCAATTAAAATAAAAGTATGAAAAGTGTTGCACTTGAAAGGTGTTACATTTACTATTCCTACTCAACATAAAAAAGCTCATTGAAAATATTGGACATCAGACTCCAGTCTAAGCAACAGTACAGAAAGGTTTGGATTTCAGAGAGGTTAGATTTACTATTCCCACTCTTATTTAAGCAACCCAAGGAAAATTTTAGACTTCAGAGAAACTACATTAACTATTCCACTCCAATCTAAGCAACAGTATGGAAAGTCTTGGACTTTAGAAGGGTTGGAATTACTATTTTCACTCTGATCTAGGCAACAGTAGGGAAGGTGTTGGATTTAGGAGGGATTAGAATTACTATTTCCACTCCAGTCGAAGCAACAGTAGGGAAGGCGTTGAACTTCTGAGCTGTTTACTGTTCCCATTCCACCATAAGCAAAAATAGGAAAACTGTTGAATTTTGGAGAGGTTAGATTTACTATTCCCACCCCAATATATAGAGCAGAAGGAAAAGCATTGGAATTCATAGGGGTTAGATTTACTACTCTCACTTCATCCTAAGCAACAGTAAGGAATTGTTGGACTTCGAAAGGGTAAAGTTTACTGTCCCCACTCCAATTAAGCAACAATAAGGAAAGCATTGGAATTGGATAGGCTAGATTTATTCTTCCCACTCCAATCTAAGCAACAGTAGAGAAAGTGTTGGACTTCAGAAAGGTTACATATACCAATCCAACACAGTCATTTAAAAAGTATTTAAATATCTAAAAACATAAAAATGATTAACTATATTTAAACTAAAAAATATATATGGTATACATTTAAATAGGATGCAAAATGTATTATAAATATACAAAATAAATATATACATAAATGAAATATTAAAATAAAAATACATGGAATTCACTTCTCTCGCTACTACTGAAAAAAACCCACAAACACCAAAAAGAGAAATTGAAATATAAATAAAACAATAATAAAATTAAAATAAAAGAAATAAAAGAAAGATGAAAATAATAAATGATAAATATAATATGCACTTGTTTATAAATATTATTAATTATTTCTTACATAGTCTAAGTAAAACAACAGTTTTACATATTAAATGATCAAGGAAATAATTATATATTGATTTATAAATTAAATATTTAAATAACATAAAAAATAAAGAAAACTATTTTAATTTAAGTAATCTCACCCTATTCCCCTTACAAACCGTACAACATGCTAATACATGTTGGATGACTAATTATACTATACAAAATCTAAATGACAAATCCAAAATGCAACCCAATTAAATGAAAGAACAATTAATTTTTTGTTACATTTACATAATAAGAATTAAATATTTAATTTATCTTATATCACTTAACATTAAAAAACAATTATCTAAAATGTATTTAACTTCCCACCATATTCCCCTACAAACCCAATGTCCCGCTACCAAATTATAAACTACTAATTACATTTTAAAAATTAAATTACGTAACGAAAATTACAAACTATATTTAAAAAAAGACAATTATACTAATATTATTAGTATATACTTATATATTTATTTAACATCAATGTTTATTAAAATTATATTAAAGTACAAAATCCTAATTACAACAATGTTCTTCATAATGATATTGTATACAATAAAACCTGTATTCTTACTTTTGATATTCTGTTCCACTATATTTTTGCAGAGGTGATATTTTTGACAACATGTTTGTCACATGATATGTGTAGTTACACAACTGTAAGTGATTTTCTCTACTCCGGCACAGAGGAACCTCAAACCTAACTGAAAAATTAGGGGCCTATTACGATGTCAGCAGACTTGCGTCCGCCCGACACCGTCACGAAACGGGACCGACCGACCTCTGGTCGGCGGTCCCGACGACCTTATTAAGATGCGACCGCACATGGTGCGGTCGCATTGCCACATTTCCCTATGGGAGTATGTGTTATGGCCATAAACCGGCCGTAACACAAGCTCCCATCGGGAAATGGGAGGCTGTGTTAATCCCTGCACCCCGTGGCAGGCACCTCAAGGTGCCTGCCACAAGGTGTAGGGATTAACAGGGGGGTACCATAGGTGCCACCTCTGCCCCCAAGCAGAGGCCGTAAAGAAAAGTGGACGCTGCTAGGGCCCCCTAAAACGCTTTCCGACAGGTTTTCCCTGTCGGAAAGACCGGCATGGAAACCCTGCTGGAAACCATGCATCATAATCCGGACGACGTAAACCACAGTCCATGTGGATTACGGGCCTGTTCCGACTGGCCAACGGGCTCCTTGAGCCTTCGGATGCCAGCTGGAATGACTGGCCGGTTTCAGTTCCGACCGACTGTATCATAATCAGCGAGCCAGAATTGAAAACAACGATGTCGGTCGTAAAGACTCAGACCAAACATCGGAGGCTTCACGGCTGTCATCGTAATCAGCCCCAAAGTGTTTAAGACTCTATGTACAAAATGCCCACTGCTGAAAACATGTTTTTCAACTTTGTGAAGGACTCCTATCTTTAACAGAGGCACATTTTAAGCATCCTTTTCGCACAAAAACAGCTAGTTCATGACTATCAAGTTATGTTTTTCTGTTCCTGAACAAAGGATTCACCAGCCCCTTTCAGGAAGCCTAGTTGTATTCCCCACACACACCGATGTACAACATTTGGCCTCATTCCTCAAAAATGTTTTTGTTAACATCGCAAAAGACTCCTATAATTAAAGTAGTAGCATTCTGAGATTTTTATTCCCATGAAAAAGACAGCTGTACATCAGCCAAAGTGACTTTCTCTACTCTTACACAATGAGCATACCAATTCAGTTCAGGATTACAATTTGAAAGACTCTTGTATATGATTTGGCCTTCAAATAACAAGACCTTAAACGCTGAGAAAGTTTCTTCTAGTTGACTTGGGCACTTCTGAGAAGGTGCCTTGTACCATGAAGAAGACTGTGGCCAAACTACCTTTCCCTACTCTTGTACAAAAAAAAACCACAATCCTTGTTTAAGAATTTCTTTTCTACACTCCAAATATAAAAGGTTGGTTCTCAAATGGATGTTTCAACTTTGTGAAAGTTTCCCATGTTTCACCTGGGCACATTTTGAGAATGTGTCTTTTTCCATGAAAAGGCAGATGTACCACTGCCAACATGATTTTTTCTATTCTTGTACAAAGGACAGCTAGCCCCATTCTGGAAACCCACTTACAGAACTTGTGCTTCCAAACACAGTAAATGTTTTGAGGTTGTTAAACAGGGTTTATGTACATATATATAGGTATTTATAGAGTGTGAGCCTGGGTAGTTAGAAAGAACCACAAGATCAGGTAGAGAAAATACTTTGAGAGAAACAAGAGCTTTATGAGGGGAGGACCATTACATTCTCGAATTATAGAGACAAAAATGATAAAGATGTGGCAGTATCTAAATCTATTTCTCTATTGTAATAATCCTAAAGGGTTAGAACAGATCAGCATGGGGGTTTGTTGCAACCAGAAATTCAGTTTTATCTTCCTGACGGAGACTAGATTTCATAAGATGGCAGTTAGAAAAGAGAATGACAACTCAGATACTTAGATTTTTAAGGAAGTGTGGACCTTCCTGGAGGGACACAGTTTAAATCAGTTAATGCTGCATTTGAAGTGGGAATTAATAGATATGGTATAATTCCAGTTTATCTCTTGTGGTGGCTTAAGTACCACTATTATCACATCACATCATCTCATATGTATATATAAAGTACACATTCACACCTATGGGTCTTGGTGCTGACTACCATATGTTTAATTTTATCCAAGTAAATGGTACTTATTGTATGTACCTTTCAAGTATGAAAGGCTGAGTGGAAGCATGAGGATTCAAACATGTGAGAGAGAGGTGAAACACATATCCCTCAAGAGGATTCATTAGTTTAATAAGCCACCAGACTTAAATGATCCGTATGGGTTCTTGAACATCCCTATCATTACACACATCACAGTGGAAACTTGAGCATGACTATAATCGCACACTATATTTGTGCACTCTCCCTGTGCATACCTATAATCACACACTATCTCTGTGGGGACCTGTGCATCCCTATAATCACACACTATCTCTGTGGGGACTTGAACATGATAATAATCACACACTATCTCTATGGGGACCTGGGCATCCCTATCATCACACACTATCTCTGCAGGGACTTGAACATGACAATAATCACACACTATCTCTGTGGGGACCTTGGCATGTCCATAATCACACACTATCTCTGTTGGGGCTTGTACAACCCTATAATAACACACTATCTCTGTGGGGACTTGGACATCCCTATAATCACACACTATCTATGTGGGGACCTGGGCATGTCTATAATCACACACTATCTCTGTGGGGACCTGGACATACCTATAATCACACACTATCTCTGTGAGGACCATGGGCATATCTTTAATCACACACTATCTCTGTGGGGAACCGGGCATGTCTTTAATGAAACACTATCTCTGTGGGAACCTGGGCATGTCGATAATCACACACATTCTCTTTGGTGACCATGGTAATACTATAGTCACACACCATCTCTGTGGGGACCTGGACATCTCTACAATCACACACTATTTCTGTGAGGACCGGGGCATGTCTATAATCACACACTATCTCTGTGGGGACCTGGGCATGTCTATAGTCACACACTATCTCTGTGGGGACCTGGGCATGTCTATAATCACACACTATCTCTTCAGGGACAGTGGTAATGCTATAATCACACACCATCTCTGTGGGGACCTGGACATCTCTATAATCACCCACTATTTCTGTGAGGACCGGGGCATGTCTATAATCACACACTATCTCTGTGGGGACCTGGGCATGTCTATAATCACACACATTCTCTTTGGCGCCCATGGTAATACTATATTCACACACATTCTCTTTAGCGACCATGGTAATACTATAGTCACACACCATCTCTGTGGAGTCCTGGACATCTCTATAATCACACACTATCTCTGTGGGGACCAGGGCATGTCTATAGTCACACACTATCTCTGTGGGGACCTGGGCATGTCTATAATCACACACTGTCTCTTTAGGGACAGTGGTAATGCTATAATCACACACTATCTCTGTGGGGACCTGGGCATGTCTATAATCCCACACATTCTCTTTGGCGACCATGGTAATACTATAGTCACACACCATCTCTGTAGAGTCCTGGACATCTCTATAATCACACACTATCTCTGTGGGGACCAGGGCATTTCTATAGTCACACACTATCTCTGTGGGGACCTGGGCATGTCTATCATCACACACATTCTCTTTGGCGACCATGGTAATACTATAGTCACACACCATCTCTGTGGAGTCCTGGACATCTCTATAATCACGCACTATCTCTGTGGGGACCTGGGCATTAATATAATCCATCACACACTATCTTTGTGGGAAATTGAACAAGAGTGTTATCACAAACTATCTCTGTGGGGACCTGTGCTTCACTATAATCCCACAATACCTCTTCAGGACTTGAGCATGACTATAATCACACACTATCTGTGACTCCACCTCAGCATCACTATCATCAAATACCATTTTTGCAGGGATCTGAGCATGACTAATATAATACACCATTTCACCAGGAACCTGAATATTTCTATCATAACCCTCTCTATATAGGGAGTTGAACATGACTATCATAACACTTTTTATAAGGGGACTTGAATATGATTGTAACCATGCACTGTCTCTGTGAGGACTTGAACATAACTTTAATTATACACTAACCCTGAGGGAACTTGAATATGAATATAAACACACTCTATCGGGATTTGAGAGTGATTATAATTAAATGCTATGTCTGTGGGTACCTGGGCACAACAGGAATGGCATACTATTTATGCATGAACGTCAGCATAAGTATCATCGTACACTATGGAGTACTTGAACATGACTATTGTAACGCTGTCTATATGGGGACTTGAACATGACTATAATCACACACTATCTATGCGGGGACTTGAACATAACTGTAATCACACACTATCTCTGTGGAGACCTGTGAATTACTGTAATAACACACTGTTTCTGCATGAAATACAGCATCACAATCATCGTACACTATCTCTAGGGGTACTTGAACATGACTTTAACCAAACACTATATTTCTAGGGACCTGGGCTTGACTATAATAATCAGACACTATCTTTTGGAGGATTTGTGCATGACTATAATGACATGCTATCCTTGTGGCAACCTGGGCATCACTCTAATGACACACTATCTCATGTAACTTCAACATAACTATCATCACACACTATCTCTACAGAGAATTGAGTATTATTATAATCACACACCATCTCTGCGGGGACTTTAACATAAATTTAATCACACTCTGTCTATGGGGACTTGAGAGTGACTGTAATTAAACACTATATCAGTGGGAACCTGGGCATCAATATAATCGTGCACTATCTCTGCGGGGGCTTGAAAATGACTGTCACAACACACTACCTCTGTCAGCTCTAGAACAGTACTATAATCACATGCCATATCTTTGGGGACTATTATTGTACAGCCATACCAAGATGATGGTGAAGTAGATGTAAAAAAAACTAGGTAATCTCAACTTGACTTCCCATCTGACCACACTGCATGCTCTTTGGCCTTTACATGAATTTAACTATTTGCTGTTTTCTTATCCCTTAATGTTTGTGAGAACTCAGCAATAGACTAGATATCTGTAAATCCCTTTCCGTGGACTTTATATACTATATTTGTCTACTGAGAAATGCATTATCATCAAAATTCATTTGCTGGATGCTCCTAGGGCACAAAGAGATACTCATATATGTCTAAACCAACATGTAATATAGGTAAAGCACTGAAAAATAACATGTAGCCATTTGTTTGTGAATGTATTCAATCAGAAATGATGATTATTGAGTAAGTCCCCGCAAGGATGGTAACACACGTTCAAGTCCCCTCAAAGATGGTTCTGTGCGCGCGATTAAATAACAATATATTTGCAGATTTGAAGCAGGATCTTATATAATGAATTTTTTCTTAACATTTTTCTGTTATTGGCATATTTTTAAAACATTTGGAAAGGTTAGTCCCCACAAGGCAGGTGTTCACACATAGTCCCCACAAGGATGGTAACACGTGTATGTGTGTGTGTGTGTGTAATGTTACCCTGTAAGCATCTGTTCATGGTATGTAGTACTGTAGATCCACATGCTGTCCATACTGCCGCCATCTAGTGTTGGGCTCCAACGTGTACAACTTGTTTTTCTTCTTTTCGAGGCACAGAACCTAGGGACTACACACACTAGTGGTAATGCGTATGGGCATCAGCTCCATTGTTAGATTGTTTCTTCCCTCACAGAGGGCGAGATTGGAGATGGAGCATACAGACACAGTAATGATGACCTTGCAAAACAAAGTATGACAGAAAACAAAAAAAAGAAAATATCTGTAACAATCACAGGCAACCGTGGAGGAGGGTGGGCACAAGTGAATCTATAGTAATACATGCCACAAACATATTCTTATAGGGTAAGTAACATTTTCCATTTGTGGCATGTGTAGCTGTAGATACACATGCTGAGCATAGACTGTAAAGCAGTCCTCCCTAAAATGGTGGCTTAGCCTGAAGACGTTGCAGTAGACTGGAAAAGTGTACATAGGACAGCCTGGCCAACTCTAGGCTGTTGTCTGGCCAAGACATCCACAAAGTAGTGTTTGGTAAAAGTAGCTGCTTTACAGATTGAAAGGAAGTGCAGGAGTCGTCAGGTAAGAAAAGATCCTTTATTCCAGTTCAGAGTATGCAGTAACCAACACCAACTGCTCTCCTGACCATTCCACATACCACCATTCTAACATAGAACCCACGGTCATGGTGGCATGTGCGCTATTGTTAAAGATGCAGAACCCAACACATCTCTTCCCTTACAATGGCGAGAAAAGAGTAGATGTAGACTGCACCAAATTGAAAACGTAACAAAAATAGAAATACAAAAGTAAAACAAAACAAAAAAACACAAAAGTTTAACATGGATCAAAAACAATAAACATGCATCAAAATTTAACATAATCCTTGAGCCAAACGGGAGGTTTCCTTTCTCTTGTAGAACCATTGGAACGGGGCTCACCTTGAGTGGTGGAACTAGGACCACTACGAGCAGTGGAAGTCATGCTATGGTCAATAACAAATCTCTGCTTAGACAACCTATCCATGTTCCACCACTTGCCATCACTGAGTTTGACAGAACTTCCTCTCAATGCAATGATCTGCATAGGACACGAAAACTTGGAATGACCTTTGGCAACAAAACCAGGAAGTCTCACTTTAACCCAATCCCCGGCTTTGAAAACAGCCCGTTTTCTTCCTTTGATCGGCTCGCTAGTAACATACTTGCTCTGAGCTTTGTCACAATTAGCCTTCACCAACTCAGGTTTCACATTGGGAACATTCAAGTCCTGCATCAATCAATCAATCAATCACAGAATTTGTAGAGCGCACTACTTACCCGCGAGGGTCTCAAGGCGCTGGGGAAAAAAAGGGGGGGGTGCCGCTACTGGTCGAACAGCCAGGTCTTGAGTAGCCTCCTGAAGGTCAGCAGGTCTTGGGTCTGTCGTAGGCTGAGTGGAAGGGTGTTCCAGGTCTTGGCGGCGAGGTGGGAGAAGGATCTGCCGCCGGTGGTTGTTCTTCGAATGCGAGTGACGGTGGCGAGGGAGAGGTCGGCGGAGCGGAGCTGGCGGTTGGGGACATAGAAGAAGAAGAGTCTGTTGAGGTAGGCTGGGCCGGTCTTGTGGAGTGCCTTGTGTGCGTGGATGAGGAGTTTGAAGGAGATTCTCCTGTCGACGGGGAGCAAGTGCAGGTTTCTCAGGTGTGGGGTGATGTGGCTGTGGCGTGGTACGTCGAGGATCAGGCGTGCAGAGGCGTTTTGAATGCGTTGCAGTCGCTTGATGAGCTTGGCCGGGGCTCCCGCGTAGAGGGCGTTTCCATAGTCAAGTCTGCTACTGACGAGGGCCTGGGTGACTGTTCTTCTTGTATCTGTCGGGATCCACCTGTAGATCTTGCGGAGCATGCCGAGGGTGTTGAAGCAGGAGGAGGAGACTGCGTTGACTTGCTTGGCCATGGAGAGCGTTGAGTCGAGGATGACTCCCAGGTTGCGTGCGTGGTCGGTGGGTGTCGGGGCTGCCCCCAGTGTCGTTGGCCACCAGGAGTCGTCCCAGGCTGAAGGGTTGGAGCCGAGGATGAGGACCTCCGTCTTGTCCGTGTTCAGCTTTAGTCGGCTGCTCTTCATCTAATCGGCGACGGCCTTCATTCCTTCGTGGAGGTTGGATTTGGCGGCGAGGGGGTCCTTGGTGAGGGAGAGGATCAGTTGAGTGTCGTCGGCGTAGGAGATTATGTTAAGGTCGTGTTGTCTGGCGATGCGTGCGAGCGGGGCCATGTAGATGTTGAACAGTGTCGGGCTGAGGGATGATCCCTGGGGTACGCCGCAGATGATCTCGGAGGCTTCGGATCGGAATGGGGGGAGGCGGACTCTCTGGGTTCTGCCGGAGAGGAAGGAGGTGGTCCATTCCAGGGCCTTGTCTCGGATCCCTGCGTCGTGGAGGCGTGCGCGTAGAGTGCGGTGGCAGACAGTGTCGAAGGCGGCGGAGAGGTCCAGCAGGATGAGGGCTGCGGTCTCACCGTTGTCCAGCAGGGTCCTGATGTCGTCGGTGGTGGCGATGAGGGCAGTCTCGGTGCTGTGGTTGCTGCGGAACCCTGACTGGGATGGGTCCAGGATGCTGTTTTCTTCGAGGTATCGGGTTAGCTGTCTGTTGACGATCTTCTCGATGACCTTGGCTGGGAACGGAAGCAGGGAGATGGGCCAGAAGTTCTTGAGGTCTCTCGGGTCCGCCTTGGGTTTTTTAAGGCCTGACCAATTTAGTGGAAGCCAATCTACCTTTTAATAGTGCAAAAGGAGATACTTTGGTAACAACATTAGGGGTAGTACGCAAAGCCCAGAGCAAATCCACTAGTTTCTTTTTCCAATTCAATCCATTAGCCACGGACAATTGAATGCTGTCTTTTATGACCCTGTTACAGCGTTCCACTAGGCCATTACTGCGGGGATGATATAGCGAAGTAGTGATGTGTTTGATGCCCCAGTGACACAAAAAAGCTTGAAATTCCTTAGACATGAACTGCACTCCATTGTCAGTAGTGAGTTCAATTGGAGCACCCTCCCTTAAAAATAGAGACTGAAGAAAATCCATAACCTCTTCAGTGTTGGCAGACCTGACAAATTTCACTTCAGGCCACCTAGACCCATAATCCACCACCACTAAACCATACCTGTACCGTTCATCCAAAACATACATGGGTCCAATGATATCTAACGCTAATTTGAACCAAGGTTTGTCAGGAACAGGCACCGTCTCAATGGGACTGGGAAACGTAACTTGAGTTTTGTCACTAACAGCACATGCAAAACAGTCTCTGACAAAGGGGTCGATTCCGATCTCGGCCGGAAGCGCACCTAACAGTATTCGTCCGGAAAAAAACCAAGCAGAACGCATGTTTCCCGACCGATTCGAACAGTCGTCCGAACGAACAAGTACGATGTGCATAACAGCCCAGATTCCGAGCGAGCGGTACTCACCAATTCCAGCTCCTGTTCCCCGCCCGAGCCGGATCCGTAAACGCCGATTCTAGTCGCACGGAAGCAAATACACAGCACCTTCCGGCCGGACGAGTACGATGCGCCTTCCGCACGCGCCGAACCCGTCGCTACGTCCGCCACGTCAGAGCATCCGGGAGAGCTGTACATAAGCTCCGATTCGCGCCACAAGACGATCCACGGCGACGAGACGGACAAGCCAGCGACGAGTACGAGTCCAAGCCACGAGAAACCTGAACGAGACGACCCAACCATGAATCCCATCGCGCAGGTCCTACCAATACTCTACATCTATTACCGGGACCGGTACAGACGTGTACGACGCAGACGGTAAGTCAAACACCCACAACACAAACAAACGACACGTACCCGAAATATGTCACACACACATAGGGATGCAGAAATGATGTACACTAGCAACAGCAGAACCATAGGGGCGGGATGGCTATCACCAATGCCATACACACCCATAGGGGGATGGATGCCTACCACTAATACCATCCCCACTCATAGGGGGATGGATGCCTGCCACTACTACCATCCCCACTCATAGGGGGATGGATGCCTGCCACTACTACCATCCCCACTCATAGGGGGATGCATGCCTGCCACTACTACCATCCCCACTCATAGGGGGATGGATGCCTGCCACTAATACCATCCCCACTCATAAGGGGATGGATGCCTACCACTAATACCATCCCCACTCATAGGGGGATGGATGCCTACCACTCCCACCACCCCTACTCATGGAGGCCTTGATGCCTGTCACTACTATCCTCCCCACTCATAGGGGGATGGATGCCTGCCACTAATACCATCCCCACTCATAGGGGGATGGATGCCTACCACTACCACCACCCCTACTCATGGGGGCCTGGATGCCTGTCACTACTACCCTCCCCACTCATGCCACCACTACCATCCCCACTCATAGGGGGATGGATGCCTACCACTAATACCATCCCCACTCATAGTGGGATGCTTGCCTACCACCCCTACTCATGGGGGCCTGGATGCCTGTCACTACTACCCTCCCCACTCATAGGGGGATGGATGCCTGCCACCACTACCATCCCCACTAATAGGGGGATGGATGCCGGCCACTAATACCATCCCCACTCATAGGGGGATGGATGCCTACCACTACCACCACCCCTACTCATGGGGGCCTGGATGCCTACCACCCACACAACCCCTACTCATAGGACGGGTAATGCATGACACAACCAGCATACTCCAACATAAGGAATGTCTGAAAAATACATCCCCCCCAACACCATGACAAGCGTGTGTAGTCTGTGTCAAATGCCTACAACACTGAACATGACATTGAACATACAATGTGACCCCCTATCACATGTGTCACACATAAATGTGTGTGGCCTCCACAATGCAAGCAGACCATGACCACTGTGGCAATGGGGTCTAACACCCCATCATCACACTGACCAAAAGGTAAGTGTGGGGTCCATAGCTGAAGCACATTTTGAACATTGTGGCAATGGGGTCTAACACCCCATCATCACACTGACCAAAAGGTAAGTGTGGGGTCCATAGCTGAAGCACATTTTGAACATTGTGGCAATGGGGTCTAACGCCCCATCATCACAGTGACCATAATGTAAGTGTGGGGTCCATAGCTGAAGCACATTTTGAACATTGTGGCAATGGGGTCTAACGCCCCATCACCACTGTGACCAAAATGTAAGTGTGGGGTCCTTAGCTGAAGCACATTTCGAACATTGTGGCAATGGGGTCTAAAGCCCCATCACCACAGTGACCAAAAGGTAAGTGTGGGGTCCATAGCTGAAGCACATTTCGAACATTGTGGCAATGGGGTCTAAAGCCCCATCACCACAGTGACCAAAATGTAAGTGTTGTCATGGGAAAAGCTGCAAATGCCAAACTGCATGGATGATTCCTGGTCACACAACAACAAACACATCAGTGGCATAGTAGTGTTTGTGTCCCATAGCAACATAGATTGGGTGAGGCAAACAGTGCAGTGCCAATGAAACATCGCTTTGGCCATGTGCAGACAAACATCACCCATGTGGGCTCACATTGTCAACATTCACGAATAACACAATGACAGAAGTGACCATCATAATGCAGCCCCACATATCTGCACCAATGGACACACAAATGTAGATATCCTGTGGAGACTGTAGATGTCAGGTGAACAAATACCATTCCATGGCAGCAATGGGACATACAAACCATGATCATTGTGCTGACTGATGACCTAGGAGTCCCAGGGACAGCAGGGGAAAGCCACCAAACAACATACAGCCAATGGCACACTAAAGAAATGCCAATGCAGTAGTGCAAATGCACAAACACAAACAGGCAGACTCACACTGCATATCAAACACAACAGGTGATGGGGGTGTGTGCCAGTGTCCCCAGGCAACCACACAATACATGAGGAGGCCTGAATCCCTATTACACAGATGTCAATACAGTGCCACACAAAAGTAACTCATGGATCGGATTCCCCTATGTGGGCAATCAGGCATTGTTAGATGAGCGGGAGCCCAAATTACAAATGTCACACAAGCTTGTAGGAACAGCAACTAACACAGCAAGAGACAGACCCACCACAGAACTACCCCCAGGGACCCCACATTGTGGTGACACTGGCCTGCATGATAATCCCACTGTGATGACAAAGGTAGATGTCGTACACACTGTGAACCACAGTCATGTGTCCTGAGCAACTAACTACCATCACACCTACACAAGCACAAATCAATCAGCACGGCCTGTCAGCCAAGGCCAACATGGAGGTAGGGGTCTAGCCGTGCAACAACTCTCATTTGCACACACTCAACACCACACACCTTGATCTCCACCAATGTGCAGCAGTGAAGCTCACATGGACTGGTGACATTGCACATGTACCCATGACAATCCCAGGGGTGGTGGGGGAACTAAGGTGGAGATACCCATCACACATGGCCAGTCAACAAGACTTGTGAATGTCTGACACACTGCACAGTACGCTGTACATGGGCATGACGTCAAATCCACACCAACCAATGGGATCCCGGCCACAGTCACACACCAATGAAGAAGCCAAGGTCACCCACAAACAACACACATAGACAACTTCCAACATTGCAGCTCTGACCCTGAGGAGTGGCAGCAGTCACACACACAACGTGTCACAATCACTGAAAGCTAACACAAACTGTAAATTACATGACTTGTGTAACGAACAAGTGCCAAGGGGAATCCTGACTGTGTCTCATCTGCGTTTGCCCACAAACTCAGCCCTGACAGCAAACACACCTATGGATGACACCCTGATGACCAGTAATGTGCCATGCACCCACATCACAGAGAACCCAGGGCGAAGATTTGGGGGGAACATTGCTCAACTCAGCAAGCATCACAAACAGGAACATCACTAGGGACCCCAGCCTGCGTAGCAAAATGGAAGTGAACACACACAGACATGCTCACACAACACACACCTTGGGCTCAGGCAATGTCACGGAATTACACACTGCCATGAGGGGACTCCACTCCTGTGTAAGGAAAGCTGTGCCATACGTTGTCTCTGCAGGGCTCTATCATGTCAGCAGAACACTTGGTCACTCAGTCAACAATTAGCACAAAATGAAGGCTCTCGTCACATCAGCCTGGTCATGGCAGTGTCACCGAAATCATCTGCACCGATCAAATACACATGTATAGCAAGTTGCACTGATACCACAGATGAGTCCTTCCCCATTGATGCCCAAACTTGCATGTCCAGTGGAGATGGTCACACGGTCAGGGAAATAGACAAATTGAACAATGGCAAGCACATCTGATGTGCAGGGGTGTAAGCCACAGATGTGATATTGGAAAAACATGTAGGGAATCCCATTGGCAAATATGAAAAACATGACACCCTCATATTGCTGCAAAGGATGACATGGCTACACACCAGGATAGGACACATTCACCCTGGACCACATGGAGTCCTGCACAGTAACACTTCATTTACCTGATATCAAAAATCACCATCACTGCAGCAAGGGCATGGTTAGCATCCTTAACATCATGTACATCTGAAGCAAAACCACTAGAGAACTGAAAGGAGCTTTATTCAGCATATGTGATTTGAAAATAGAAAGTCCAGACAAAACCCAAAGGCCAATGGCCAGTCCATGACTACAGTCCAAACAGGGTGACAGTGGCAGATGTCACCCTTCGCTTGCCTGCACTGCTACTAACCAGGGACACTCCCCTCGGAGGGGCATACGGGGGGGGGCAGGCCAGGCCAGGCACCGCAGGGACAGGATCAGGGCTCACCAGAAGGAGGCAGGGAAGGGGTGGCTGGTGCTGGAGAGTCACTGACAACTGCAGTGGAGGTGTCTGACATGGTGTGTGCCGGCACAACTGGGGGGCATGAGTCAGATGGTGTGGGTGCCGGCACAACTCCAGTGGGCTGGCCAGATGGAGTGGACAGGTTCCCCACTGCAGTGCCCAAGTCAGACGGGGTGGTAGTGGACTCCACTGCAGTGCCCATCTCCAGGGGAGTAGAATGGGGTTCAGGTAAGGTGGGCAGGACAGAGGGGAGGACACGGTCTCCACACCAGTGGCACAAACATGTGCAGCGGGGGTGTGGGGCTGGAAGAGCAAGTGGTAGGTGGAGAAGGCCGCATTATTTTGGGGATGGTGTATCTGTGGGTGGGGGAACCTGGGGCAGGGTGTGGTGGGGGAACCTGTGTTGTGGGTGCCTGAGGGATGGAGGAAGGAGACTGTGTGGTTGACCTGCAGGGCGGTGGCGGGGTCTTGCTCTTCCGGGCCCGGGGGACTTGCGGGTGGGGGCCTCAGTCTGTCTGCGCCTGGGGAAGGGTGTCCGGGGGCGAGGGCACTCCCCTCTGTGTGGGTGGACTTCCTCTTCCCCCTGTATGCTGGATCAGCGGGATCGGAGGGGAAGAGGCCGAGGTCACAGAGGAAGAGCTGCTTTGTAGGTGGGGTTGCAGGTGAGGCAAGGGAAGGGGTCTTGGAGGGAGAGGAGTTTGAGGACTGCGGAGTGACTGTGGATGCCTGTGTGTGTGTCTGTTCCCCATCCCCTGTGGGTGTGGTATCAGTCCCCTGAGGATGCTTGTGTGCACGTTTTGCCCTTGTTTTGTGTGTTTCTGTGCTGCTCGTGTCTGTGTGTTTGGGTGATTGTGCAGGTGTGCATGTGCTTGGGACAGGTAGGGTGCCAGGAAGTGTGGATGGGGCAGAGGTAGGAGGGGTGATGAACTGTTGGAGGAGGGACACTGCTGCCATCAGGGAGGAGTCCATGAACCTATTGCTCCTCTGTAGGGCAGACATGCCCGTCGAGATGCCCTCCATGAACGACACCAGCTGTGTCAACAGAGTGGTGTGTGCATGGAGGACACTCAGCATTGCTGTCTGCCCTACATGGAGCTGGCGAAGTAGGTACACAGACTCCTCACTCAAGGCAGCAGGGGACACAGGGGCAGGGGGTGCGGTGCCTGGCACGAAGGAGACACGGTCCCGAACACGGGAGCCTCCACGGACCTCTGGAATGGGAGCCAATGGGAGGGCGGTGGTGGTGGTGGGGGCGGGGCCAGACATACTAGCTGGGGTGTGGTGGCTGCTGACACCTGCCTCCACAAGGGAGTCATCCTCCGAGCTGCTGTGGTCCTCAGCTGAGGTGGATGGTGCTGAGGACTCCTCGGTGTGGCGTCCCTCGCCTTCCGTGCCACTGGGTCCCTCCGACCACTCATCGGCTGCTGACCCAGTCTGGCTCTGCAGCTCCTCCTGGTCCGTGGAGCTGTCCCCTCCTGTGGCCGTGGATGTATCTGCAAACAATTAGGGAAACAGACAAACATCAGTCACCTGCACTGACCGCACACACCACAGTAAGTACAGCACATTACAGAGCAAGCCCTGGCATCCTCAGTTGAACATTGCCAAAAGTCCTCACACAGATTAGGAGAAGCCAATTGTCAGTCTGATGGTCAACCATGGCACTCACACCCCTCCTGCCCTTGCACCCATCTGTCTGGTGCCTGTTGGATGGTAATACCCCAGTGTGGACACATGCACCACGTACACAGTTGTTGGACATTGCAGAGAACACGGTGAAGTATGTGAACATGCACACATCACATCTCTTGCCACTGAGTCAGTACAGGTGTCCGGATAAAGGGATGGCTAGAGTCTAATTAGAGATGCATGTGATGCATACCAGCACCAGACACCATGATGCACCCATGTCCGGATAGTCAATGCCACAATGGGGTGCATGTTGCACATGTCACTCCCCTGCAGGATCACTCTTAGGAAATTTAATGCCATGGCACAGGCATGCCTGCAAAGTCATACATCACTGTCTCCAGTCACATGGGCATGGCAGCCAGCCAACAACAGTCTGCACTGTGTCACAATCCTAGGTAATGGGGAATGCAAGTTATGTAGCTGACAAGTGCACATGTCCATCCCCCACAAACCACATCATCTGAACTCTTATTTGTCCACGTCATGCCAATTGGACATATGGGAGACATGAAACACAACTCTATGAACCTGAGCACCTCACAGTCTGCTGTGAATGAAAAACAGCTGCCTGAAATTCACAGTCGCATACACCTGTGTGCACAGTCAAGTGGTCAAACACCTATAAGTCACAGAAGTATCGTCTCTCATGGTCACATCTCAGATGGCATGCTGAGCCCTAAACGATAAACATCCCAGTAGTCCTGACAACGAAGCCACAGCACAACGACACAGAGGCAGACACCTGAGGGAACATTTCACTGATCACAACATGTCAGCTGATACACGGGAGTGGGAGTACAGAGTGTATTGTATGCCCTGGAGTAGGCATGACTGTCCTGCTCCACCTGAAAGAGGGATGAGCCCTGGACAGTAGGCAGGTGGCTAAGCATGTGTGACACACTTGATATACATACTCCTGAGGCCCAAACATTGTTCCCACCCGCAGCATGGGGGTGTGCCAAATACCCCAGGGACATGTGGTGATTCAGATCAGCAAGTGGACCACATATCAAAGTTACACCCAGATTACATGTCAGAACTTAGGCATTGTGTAAGCAATTGACCCACCCATGAATCCCACCACAAAGTCACGGGAACAAATGCTGTCCCCCACCTTGAGCGAAGCAAAATGCAAGGACACAGTACCCAAGTGACACAATTTCCTGACTGTAAGGGCCACACCTGCGTATCAGATGAGGAGTGGGCATGTCACAATTGAGGGACATGGGTCCTGGACCACAAGACTGATGTACTGTGGAAGTTTAACCAGGCCAGAGGAGGGCACATAGCATGTCAGACAAAGTTCACAGTGCAGTCATGGACTCACCCCCTCCTTGCTGCTGTCTGGCCTTCAGCTGCCCATCCAGGTCAGGGAAGACCACCGCCAGGATCCTGAGCATGTGGGGGGTCAGGGTCCGGTGTCCGCCCCTCCTGCGAGGAGGCGACAGCTTCAGCTGGACCCTTGCGATCCTCCGGGTCCAGCCCCGAAGGTCCTGCCACCTCTTCTGGCAGTTGCGGATCCGGCGCTTGTAGACCCCCACGGATCTTACTGCCCGGGCGATGGTCAGCCAGATTTCCTGCTTCTGGTGGGCATCAACCTGTGAGGATGACAAAGTGAAAATGCCATTACTACACATGCAACATATACGTGCATCACACAGTTGGATATACATGTCTCAATCACAGGGGCATATGATGTACACAGGCAGTGCAACGATGGCTATGAACAGTTTGCCAGCAGTTACTACATGGTATCATTGTCTGGGAAGTAAAAGCTTGTTGGAATGCACTGTTACTGCACTGTACCTGTTCAGTGCATGTAACTACACACTTTGGGGGTGAGAACTACTCAGTGAGCATGCTAGCCAGTGGTGTGCACACTGTAAGTCTTGCTAGTCAGACAACATGCACAATTAGTAAGGCAGTGGACAGCACACTCACCTGCTCCCCTGGTTTCCCATACAGCTTGCTGTACTGTGGAAGGAGGCTGTCCAGCAGGGCCTGGTTCTCCTCAAGGCTGAAGGCTGGGGCTCTCTCCACAGTACGTGCCATTGCAGTAGCCAGAGGATGCAGAGACAGCAGCAGTGTTGGTGGCAGATGTCGTCCTGGAGCATGTAGTGCAGGCAAGTGAGCTCTCAGGGGAACAGCCAGCATTATATGTGTGCTGCAGAGGCAGATACTGTCCCATGTGTCCAAAGTGATAGGTCCAAGTCGTTTGCATCTTCTGAATCTGGCCAATCCATGGAATTGCACCACTTATACACGCCCACAGCATCCTTCAAAAGTTAAACTTCATGACACCCATGAATTTGCAACATTGTTGTGGCTGGCCAACTGAATTCACTGCATCAGACTCGTTGAAGCTTCGAAAACGCGTCCGTTGCCATGCCAGGCCCTAGCCAATGCATGCGCACCGATCGGACCATTGCTGTACAACGCGTATTTCAAAAAACAACGCGTACCCGCTCACATCAAATGCAATGTCCAATGCGTGCGCACCGATCGGTCCATTGCTGTACAACGCGTACCCGCTCACAACCGATTCAATGGCCAGTGCGTGCACACCGATCGGTCCATTGCTGTACAATGCGTACCCGCTCACAACAGATGCAATGGCCAGTGCATGCACACCGATCGGTCCATTGCTGTACAACGCGTATTCCGGGAAACAACGCGTACCCGCTCACAACAGATGCAATGGCCAGTGCATGCACACCGATCTGTCCATTGCTGTACAACGCGCACCCGCTCACAACAGATTCAATGGCCAGTGCGTGCACACCGATCGGTCCATTGCTGTACAACGCGCACCCGCTCACAACAGATTCAATGGCCAGTGCGTGCACACCGATCGGTCCATTGCTGTACAACGCGTATTCCGGGAAACAACGCGTACCCGCTCACAACAGATGCAATGGCCAGTGCGTGCACACCGATCGGTCCATTGCTGTACAACGCGTACCCGCTCACAACAGATTCAATGGCCAGTGCGTGCACACCGATCGGTCCATTGCTGTACAACGCGTACCCGCTCACAACAGATTCAATGGCCAGTGTGTGCACACCGATCGGTCCATTGCTGTACAACGCGCACCCGCTCACAACAGATTCAATGGCCAGTGCGTGCACACCGATCGGTCCATTGCTGTACAACGCGCACCCGCTCACAACAGATTCAATGGCCAGTGCGTGCACACCGATCGGTCCATTGCTGTACAACGCGTATTCTGGGAAACAACGCGTATCCGCTCACAACAGATGCAATGGCCAGTGCGTGCACACCAATCGGTCCATTGCTGTACGACGCGTCCCTGTACAGGTCACTCGCATATGTCACCATGCTTGTCACTGGTGAACGTATGCCAGTAACATATACTTGCCAGGGACTCAGGGGTACACCTACAACACCACAGCCTGTCCACACTGTATCCTAAGGCATGTAAGGCTGCATGACCTTTTCTGTGTATGGGGGTCAACATGTGGTTTTTGGGGTGGCACTTGGGGGCAGCCACTCCCAGGCTGTGCACGTGTTCATGGGGACAGGATCCTTTGTGTGTTGTGCACATGACCACTGTGATGTGCAACTGTTCATTTCAGAGCATGTGGCATGGTCACATTTCCAGGTTGTGTATGTGTATGTCATGTCACATACCCCCAGAGTCCCATGTGGGAAGGTATGTACGTCACAGGGTGACCCATTGCCACAATAGTGATGGCCCTCCACAGTCTGTGTGCATGTTGTGTTTCCGATGTCTCTGATTCCATGTGCACAATGGGAGACAGTCTCCACATCCACGTTGTTTGTGCATGGACTTTGATGTTGTGCGTGTGTGTGTCACAGACGTCCATGTCTGTCCTGCGGAGGCAACAGGGGCCACTACCTGTGGGAGTCATGTTTGTTTTTCTGACGTGTACATGATACGCCATGTCATGCCAGTGTCCATGTGGCAAGACAGGGTCCCTGGGAATCTACCTGTCAATGAGCTGTGATGCCTGTGGCGCATCTGTCCAGACATGTCACTGTGGTGTGTGTTTGGAACGTGACAGCAGTAAATGGGTACTGTGACACAGCCTAATGGTTTCCCATAGCACAACCTGGAACCTGTTGTCAACACATGTTGAACTGAGATGTTAGATGATGGCCATGTAGGTGCCATATATGTCCATACAGAACGGCACACACATCAAGTACTTGTGTCTCGTAATGATGTATCATGTGATATTGAGTATGGTCAATGCCACATATGTGGGGTGACTGACAATCTTTCTTTCTTCACCTATGCACTGCAGGGCACCAGCTGTCCATAGACCATTCCCTGACCTTACAACGATGGTGGAACGTGACAGCATCCGACGGTACCGCTTCAGCAGGCAGCTGATTGAGGATTGGGCAGTGCGCTTGGCCCCACATTTGCAACCTGGCCGGCCGTACCCTACAGCGCTGACCCCCAAGGTGAAGGTGATGGCAGCCCTACACTTCTTTGCCACTGGTACCTTTCAACACACTGTGGCGTCTGCTGGTGGGATGTCACAGACTATGTTCAGCTGTGTGCTACGCGATGTTTTGGAGGCAATGTTGAGATGCCTGAACCAGTACATCTATTTCCCTAAACGTCAACAACTCACTGACGTCAAGAGTGACTTCTATGCCCTGGGGAGGATGCCACATGTCATTGGCTCCATTGATGGGAAACATGTGGCTTTGGTACCACCACAGGCACATGAGCAGGCATACAGGAACAGGAAACATTATCATTCGATCAATGCTCTGGTGGTATGTCTTGCAGATATGTGCATCTCACATGTGTGTGCCCGTTTCCCTGGTTCGGCACACGATGCCTACGTGATGAGGAGTAGTCGCATCCCGAGGATGATGTCACAGATGCAGAACCAGCGTGTCTGGCTTGTCGGTGTGTACTGACTTTGTACCATTGTGTGTGTTGTGCTATGTTGTATTCTGCCCTCTTTTCCAACTCAGCTAATGTGCAATTGTCTGTCTGTAGGTGACTCCGGATACCCCAACATGCTGTGGTTGCTGACACCCCTCAGGAACCCTGTGACACTAGCCCAGATGCGCTACAATGAGGCACATGGTCGGACCAGGAGAGTGATCGAGCGGACATTTGGTCTCCTGAAGAGCCGCTTCCGCTGCCTGGACAAGACAGGAGGGGCCCTCCCATATGCCCCAGCAAAGGTGTGCAAGATTGTCATCGTCTGCTGCATGCTACACAACCTGGCAGTGCGGAAGGAGTTGCCTCTCATCCTGGATGACGATGACCAACATCCGCCACCTGTGGAGGATCCTGGCCTGGGCCACGATGCCAGTGATGATGATGATGGTGATGGTGATGTCCGCACACAGCTCATCACCAACTTCTTCAGCTGAATGTGAGTATCCAGAGAGTTGTCATGCCAATGATGTGAGTTTGCGTGATATGTGTTGGTGGTGCTCTGGTGCTGTTTGAGTGTGGCCATGTGCTACTTGACTGGAAGCGTGCAGCGATGTGTCCTTACAGGTAGTCTGTACTCCCCAACAGTGTTGACATGCTAACTTGGTTTTCTGTGAGTATCTTGTGACATGTATTGGCCATGAGTATTGCAGTTCTGTCCTGTTCTTCAGTGCTTTTGACTGTGTGTCATGTCTGTCCTTCACAGGGTACTTTCAGAGTTGTTTGGTGAACTGTGATCCCCCAACACCATGATTCAACTTCCAGGGTGGAAGCAGTCGTTTCCCTACAGGTGATGTGCCACACACCCCTGGACTTTATTTCTTCTACACTTGTTGACTGTGTGGCCCCTGCCACGTAGGATTACCTTGCATCTGTAGTGGAAACAACATGTTGCAAATGTGTAATAAACCTGTGCTTCACTTTGGGATGTGCGTTGTCTGTGGTCACACATTTGACTGACATGTGCTTACTGCACCTGTGGGCTAGTTAACACAGACTGTGAATAGGTGTGGTGTCTGTGCATTCCACTGTATTTCCTGGCAACATCAGTGTAGGCGATGAGTCTGATGGCCCTGGTGTGTATGTGTTGTGTAGCCCTAGTGGTGTGTCTCCCTCATGTGTCACGTCGCCATGACTCACATGACGGTGTTGAACTTGCTGTAGCAGTTAGCATGCACAGTGTCATTTAGCAGATCACCATCTCCATGACAGAAACCACGTTGGAATCACAACAGAGGCAAGTATGGTGTATTAGTGAGTTTATTTCCATACATGTGTGAGGATAGTGCACAGGATGGTGGGTGCTGTACATTGGGATTGTAATCCAAAGTTCCCAGATGAGTTGGAAGTATTGGTAGCATAAATGTCCTGAGTAAAGTCCACAGTCATCTGATACATTGGGCCAACTTAAGCTCCCCATGTCATGTGGGAGAGTTGGGTTGCATTCGACAGGGTGGACAGTTTTCACACAAAGGAGAATTTCCAGAACAGGTGTTGGGTTCCTGGGGGATGTACATGGCCATCGGCCTCTCAGTTTTCCTTCCTCGGACGACCCCTCTTCTTTCGGGGGGACCCTCACGTGCAGGCTGCTGCGGTGCAGAGGACTCTCCGCCAGAGTCATCCTCCCTCCCTGTGGCAGTTGCAGTTGTTGCAGCACCAGATGTTGTGGGCACACAGGGAGGTGTGGCCATGTTGGTGCTAATCTGGCGGAGGCATGTCAATATGTCCCTATGCACCGCTGTCAGTTCTTCCAATGTGTCCCACTTGGACTCCATGCCAGACATGTGTGTCTCCACACGGGACATATGTGTCTCCACACGGGACATGTGTGAGTCCAAGCAGGCATGATGGGCAGCCTGCTGCTGTTGAATGTCCTTGAGGATCCCCACTACCTGGCTGACCTCTCCGGTGCTATTCTGGTACGCATCAGCAATGCGTGCCAGTTGTGGGTCATCATGCAGTCCAGACCCCTCTGCAAACAGCGACCTATGTCTACCACCCCTCCCACCACCCCTGGCGACACGTGTGGGACCTGCGGTGGCACGCACAGGTGACCGTAGGCCCACTTGGGGGTTGTTACTGGGGTCGTTGTCCGTTGCTCCACGTTGGGCCGGAGTCCCTGTGCTGTTGTCATTGGTGGTCCTAGGTCTGTCCGTGTTGGCAGGGGTGGTCTGTGTGTTGGCAGTTGTTGGAGGGGTGGGTGCAGGGGGTGCAGATGTTGGTCCTGCTGGTGCTGCATGATGACTCACACCGGAGGGGCCAGGTAGGTCTTCGCCATCCAAGGAGGGCAGAGGCTGTTCCACACCAGTGAGCTCAGTGTCCCCCGGAGCCTGGGACAGGGACTCCTCATCGTCTGCTGCTGTGTCCCCATCATCACCTGTTTTTGGAAGAGATACACAATGTATGTTATGTTTCTACAGGCATCAATGGTTCACACACCTGACAGTTGTGACTGTACCTCTGGATGCGGGCCTGTACATTGCATTGTCCTCAGTTGTCATAGTCAGAGGTTGATATTGGTGTAGCACATTGTCCTGCCAACCTGAAGCTTTTCAATGTGAATGTTGAGGTGTGTGCATGGCCAGCATTGGTGGTATTTGGTGGACATCCGGCCCTCCTTCTCCCCCCAGCCCTGTTATCCCACCATGAAGCATGCCACCCTTGCAGTGTGTGCAGGTTGACTCTCAGGATGTCAGTCAGTGGTGTCCTGCTGTTGGTTGTTGCACAGTTCCCAGTAGGGCCTTGTGCTCCCCACAGCTGAGGCCAGTGTCAGACATCTTTGAAGTGGCTTTTCACTGCCTGTGAGGTGTGCATGCTTCAGTGTGAGCTTGCTGGGCCATGTGGGTGGGGGATGTTGAGCTGTGACTACCACTCCCATCATGCTATTGCCTACACCCCCTTCCCAGCATGCCCATACTTCCTTCCTTTTGACTCTGCTTCCCTGTGGGGTAGTGTGCCTGTGCTGACAGGATGGCTGACAGTGTTGTCCTGGCGTTTGTTTGGCTACAAGTCCCAAGAGTGTCCTTGTGCTTCACACAGCATAACCCAGGGTGGTGGTTCTTTGTGGGATATTTAATTGGAGTGTGAGGCATTGCATTCTCCCAGGTGAGTTGTGTGGAGTTTGTGTTAAGGGTGTGTGTAAGAAAAGCTGCTTGTGACTATGGTCAGAGCTGTCAGTCCTCCTTCCCACCCAGCCAGATATCCCACCATGGAACGTGCTTCCATTGCAGAGAGTGCAAGTTGGCTTTCAGGATGTCAGTCAGTGGTGTCCTGCTGTTGGTTGGTGCCCAGTTCCCAGCAGGAGCTTGTGCTCCCCACAGCAGTACCCAGTGTCAGCCATCTTGTCAGTTGTTTTCCACTCCCTGTGATGTGAGCATGGTTCAGAGTGGTGTTGATGGGCCAATTGTGAGGGTGACCAATATCTGTGACTACAACTCCCATCATGCTATTGCCTACACCCCCTTCCCAGCATGCCCATACTTCCTTCCTTTTGAGTGGACTTCACTGTGTGTGAGTGTGATAGCAATGGCAAGATGGCTGACAGTGGTGTCCTGCTGTTGGTTGGTGCCCAGTTCCCAGCAGGGGCTTGTGCTCCCCACAGCAGTACCCAGTGTCAGCCATCTTGTCAGTTGTTTTCCACTCCCTGTGATGTGAGCATGGTTCAGAGTGGTGTTGATGGGCCAATTGTGAGGGTGACCAATATCTGTGACTACAACTCCCATCATGCTATTGGCTACACTGACTTCACCGGCATACACAGAATTCCTTCCTTTCAGTGAGCTTCCCTGTGAGGTGGTGTTCTAGTGGTGGCAAAATGTCTAACTGTGTTTGTTGGTTATATTTGTGCCACTGCCTTGCTGTATTTGTAGTTAGGTTTGTACATATCATGACACAGTTACATATCACTATGAGATGGCATGTATTGTGTTTATCTGACTGACAGACAAATCTTGGGGTGATTATCTTTTGGTTGCTGTGGATTTGCTAAGGGTGCAAGGTTTGACTATCCCTTGACAGTGATGTGTGTGTATTGTCACACAATATTGGGTATATTATTTGTGTACTCACCAGGCTCTGGGATGTTTGATAGTCCATATACGCACCTTCTCCTCCCAGGGCCTGAGGTATAGTGGTTTGGCAGGAGGGCCACTGCCGGTGCGCTGACTCAAGATGTAATCCTTCTTTAGTAGGTCCCTGACCCTCCTGCGCACATCATACCACCTGTTCTGGATGTCTTCCTTTGTGCGCAAACATGGTGATTGTGCGTTGACCCTGTCGACGATCCTCTCCCACATCTTGGTTTTCTGCGACATGGGGGTCTGTTGGACCAATGTACCAAACAACTGTGGCTCTACCCTGAGGATCTCATCTACCAGGACTTCCAATTCACTGTCTAGGAACTTTGGATTCTTCTTTGGGGGCATGGTGATGGGTGTGGTGGTGATTGATGTGTGTGTGTGTGTGCAAGTGAGGGTGTGTGAGTGTAGGTTTTGCTGGGTGTATGTGAGGGTGCTATTTGTTGAGGTGCTAATGGTGTGTGGCTTGTGTGATGGATGAGCTGTGAGTGTGTCTGTGGTTGCTGTCTGATGGTGTTCTGTGCTGGCAGGTCAGTTGAATTTGCAAAGGATCATGGTATGGATTTGTGGCCTTTATATGGGTGGAGTTGGGGGTGTGTCCTTGTTCCATGTTTTTTTTCCCTGTATTTATTGACTTTGTCATTGCTTGTTTGGCCCTTTTTTTTGTATTTTTTCCTTTGTATTTTTTGTGCATGTAGGAGACGTTCTTCTGACCGAGTAGGACGCTGCAGTTGTCTCGTGCGAGCTTCTCCGAGTCATTCACGCTGTGTTTCTGCTAGGTTTATTGTGCGGCGTACGCGTCGGTCGCCGAGTATTGGCTTCCTTCGGCTGGCTTTTGTATGCGTGTCGGTCATACGGCTTGAGCTGCGTGCGACTCGGTCTGGTTTTCCACACATTACATCGTACTGCGCGGGTCGGAGTTCGCGGGTACGTTTCGTTCGGGTTCATTCCTGGTGCGTGTCGGTCGGTTCGATTCGCGTGGTTTCCCGGCCGGATAGCTGGTTTCCGTGCGGTTCGGTCGTTCGGCTTGTGTTCCGTACGAGTCGGTCATGATTCACATGCATTTCATCGTACTACCCAGGTCGGGCAACGCCGGTACGTGTCGGTCGGACTATATTCCCATACCGAGTCGGTCGGTATGTTTTCCGGCCCGAATCGGAATCGGCCCCAAAGAACGACTGCTGCTTGGTGGATTGTTCCCGATTAATTAACCAAGCGGATGCCCTGTCAAACCTTTCCAACCTTGTCAGGTAGTCTCAAGGCTACTTTCTTGAGTTGGGCTGGCAGGATTTATCATACCTGCGGGTGTTTTGATGGCTACGGTGCAATACACGGGACCTGTACTATAGGAATCTACCGCGTTTTATTATTCGACGTAAGAGGAATAGGTTCTTATAAGGATACATTTCGATCTTGGGTGAACACATCCATCTTGACATCAAAGAACTTTTACATTCGTTTCCATTAGAGGGGCAATTGAGATATCGTTATCTGTCGCACACAAGGACGCACACTGACTTTGGAGGAATCCCTGCTCTTTGATGTCAACAGAACACTAACATCTGCCACTGTAGGAGGAAACATCTTAGATGTTATTCTTCTATTGCCCTGATGAAGTTCCCAGAAAGGGAATGAAACGCGTTGGCTGGAGTTTCTTAACTGGATAAATTTTACTGATTTGAAATAAAGAAATTATTTTTATAATTACTATTTGACTTTTGGACTTAGTAAAGCTGCGCACCCCTATTGGATAAGAAAGTATTTCCTTGATCTGGAGCACAGTAGCGTCACGTAACGGCTGGCGTTGGGGTTGGCTGCACAGCAAATTCACTGATTGGAACTGGCTTGAGGTGCGGAATTAGGGGTCCGCCGTTGCTTCATTCCCCAAATGGAAGTACTTTGAACTGATAATGTTGTCCACTCACCACAAACCGCAGATATCATCGATGCCCTGGGTGGATGGGTATGTGGAAGCAGGCGTCCTTCAGATCGATGGTGGTAATGAAGTCGCCTTTCTGGTGTTCCGAAAGAATAAATTTGTTGAGGGGCCTGAGAGAGAGTATGAGTATAAGGAAGCTGTCCTTTTTTGGGCATAGGAAAGAACAAGGAATAGACCCCCTTTCCACAGTGTTGTTGCAGAACAACCTCTACAGCCCCTTTGGTGAGGAGGGCCTGTATCTGCCCCTGAAAGAGTCACAAATGTTCTGTGAACATTTTTTGTTGGCGGGGAAGAATGTTTGGTGGTGCTTGAGTGAGTTCCAGACAGTACCTCTCCTGTATAATGTTGATAACTCAATGGTCAGAGGTGATTTCTGGCCAATGGGGCAGAAACCCCTGCAACCTTCCCCCAACAGGTGTTATGTGATTGGGGGGGGAGGTGGAGAGTGTCACTGTTTTTGAGGGGCAGCCCCTTTTGGAGCTGCTCCCTTTCCTCTACCCTGACCATTATTGCCCTTGTAACCTCCCTGTAGTAGCCCCGGGAAAGCTTTTGCTGTGGGGGCCTTCTGAAGGTGCACAAGGTTTCCGTGATGGAAGTTTTTGCTGCTCCACTGTATTGGGAGCGTCAAAAGTAGCCATGGGGAGTGGGTGTCTGTAAGTCACCCATTGCTTTTTCAGTGTCTTTCTTTATTTACTTCTAGCATATCGTCGATCTGAGGGCCGAAGAGTTGCTGGCCATTGGATGGTACATCTAAAAGGTGCTGATGAACCTCTGGTTTGAAACCAGACACGCGCAGCCAGGCATGGTGACGTATAGGATGCTGGTGTTAATTCAGCAAGTGGCTGTGCCAGCGGCATCCATAGCACAATGGAAATTGGTATTAAAGATAATTTTTCCCTCTGCTACCAATTCTTGTCCCATCTTGAGGCACTGCTCTGGGAGATGTTGGACAAGGTCTGCCATCTGATCCCAATGGGCTCAATCGTACCGGGATAGTAAGACAATGGAGTTGGCCATGTGCCAATGTGTAGCAGCCTATGCTGCCACTCTTATGCCCCCGACATCAATTTTCTTGCTCTCTCAGTCTGGAGGGGAAGCATCACCTGTGCCTTGCGTGATGGCTCGTTTCCTAGCTGTATGCACAACTAGAGAGTCAGCTGGTAACTGGCATCATATGTATGGTGGGTAATTAGGGGAGGCCTTACATTTCTTATCGACCCTTGATGTGACCACCATAGCTTTAAGTGGCTCCTTAAATATATTGTCAGCTGGTCTGAGAACCCCTTTGAGCATGGGAAGGTACTGTAGAGAGGGTTGGGTGGATGAAAGGGTCTCCATGAGGAAATCCTCCTCATGTTGCACATGCATCTCCACATTGTGGGAAGTATCTGCCCTATGAAGTACCTCATGGTAAGGAGGTGATGTCATCTGGAGGTAAAGGTCTTGTGGGGTACAGGTTGGGGTCTGTGTCCTCTGGGGATTCTTCGTCATAATCATCCCAGGGATCTGGGCCCTGTGGGCAATGAGGAGAGTCATAAGGGTCATAGGGTAGCCTTGGACTGTTCCCATTCCCAGAGTGTGAGGAACTCCTTTGGTGAGTATTGTGGAGAATGCACATGTAGTAAAGGAAAACGTAGTGGAGAGGGGGCAGGAGAGAGTGTAGGAGTAGGTCTAGCAGGAGGTAGAGAAGAGGTAGTCCTGTCGTGCCTTTTAGGCCTTTTGTGAGTGGAAGGCATAGGAGGGTTAAAGGCCTCCTCAAAAGTCAATTTTCTCTTTTGAGTAACAGAATCTTTTGGCAACTGTGGAGGTTCTGCAGGGATCCATCCAGTGCCCGGCTGGACGTGGATTCACTGCTGCTTTCCATCGAGATGTTTCTGCAGCCGCTGGAGGATTGGCTGGTCGCAGTCCTCAGAGGCAGTGGAGAACGCATCAGTAGAAGGCGGTCTGGAGGGAGCTAAAGAAGGTCTATGCCCAGCCACCGCCGAGCTCCATCGCGACTCCGAATGCATCGGCTTCAAATGCTTCGGGTTGATGTCTTTCGGCTCCAAATGCCTTGGGTCAGTGTGTTTCGGCTCTGACGGTTGGAACCACCCGTTTCGAGTCAGAGGGCAGGCGAGTCTGCATCTTTGAGTCCCACGCTGAAACGGAGGTCGATGCTTGAGGCTTCAAGGAGGACTTCAGCATTGAGTGTGGAACAGGGGTCGGGTGCAGCTCAGAATGACAGTGTCAACCAGGGCCGGAAGACAGCGGTGCACTGGAAGTATCAGAGGTAGCGCGGGAACTCGGGGCTGGTGCGTCCATTCGGTGAGTAGAAGGGATGCCAGTAGTCACTGCGATCTTCAGGGGAAAGTGGCCAAGCGAATACTCTTCTGTTTCAATGTCCGCCTCTGAGGTGATGCTTTCCTGCGAAAAAACTGCCTCGACTTTAGCTCCTGGAGCATCCAATTACCGCCAGCTGACTCCTCTCGCTCACTGAAGAAGTGCTGAGTATCTTCCTCTTCTCTTCTATGTGCCATGGAGGTAGAGGCAATTCAACAAGCGTGCCTGTTCCGAAGGGTCTTCTTGTTCCGGAACGCAAGACATGCCAAATAGGAGTCTTCATGGTGATCTGGAGACAAGCAAAGATTGCAAACCTCATGAAGATCGGTTGTCGGGTACTTGGCGTGGCAAGTGGGACAGAACTAAAATGGAGTTCTTCGCCATTACAAGGACATTCTCTGTTCAAACCATGGGATTCGAGAGGCTGTTGAACAACACGGATTGGAAGGAGCAAGACGGTGGATACCGACGAAGAGTGTGATTGTTTTGAAGAACTGACGAGGAACGAACCTGAAGGCCCGGCGAGAACAAAACACAGCGTCAAACCAGAACTCACTTCGACACTTCAGGACCCGATGAAGCAGAAAAAGTGTAACAATGGAGCCGATACCCAGGCGCATTACCACTAGCGGGTGGAGTCACTCGGTCCCTTGACTCGAAAATTCATATTTAGAAGAAAAAAAAATTGTACACGTCCGAACCCAACACTAGATGGCAGAAGTATGCACAGAATGTGTATCTACAGCTACAAATGCCACAAACATTTATTTCATATGTGATTTAGATGTTTACTTTTATTTATAATTCTGATGCATTAAAATGTTCGGATGTGAAGTATTTGTTTAAACGATATTATAGATTTTGACCAGGTCTTTCACGTTCATGTTGTTTCTTTTTCAGAACAGGAAATCTGTTGTCTGTATCTGGATCGTGGTAATGGCATAACGAAACTTGAGGGGGCCCTCCTGCAAGGTACATGGAGGGGCCACCACTCGGGATTTAATCAGGAGTTTTCAGGCCAGAGTACTGGGCTGAGGGAGCCCCCTGCAGGTCGGGGGCACCCCCCCCGCCAGTCACCGCTGGGGCTGCGGGGTACTGTGTTATGCCACCTGATCGTGGAGTTCACACTCTGGGAATGTTTGAGGAGGGATAATTCTGAGCAATGGAATCTGTTTTGTACTCTGTTCTTATTGTTTTGTAAAGATGCTTTTATATTTTTGAAAAGTTATCTTTTTTGAAGAGTCAAATAAACAGGCAGAGTTCTGGAATGCCTTTCTTACGACCATGTTTTTAAAGTTCTACATTTATTTCTATTCAATATAATCTTGTTTTGGGAAGTAGAAATAAGAGAATTACTTGATAGGAGCCTCCTTGTCTTTAATAAACTCTAGATTTTCCTCACATTTAAACTTGGAAAACCTACGTTTCTTCGACAATACAATTTTCCATCATCAGATAGGGAATTGACATGGAACGCTGTCATATCAGCTGTTTGTCAGATCTGAGCTGGACTCATTGGCTCCAAAGTGGAGGTGGGTTGGGAGAGTTTGCTGGCACTGAAGAGAAAGTGGGAGTTTGCAGGTTGTAATTACATTTTTAGAGATGGATTTATTTTCTGATGTGAGGGTCAAAAGGTCTTCACAGTGTTTCTAGTGGAGTGAGAGCAGATATTAAATGGTTAGGATATATTTATTCCTGACAATCTTCAACAGCAAGCTCGCTTGGTTTGGCACCTCTAGGAATCTGTTGGTATAGAAGACTTTTCTGGCATATTTGCCCACAGCATGGAAAAAAGTAATATGTCCCATATTCAATTTTGTTCTCTCCCTTTCCTTCAAGCTCGTTATCTCGGCAGGGACTTTCATTTGTCTACATTTCTAGCTCCCTCTTTATACGGGTGCAATCATTAACTAATACTATGTCCAATTTGTGGCTGTATCATTTGTACATAAAAGGCCAGGAGATGGGTTGTCATTGCATCATGTGCTGGTTAGAATCGAACCTTGTGTAAGATGTTGAAATCTGTGTGGGGTTTTCATCATGCTCTATACACCATCCATTGTACTGGAACCCCTAATTTTTGGACAGGCAAATTTAATCCATCTAATCTAGGCTCCAACCAAGTGAGGATTCAACTCGGAAAAGAAAATGGTTTTCAGGATGTGTGTGTTAAGGTTTTGGGAGAAAAATGGGTCCAACGTTTGGTCTACTGTTTGTGTGGAGGTTTTCACATGTTGCTTGAATCCCAATTGCTCAACATTCTTAACAAAGTAAGTTATTTGTTTGTTCTTGCCACCAGCCCAAATGTTCTATTCTTCCATGAAAAGAATTCCTTATTTCGATATTTGCATGAACTCTTTTAGGAAGGATCCACCATACCGCATGTTATGATAGACTATGGTTATAGAAAGTAAATTGTTCAGGCAACTCATTATTTAGTGGGTAAATGGTCCATGGTGGTGCTGGAATTTCCAATGAGGTTAGTAGTCTTAGGGCAAGACATTTTAGTGGATAGTCACCATCTCTGCCTCCTAGATTGCCCTTCCTGTTTTTATGTGGGATTTTGTGGTTCACTGATAATAGCCCATCGAAGATACTGAAGAATTGGTTTGGGAACCAATTGCCTGTGAGGCCTATAAAGGCATACATGATTTATGTATTAGAGTGATTCATTGCTAAGAAATTAGACCAAACTAAAGGGATGGACTGATTTTGCTCTGCCCTGAAGGAATGTGGTGATTCGGTATTACTATGCCACAGAACCGCAGATTGAGATACCTTTTGTTTGGCCGCACAGTGGTCGCCTGGGGGACTTTGTTCCAAGGTGAAGACAGTCACTCTTTGTGCTGTCAAGGAAGACATAAGAAGGGATAGGACACTCTGGGCCCGATTCACAAAGGGCCTCCACAATCATGGTGGAGGCCCTGCAGTCGTGGTGGGGGCTCCGCACTCGTGGCGGGACCTCCGCATTGCAGTTTCTCATTGCGGAGGTCCAGCCACGAGTGCACCCCCACATGACTGCGGCGCCTCCGCCACTAGTGCGGGGGCCCCTCGTGAATCAGGCCCTGAGTGTAGTCTGCTGGGATTCTCCCCACAGACCTTGCCAGCCAGCAGGAGAGAAAGGACAAAATCATCTTCCCAGGCATAAATTGTTGCTTCTTCGACTGTGATGGGACCACCTGCACTTTCACCAAGAATAAATGAAAGAACACCAAGACAGAAGAATAAGGAATTAACAAGAATCCATTGATGTGCATGATGACAGAGGTGAACAAATAAAAACAACCAGCAGAAGACACTGAGGATAGGGAGGTGAGGTAGGACCAGGAATCTGTAAAAAAAAGAATGAGGTAAAGGGTGAAGAGTAAAGAAGAAACTATAGAAGAACAAGAGATCAGAGGGGGAGTGAGGATTAAAAAGAAACCATTGTACTGCTTGAGGGCAAAAGCGGAGAGTTACCAAATACCCAGGAATCCATGGAATAACAGGACAGCGAGGTGATGAGTGACCACGAGTTAATGAAAGAAACAATACACAGACGAAGAGGTAAAGGATAACAAGGACCAATATAGGAACATGAGACTATAGAGATGAGAAATAACAACACATCCATAGGAGATTATGAGGTCAGAAGTGAGGAATGACCAACCGGGACACGGAATCAATGGAATAAGAGTACAGAGAGATGAAGAGTGAATGAAACAACACAGAGACTGAGAGGTGAAGGAAGAACAAGGACCCATATAGGAACATGAGGACAGACGGGATGAGGAATGAGCACAGATCTATGGAAGAGTATGAGCTCAGAGCTAAACAGTGACTGTGGCTATGGGGAAGAGCATGAGTATAGACATGAGAGTATGAATGTGAGGTAAAATATAGAAGTAATTGGTTAATGCAATAAATAATAGCTAGAGGTCCATACACTGGTCACCATAAATGGAGTTTTTATTAGGCCTTCTGTACAACAAACATGTTTCTTATTGACTGAAAATGACAATTTAATGAAGATTGTCCCCACTCACCCCTTGGCTATACATCCTGCAGATGTGAACCTCATCTCTAGGTGTGAGGTGGCGGGGTAGTACTCCAAATGGATTAAAGGTGGCATTGCCAGTCTCTTCTACCACACACTCTGAGCAGGGTCTGTATCACAAACACCACCCCCACCCTACACCTACCCAAACCCAAGTCTTTTCTCTCCCATAAACATGTTCAGATGCCTTCACACCCAGCTCTTTCACACAAGAATAAATAACAAGACACAAAAGAAATTGAAATACTGAAGCAACAACCATGTTTGGCACAACGTGGGGAATTAAATCAGCGCATGGCACGGCTAATGCCAAGAGGGGACCGGTGTCTGTAACGGATTGTAGCTTTATCGGGCAGGGAGGATCCCAAAGAGGCATGGTTTGTGCACTTGTTGTTACCATCTGCACAGTCAGTACCTGGAGGAGCTAGGCATGTGCAACCATTTCTGCCATCCAAAATATGACTGCAGCCCAGGGAGGCAAGGTGTATTTGACTGTTTCTACAATCTGGACAGCCTGTACCCAGAGAAGCTGTCATGTGCAACCACTGCTGTCCACAGAGGAAAGATGTGTGCGACTATGTGTACTACCTTCACCGGTTGATTATGCAGATAAGCTATATGTGTGGAACAACATCTGTATAGGACAAATATCCAGAGAAGCCAGGAGAGTACAACAGTTTCTGTCTTCTAAAAATTAGACATAGCCTGAGGGTAAGGTGTGCGCGCCTGGTTCTACCATCTGAACAGCTCGACTGCCCACCCTGTGTGCCACCATTTCTATCATCTGAACATGGCAAATTTCCAGACAGTCATGGTCTAAGCAACCGCTTCTACCCTCTGCACAGAACCTGCCCAGAGGAGCTACATTTGTGCAAGCATTTCTACCATCTACAATGGGCGATCAAATATATGAGACGAATATCTAGTGGTGTGCAAATGTCTCCATCCACGGTGCAACACCACAAAACCACAAACCAATTTTGGTCAAACCATTTATGCAATCTACTCTGAAAAAATAACTAGAGAGAGGTATTCACTGGGCAGGCGCCCAGTGTCAGGGTATGTGCAGAGAGATAATAATTGTAGCCAGTTGATTTGGCGTGTGCTTGGTAGAGGTACCAAACCAAATCCTTAGCAACGAAGTATCGATGAATCTTCCTTAAAGCATGGAAGTTGGCAGTAACAAATCCAACTCTCAAGAAGGTTTTCTTTAACCCTGATGATCAAAATAATTTCCATCCCATCGCCTTACTGCCCTTCCTGTGTAAGCTACTGGAGAAACTGCCCTTCGGCCAGCTGCAAAAATTTTCAGAAGAAAGCAGTATTTTTGGCACATTTCAGGTATATTTATGGACAATATATGGCAAAGTTAGTGGTTCTCTAAGCTCTTGATGATCTCAGAAGGCTTGGTATTGGGGCTATGACTACATAATCAACCACAACATCCTACTGGAAACCCTTACAAACATTGGCTTTCCCGATATAATCCTTAAATAGATCAAATCCTTTTGTTCGGTTGAAATCAGGCTGTAGCATTATCCCCTTTCTCATCCAAAGACACAATTAAGAGCTATGGTGTACTGCAGGGATCTATTAATTCTCCTTGCCTGTTTAATTCTATACGTGGCACATTGCATCTTCATTTGACTAGGCAGAGGGTTGCTCATACATTTATGCAGCTGACAACCAGGTCATGTTACTCTCCCATATAGCCTACTAGATCACTACACCTGAGCCCAGCAGAGTGGCAAGCTGCCTATCTATAATTCGCTGGTGGATGCCGACAAACTTCTTTAAATTTAATGCAGCCACGGCAGACATCCTAATCACTTCATCACCTGCATCCGATTGGAAACAAGCTTTCTGGCTACATGCTACAGTTGTTTGCAGCCTTGGTGTCCTTATTGACTTCAAAATGACCCTAGAATCCAATGTTGCAAGCGTAGCCAATACCAACGTTGCTGAATTGCCAACCCTGAAAAGACTTCGAACACATCTTGACAGGAGCCTACACATTCGTATTGTGAACCCGCTATTCAATCAAGAGTAGACTATGCAAACTCGATTTATCTGGCTACTCCATCGGCTCCAATATGTCTAGAATACAGTGGCCCATGTGGTCTCTGCCTCCCCTAGATGGGTCCACATAAATCCTGTCTTGAGGTCTATTCAGTGGTTGCTCATCAGTTCCAGAATCATAATCAAGACACTGGCTATTGTCCACAAGGTCATAAAAAGCATAAGGTCTGACATATTAATGAGTAAAGTTTCCCCTAATACACGCCTCAAGCTCAGCATTCTACTAGCTAACTTTTGCTGGTTGTTTCAAAAGCAAAACTGGTCTCTAATGTAAGTAGGTCATTCTCGATAGCTGTCACAAAACTGTGTCCCCCCTACTTTATAATCAGGGCCACTGACTGATATTGAGGCTACTGCATTTTCTGTATAATTATGGTTTTATAGCATTTATCACAACATCTGCTGCATAATCTGTACATTTTAACAAAAAAAATGTTTCTAGCTCAAACTGATCAAAAGTTACTAAAAATGCAACAACATGTGTTGCTGCACAGTGGAAGTCCCTCAGCAAGGCTTGATTGTTATCTTTCTGTTGCGTATTGCTGTATTTGTGTGTCTGATTGGTACTAACGAGGTGAAACCTTTGCCCAGATAGTGGTAATGCGTAAAAATGAGAAAATAAGGAGGTAATACTGAAATGACAAAATAATGAGGTAATACAGTCACAAAATGTGTAGCATTAGGTTGCATAATTTGCCTTTTCTTGCCTCTTAATTTAGTACACTCTGCTGCATAATTTGATCCTTCTCTGCTGTATACATCCAGTGGCCCTGCTTATAATCTGCAAGCAGTAACAAGTCATCCCAGCTTTAGGAAGCTACTAAAAACTTGTCTCTTTAATATTTAGTTCTGCCTGTATCTGCCCCACTAAACAGAATGCATGTCGGGAGAGCGAAGATGGGAGCTGTGGGTGGAAGGCCAGAGCATTCTTCATTCTGTCACCAGTAGAGTACAGTGCACAGGTCACTTGCTCCTAGTCTTTGCATAAGTGCAAACATGTATGTACAAATATCCATAGTGCCGAGTTCTCAGGCCCACTTTATTAGATTGCACTCTAATCTTGGTGCCCAGCTTCCCTCCCACTACTGAAAGAATAAGCAGAGTTTGTACTCTCAGAGAGCGGCAGAGAGAAGTGAAGGTGCAGCTGAGAGAGGTCAGACCCTTCACATCGGCTGAGAGAGGTCAAACCCTTCACACATCGTCTGGGAGAGGTCAGTCCCTTCACATCACCTGAGAGGGTCAGACCCTTCACATCGGCTGAGAGAGGTCAGACCCTTCACACATCGGCTGAGAGAGGTCAGACCCTTCACACATCGGCTGAGAGAGGTCAGACCCTTCACACATCGTCTGGGAGAGGTCAGTCCTTTCACATCACCTGAGAGGGTCAGACCCTTCACACATCGGCTGAGAGAGGCCAGACCCTTCACCACGCCTGAGAGGGTCAGACCCCTTACATCGGCTGAGAGAGGTCAGACCCTTCACATCATCTGCCCCTTTCCCTGTCGCTCCAGTAACGCAGACACAGCATGATCATGGACGTCATTTATGGGTCACCCCCTAGGACTGCCCTTGCAACCCCCAGATTAAGAGGTATCAAAATCAGTATCAGGAAGAGAGAGGCAACTCGTCCTTATGTACGTTGTTTGGGGCCCCAGTTTCCTGGCAATTATTTTATTACACTAATAGTAAGGTAAATGCTACTTACCAGTATGCATCTGTTCTTGGCATGTAGAGCTGCAGAGTCGTACACTGTGCATGAGATCGCCATCTGGTGTTGGGCTCGGATGCTTGCACTTTGTTGTTGTCTTGGAAGAGTCTTTTGTAGTCACGAGATAGGTGACTCCTCCTTTGGACGATAGTGCGCATGGGCATCGACTCCATGGTTAGATTGTTTTTCGCCATGATGGGAAAAGATGGAGTCAGTAAGAAGAAAAAGATGTCCATGTGAATATATCTAATTAAGATTATACTGGAACGGATACAGGTTCCGGGGAGGTGGGTGGGCGTGTACGACTCTGCAGCTCTACATGCCAAGAACAGATGCATACTGGTAAGTAGCATTTACCGTTCGAGAGCATATGAGCTGCAGATCGTACACTGTGCATAGACTGTATAGCAGTGTCTCCCCTAGCGGTGGTCACCTGTATCAGTTGCAGTAGTCTGAAAAAAGTGTTTTAAGAACAGCTTGGCCCACAGCAGCTTGCTGCTTTGCGTGTACATCAACACAGTAGTGTTTGGTAAAGGTATGTGGCGTAGACCATGTTGCTGCCTTACATATGTCATTTAGGGGATGTTCCCTAAAAATGCCATAGAAGCCCCTAGTTTACGTGTGGAATGTGCCCTAGGGGAATTATTAAGGTGCGTTTAGCCTTTTGGTAGCAAATTTGAATGCATTTGACTATCCATCTAGCAATGCCAGCCTTTGAGATGGGATTACCTCTTATGTGGTGGGGAGAAAGCTACAAATAATTGTTTTGTCTTTCTGAAAGGTTTGGTCCTGTCAATGTAGTAAAGTAGGGCTCTTCTGACATCTAGTGTGTGTAGAGCTCTTTCTGCTACAGAGTCTGGGTCTTGGAAAAAGACGGGTAACTCTATTGATTGGTTAAGGTGAAAAGCAGAAATTACTTTAGGTAGGAATTTGGGGTTTGGTCTGAGAACTACTTTATTACGATGGATTTGTAAAAAGGTTCTTGTATGGTTAAAGCCTGAATCTCACTCACTCTTCTGAGAGAGGTTATTGCAATTAGGAAGGCTACTTTCCATGTAAGAAATTGTAACTCACATTTGTGCAGAGGTTCAAATGGGGGACCCATGAGCCTGGTGAGGACAATATTTAGATTCCATGCTGGAGAGGGTGGCAATCTAGGGGGAATGATTCTTTTAAGGCCTTCCATAAAGGCTTTAATTGCAGGTACTCGAAACAGTGACAAATGCTGTCTGTTTTGTAAGTATGCGGCTAGAGCGGCAAGATGTAATCTTATGGATGAGTATGCTAGGTTACATGTTTGCAGATGCAGCAAGTAACAGATAATGTTTTTGTATGGAGGCATCTAGTGGGTTGATATTGTTGTTATTGCAATAAATAGCAAACCTTTTCCATTTTGCTGCATAACAAGCCCTGGTAGTGGGACGTCTGGCTTCTTTAATGACCTGCATACACTCAGGTGGAAGGTTAAGGTAACCGAACTCTAGGACTTCAGGAGCCATATTGCCAGATTCAGTTGACCTGGATCGGGGTGTCTGATCTCTCCATGGTTCTGAGTTAAGAGGTGTGGAGAGAGGTGCAGTTTGTGGTGTGGAACTACTGAGAGTTCAGAAGTGTTGTGAACCATGGTTGTCTTGCCCATGTGGGAGCAACTAGGATCATTGTTAGAGACTGTTGTCTGAGTTTGCGTACTACTAGGGGAATGAGTGGGAAAGGCGGAAAAGCGTATGCAAATCTGCCTGACCAGTTCATCCATATTGCATTGCCCTTGGACCGACGGGTGTGGGAACCTGGCGGCGAAGGTTGGGCATTTTGTGTTTTCTTGTGTGGCTGAACAGGTCTATTTGTGGATGGCCCCACATTTGGAAAAAAGGTTGTAGAACTTTGCGGATGCAGTTCCCATTCGTGAATCTGTTGTGTCTGTCGACTTAACAGATCCGCAATGTGATTGTGAACTCCTGGAAGGTGTTCTGCAAGGAGGTAAATGTTTTGAGGAATGGCCCATCTCCATATGGCTTGCGCCAGGCGAGACAGCTGTAGAGAGTGTGTCCCCCCTGTTTTTGTACATAGTACATTGCTGTCATGTTGTCTGTTTTGACTAAGACAGTCTTGTGAGTAAGATGCGGTTGGAATGACTTTAGCGCTAGAAATATTGCTAATAATTCTAGGTGGTTGATGTGGAGCAGTTTTTGTGACTTGGTCCAGCTGCCCTGCGTTGTGTGGGTAAGGAGGTGAGCTCCCCACCCGGTGAGAGATGCGTCTGTTGTGAGCACTATTTGTGGAACTGGCTCTAGGAACGGCCGCCCTTTGGAAATGTTTTGTATGTTCCACCATTGCAGAGAGCGATGAGTGCGGCTGTCTACCAACACCAGATCTGTAAGCTGGCCCTGAGCTTGGTTCCACTGACGTGCTAAGCATTCTTGCAGGGGCCGCATTTGAAGTCGTGCGTGAGGGACAATAAAGATGCACAGAGGCCATCATTGCTACGAGTTGCATAAACACTCGAGCTGGAAGGTAGTGTTGAGGTAGGAATTTGTTGATGAGGGCTTGCATACTTGTTATCCTGGAAGGATTGGGGTATGCAAGGGCCCTGGAGGTATCGATTGTGGCTCCTAGGTACTGATGTATGTAGGAGGGATGGAGATGCGATTTGGTATGGTTTATTGTGAACCCCAAATTGTGTAGTAGCCGAACTGTTTGGAGTGTGTGCTGTACACATTGGTTGTGTGACTTGGCTTTTATTAGCCAGTCGTCTAGATACGGAAACACGTGAATGTGTTGTTCTTCGTAAGTGCGCAGCTACTACTGCTAGGCACTTGGTGAAAACCCTTGGTGCTGTTGCCACCCCGAATGGGAGGACTTTGAACTGATAATGTTGTCCGTCCACTATGAACCTTAGGTATTTCCTGTGCGCAGGAGTGAATGGGAATATGGAAATAGGCGTCCTTGAGATCTAGTGTGGCAAGGAAGTCGCCTTGTTGGAGTAGTGGAAGTATTTGTTGAAGAGTGATCATGTGAAAATGATCTGAGTGAATGTAATAGTTGAGGGGTCTGAGGTCCAGTATGGGCCTGAGGGAACCGTCCTTTTGGGGATTAGAAAGTATAGTGAGTAAACCCCTGTGCCCTGATGTTGTAGAGGGACTGGTTCTATTGCGTGCTTTTGGAGCATAGAGAGAACCTCTTGATTGAGGAGCGTTAGATGTTCCGTGGACATGGGACGCTGTCTGGGTGGTATGTTGGGGGGAGTAGAAGTGAGTTCGAGGCAGTAACCATACTGGATAATTTGTATTACCCACCTGTCGGTGGTGATGGAATTCCACGCAGGTAGGAACTTTGACAGTCTTCCCCGGCGGGAGTGGAATGATCGGGGGAAACGGAGGAAGTCACTGTTTGGTGGTAGGGAGGTGCGTGTGTTAAACCCGTCGTCCTCTACCCCTGTTGTTATTACCTCTGTAATTACCTCTGGAGTAACCTCTATTAGAGGAGGTTTGAGTGGTGTTTTTGTAGTTAGCAGAGGTGGTGTCTGTGGCTGTAGTTTTGGAGCCGCCTCTATATAAGGAGCGACGAAAGGAACCTCTGCTAGGTGTGGCTTGTAGAGCTCCCATAGCTTTGGCTGTGTCTGTGTCCTTCTTCATTTTTTCTAGAGAAGTGTCCACATTAGGCCCAAACAGGTGTTCCTGGTCTAAGGGTAGATTGAGGATGGTAGATTGTACCTCCTGCTTGAAGCCAGATATTCGTAGCCATGCGTGTCTGCGCAGCAAAACGCTTGAGTTTATTGTGCGTGCTGCTGTATCTGCTGCGTCAAGGGCGCACTTTATTGAGGTGTTTGTGACAATCTTGCCTTCTTGTATTAGATCATTGGCCTTGGTCTTATACTGATCTGGAAGGTGCTCAATGAGCTTTTCAAGCTCGTCGTAATGGGCTCTGTCATATCTCGCCAGTAAGGCTTGGGAATTGGCGATGCGCCACATGTTTGCTGCTTGAGACGCAACTCTTTTTCCCGATGCGTCGAGTAATTTGGACTCCTTGTCTGGTGGTGGTGTCTCACCAGTAGTCTGGGAGTTTGCTCCTTTTCCGTGCATTAGCAACTACTAATGAGTCTAGAGGGAGTTGGCCTTTAATATAAGCTGGGTCAGAAGGGGCAGGTTTATATTTTTTCTCGATCCTTGGGTTAAGAACCCTAGCCCTAACTGGGTCTCTGAAGACCTCAGGGGCATGTTTAATAATGCCTTTAAGCATAGGTAGAGTATGGGTAGACTTTTGAGGCTGGCTAAAAGTTTCTAGTAAAAAGTCTTCTTCCAGGGGGTCTGAGTGTAACTTGACACCATGGTATTGTGCTGCCCTGTTTATCACCTGTGAAAACCCTATAGCATCATCTGGAGGTGAGGGCTTTTGATGGGTATGGTTCAGGGACAGGTATATCTGGGAGGTCATAACTGTCCCAGGGGTCTTGTGGTGGGATACTGTGAAGGTCGTCATCAGTGTAGGTGTTGTGAGGTGACTGCATGTCATCATCATGATCCTCCCTGTCTGTATCCCCTTGTGGGTGAAAAACAAGGTGGAGGAGAGTGAGGCGGGGAGTGTAGAGGGCTGAGGTGTTGTGGAGGTGGAGAGAAAGACCTTATAGGTGATGTGGAAGAGTCTTTCTTCTTATAGAGGTGGCTCAGGTGTGGTTGGTTCCTGTATCTTCCTCTTGTGAGGTATTACTGATTGTACCTGTCCGGTAATAGGGTCAATGTGCAGAGTTTTCTGCTTTGGGTCGATGGGAACCAAGAGTTCTTCTGAGCTGGCGTGTTTGGTCGGCATCGAAGATTTCGGCTCCGAGTGTTGTTTGGGCTTGCGAGGTTGTTTGGTGTCCTTTGGTGAAGTTTTCGACACCGAGGGTTTTTTGTCGACTCCGAAGGTTTGGTATGCTTCGGTGTCGAGGTGTCTGGGACCTTGGACTTTGGCGCCGAAGGGTCTGTTGGTGCCGAGACCTTAGTCTTGTGTTTCGGTGCCGATGAGTGTTTTTCGGCTCCGGGACGTGGCTTGGCTCGGTCCCGAGCTGCCAGAAGGCTTTAGGTGCTTGGGAGTCGAGCCGGAAGGCGGGGCTCCTGAAGCTTTGTGATGGTGCAGACCTAGGCCCGAAGGCGAAGGTGTGACCGAAGCCTTTTGTTTCTTGGGGGCAGGGGCATCGACGTCAGTACTCACAGTACGTTGGTGTGGTGTGATGAGTTGGTCGTCGGACCCTGAGTCTTCGGCTCCGGAGGTGTCGATTTGTAAATCTCCGGTGTCCGGGTTGTCGGAGCCTGTGTCAAAGATGTCGTCCGGTGCGGGAGCGGCTGACCTGGACATTTCGTGTCGTCGGGCCCGGCGATCACGGATGGTCTTTTGGACCGAAAGGAGTCACAGGCTTGGCAGTGTTGGCTCTCGTGTTCTGGAGAGAGGCAAAGATTACAGATCTCGTGGAGATCTGTGTGTGGGAATTTAGCCCCACACCTGCATTTTTTAAATGGAGTCCTTTCCATATGCTGGATGATGGCGCCGACACGCCCAACGGACCAACGTCGGCGACCGGACTCGAAACAGTGTTGGAGTGGAGACGCGATGAGGGGATCGCGATCGAAAACAATACCGTCGAACGGTAGGAGGTTCTTCTGCGCGTCGAGAGGGGAACCGATCGATGTGGATCCGGAGCGCAGCAAGGTACATCCGAACCCGATGGCGGAAAAAAACAATCTAACCATGGAGTCGATGCCCATGCGCACTATCGTCCAAAGGAGGAGTCACCTATCTCGTGACTACAAAAGACTCTTCCAAGACAACAACAAAGTGCAAGCATCCGAGCCCAACACCAGATGGCGATCTCATGCACAGTGTACGATCTGCAGCTCATATGCCTCGAACATAATATTATATTATCTTAATCACTATTAGTGTAATAAAAATGCAGTACAAATAGCTGGAATATGACTCTCCCTGGCTGCTGAGGAAAGTAAAAAATGCTTTTAAATGTATGTTGTGTGCATGCTTGTGGGTGTGTGTTTATGTGAAAGAGTATGTGAATGCGTGTGCATGCATGTGTATGTGAATGAAAGTAAAGGTCAAATGACGTGTGATGTCACTTCCGCTACCCCTGGCATTTTGGTGAATTGACGTACATGAGCATGATGCCAGGCTTAGCTTTGCTATCAGGGCCGTAACGCAGGACCTGTTCAAGGGGCTTCCTCCAACCCTTCAGGGGTTCCCCATTCAGTCCGAGGCCAAAAAAGAGATGCAATATGTGAGAGACACGGACACTTCATCAAATTCTGCAGGGGGGGCATCATTTGGCGTTATGCCACTGCCTTCCATCACACCAATGTTACAGTCGTGCCATGACAGTCTTGCTAAGCGAGAGTACCATGAGGTATAAATGTTTCTACTAAGTGTTACATCAAGATTTCTAACACAGAATCAACCCCGCCTCTTTAGCAGCTGCTGCTGGCTAATCACAAAACAGCTATTAGTCTAACCCTAGCCACAGGATAGCGGGGCTGTTGTGTAGATGATTGTACCCACAGACACTCAAAAAAATGTGCCCAAGAAATATCAGGTAGTTGAGATTCAAGCATGTCCGTCCATGACTCATTGTGCGTTCATGTGAGTCTTCACTAGGGCCTGAGTTACAACTTGGTGGATGGGTTACTCCGTCACAAGAAATATAAAGCCCATTATATCCTATGGGATTTATATTTCGGCAGATGGGATATCCGTCACGGTTGTGATGGAGTAACTCATCTGCCAAGATCTAAATCAGGACCTCTAGGCTCAGACCTAGGTCCTTCCCTGCAATGCCACAGGTGCGGCCACGCATGGGTCAAACGCAACTGCGAGGTTCCTTGAGCTCAGATGAACAGATGAGGTCCAGTAGTTCTAGCTGGACTGTTCCATCTGTGGTGGTACCAACAAAGATTTACATATGGCTGGTCTCCTATGCAATGGTACAGACAAGCTAAAAACGAGGGAATAGAATGCTATTCAGAGACATTCCCTGTGTGAATAACGATTTATTCAAGTATTTACGCCCATCTCTCTTTTGCTAAGTTTATTCATAATGAACTGTCAAAGAGGTAGGGGAACTTATGTCTCCTGCAGTTGTATCATAAAACTGCATTCTGGGAGTTGTAGTTTCAGTTCACTCATTTAACACAGTAGGAAGCAGCAGATGATCATGGTTAGCAAAAGGAAAACCCGCTGTTCTAAAATGTGCTCCAATGACCTAGTGCCCTGTGTCCCCCAAACCCAAATTTCTAAGTGAGACCAGAGTGTTGGGTACCCCTCTCTCTTCTGGGCCCAGATTATATTCAAGCTTACATGGCACTAGCCCACGCTTGGGTCTGACCGTCAGAGATGCAAAAAGCACTCTACTGAACAAGGCTGGCTGTCTGACAGCAGACAAAGCTCACAGAAGAAAACACAGAATATGGAAAGGCTAGGAATGCTGCATGGAAGTCAGAGAGCCATCCGCATCACCACCAGCATGGTTTTACCGTCCTGCAGGGCCCGTTGGCAGGAAAACGGGTGCACCCTTGTTGCAAATAAATTAAACCTGCCGATCTAAAGCTCAAAGTACACCAGGGGTAACTCAACCTTCATGTACTACTCAGCGGGGTAATACATACACGTGTTCTTTTCTAGAATGTGCTACATCAAAGCCCGATAACTTTAACTTCATGTGAATTAGCTATAGGGGTGGACACAGGAGATGCATTTCAGAATCTTCTAGTCGATGAAAAGGACAAGAGCGCTAAATAGAAAGTATAAGACGACATGCAGGACCATTCAGGACTACTACAAGGGTTCCTGTCTCAGACTCTGGTTAGGTGGAAGCGGTTTCTGGTCAGGGAGATTCTGCCTGCAGTCTGTGCACGTGTCTGATGCATTGACGGCCACTAGGCCACGCGCCACGTCACCCGGAAGTGAACATGAACTGGTAAGAAATGACACTCCCTTGGATCTTTGACTCGGCTTCAGCGTCGTCCATCAGCACAAAGAGATCACCACAACAGATCTCCCACCTTAAAGGCAACTCTCAGAGCAAAACATCAAGATGTGTGCGAACCGAGGTAAAATGGTGTGTAAATATAAATCCTTTTAATACTGTGCGGTGTTCCAGACGCAGCCTTCATCACCAAGATGGCTGCCTGCCCTCTGACACGTGCAGGTTCATGGAATGCACTCCTACTATAGTTGCCTTCATGGTCATTTGCGAGGAAGGCCTGGGGTAGATGGAAAGTTAAAAGTTCGAGTAGCAAGGCATTGGCGTTTCTCCCTCCCTAGAGAAAAACCAAAAGAATATGTTTATCTGCCTCCTCAGACACATATTCTGCTGTGTCATCCACTATGTCAGGAGCTGACCTTAACTACCCTCCATCTATCTAGAGATGTAGTCTACAGATCTGAAGACGTCTGAACAACTGAAAACCCAAGGATGTAGTAAAATCTTATTTTAGAACTTGGGACTTTTTAGAAGTTGAGGAACACTTCAGAGAAAAAAACACTACAATGTCTGATTCCCACAGGAGACCGATAGTCCAATTTTTCATACAAAGGTTATTACGGGGGTGATTGTCCTCCTAAGTGCTCCTGATCTTGTCACTTAAGCATAAAGAAGCACATAGAGATAAAGTGTTTTTGCACACAATCATGCAACTTGGTGAGGTGCGGGAGCGGATTAGCTCTACTGCTTCCAAAGTCAACACCTTAGCCACTTGACCACATCTGAACAGCCATCACAGGTGAACGGCACAAGTGACAAATTATCGGTGGCCTTTTCAAAAATGCTCTCAAGGAAATCAGAGTATGTGCTGTCACTGAGCAGCAAGTGGCTTTCCATGAACCAGAGCTCAAGCCTGGATGTCCGAAGAGATGTGGGCACTTCAATGTAGATGTCCGAAGAGATGTGGGCACTTCAATGTAGATATCCGAAGAGATGTGGGCGCTTCAGTGTCCTCAAATGGCCACTTACTTCGTCTAATACATAATTTCTTCATGGAACAAAAGTCGATGTAATACTGCTATGGCTTCGAAAAAACTGTTGTAATACTGCCATACATTCGAGAAACTAATACTGCCATACCTTCGAGAAACTGCCAAGGCAAAAACCCTTCCTCAAAAGGGGCATCTCGAGTGGAGTATTCTGACATACTAGAAGGAGGAGGGAGACAGACATATTCAAGGTTTTCTCCCACTCCTGGATGGAAGTTCTAAATATAATCAGTGATGAGAAAACAGACTCTAGATCTGGTCTCGGGCAGTCAACATCAAGATAGGGCAGAGAGGGAAGAGAGAGGGATTGGGAGAAATGGAGAGCAGGGACGGAAGGAAACCAGGGCTCATGAAAGTCCTTGAAAATGGTATTATAAGAAGAGGGATTTGAAAGATGGATAAAGAGGATGAAGAAAAGAATTACAAGATATAGGCAAATACAGTGAAAAATAAAGAAGTGCGCAAGATCTCGCGAGGGAGGGAGAAAGGAGCAAAGGAGAGATTGTTGTAAACTTCCACTGTAGAGTGCGAAACGTGTTGATGTTAGGTGAGCACCATGTTGCACTATGGAGTGGCGCATACAGAGCAAAAAAAATACATTTGTAAAACATAACATTAAGAAGCGAGGCTTGCTAAAGTACTAGCTGGCCTGTTTTAGAACAGTCCAATATTTGTATATGAGGAAATGAAGACAAGTTAATTAACCCAGGATAACACAGTGAGATCAAGTAAGGGAAGCCGAGATTAGAACCTCAGCCACCTGAACCACAGCACCCAACTTGACCAACAGTCCCCATCCAAGTACGCTGTTTGAAGTTGGAGGCGGGTTCAAGGAAATAAGACTACTGCGGAATGCAGACAAATCAACCCTTCACACAGGGTGCACAACCCCCAAAACACCAAAGAGTTCAAAAATGGCTAAGAATATGAATATGTTACACCTTTAGCACGGATGTTTTGCTCTGATGTGATTGGGTCCCGCGTTGATCTATGTGGCAGAGCCAGGGGTGCTAAAGTACATGGAATTCAAAGGAAAGCGCAAGGCGCCTCTTATGTTTTGAGATTTTATCAGTGGAGAAAGTGCACAATTATGTTTCCCCAGAATAAAGGTTTTTAAATATGTTCATAGGGGCTGGTGTGCCAGCAAGGGCACTAAAATGGCCACATTTATTTAAAAAAAGGTATAGTCAAAATACAAGCGGGCTCTGTTAATTTATTCTAACACAGTTGTTTCCCTTACCACCCTGTGCAATACTGCTGCTTTAAAAATACCACAGCTTAAAATGTTCCCATCTCCCCACCTCCTCTCCTTCAATACTCTCTTCATCCATTCTCTCCCCTGCAGCAACCCCTGCGTGTGGTGCTTTCCTCAGACATGCACAATTCAAAGTTGGTTTTGCAACTTTTATAAATATTGCTCCCAACACATGCATCGCCCGGAAGCAGACATCTCGAGCACACAGGAAGCACACATCCAGACTACATTGCAAGAAGGGTGTGGGGCTGGAATGCCAATGGGTCACATTATTGTGACCAGAATATTAAGGACCAAAATACTGACAGCTAAGTATGTAAAGATTGTATATACCTAATTTCACATCTATGTACCTTGATGATATCTATCATCAAGGTGCAGAGTTGTGGAGTTAAGAGTAGTAAATATATACCTCCCTCTATGCACTTAGCTCCCTAATATATTGGCTTTTAAAATTTTGAACATGACAGTGTGGACACTCAATATTCCTTCCGTGATATTCCAGACTATAACCTTCAAGAAGCACATCTGGAGGGAACCTGTGGCATTCACCACAAAAGTCACCTGAATTTCAACTCAAGCCGCCACCTACCTCTGGGGTTTTAAAGTGCGTCCTTGCCCCCCTGACCACTTCCTAGCCTCTCCTCACTGTCTATGTCCTCTCGCAGCAGTCCTTGTCTCCTCTTGGCACTCCGGTACTCTTCGCATCCGCCTTGTCCCCTCTCGGCGGTCACTGTCTCCCCATAGCATTGATTCCCACACTTTCTAGACGCCATGACTCAAACACAACCTTCCTTCACACAGGTCAAAGTAAAGAGGCTGGCTTTGCAGTGCATGGAAGTTGGTCAGCACCCCCTCTCACCAGGTGCACTGACACCTCAATGGCAAAATCACAGACTGGTTCTATGAGGTGCTTCGTTCGCAGCTGAGACCTAGCACCCTATCCAATACTGGTCCATCCTGTGCTAACAACGGACACTGTCCACCATCACGGATACCGAAAAACACTGAAAGATACAATCGTATGGGCCAAAGAATATTATAAAAAAGAAATAATCCCCCCTCCCCAGCCTTTCGGATACCTGCCTCTCCAGCCCTGTAAACTCAAAACAACATGTTTGTGATGCCAGCTGCAAGAAGGCCTGGTTGAGGCTTCACTTGCGAGCCTCAAGAAGGTGCCCACGCACACAGTCCCGGGGAGGGAGAAGCCCACAGCAATCCCCATCTCTGCCTGGGCCTCACAAGGCCCCGGTCGAAGGTCCATGTGGGAGCGAAGGAGGCTGATGACCAGAAGTGCATTTCCCCATCCGACTCCCCAAACCACTCAGGAAAAGTAAGAATTGTGTAAGACCCCACATCCCCACCCAAGTCCCGCATCAACGGAACAACTGAAGTCCACGGAGCTTCCACTTGACTACTGTCCATCACCATTAATCGTTCGAGGATACGCAAAACCCTCCACTTCTGCCAGTCCCTGCTCCGACCCGCAGTCTGGGAGGGAAGTCTTGTCCAACAATGGAGTTCTGTTATGAGTTGTTAGTTGTGTTTCTCGGGGGTGAAAGCGAAATGCCTTTCTCCTCCAGCATTGCCACCACACTAGGTTGGCGTGGAAGTCTTCAAGGTGCACAACTTGCCCTCCAGCTCAGCTATCTGAAAGAGAGGCAAAGAGGGGTGGGTGAAGAAAGATTTAAGTACCTACCAGGAGATGAGATCCACAGCATTTGTATGTTAAACGCACAAGTTACTAACTTGTGTAACGATATATCTGTAAGAGACAGTAGTTAGTGATAGATTCCTTACCTTAGAATATCCCCAGGCGTCAGGCTGGATCCGGAAAGTTTTGCGTAGCAGTACCCTTGCGCGTCGGTAGGCGGCGTCGTGCGGCTCCGCGTCCGTCGTCGGCGTAGTGATCGCCGGGATGACGTCGCGGGCAGTACTTAGGCGCCGCCCCTGCGCGCTGACGTCAGTTCTGTACACGACTTTCCGCGCCAGGAACGCAGAGCCATGCAAGAAGCTGACATAGGTGTCTGAAAAAATACTAGGGCCCTGAAAGGGATGTCCTTAACCCTAGAAATCAGTTCGCAGAACGGGGAGGATGGGTGGGGCGGTAAGGAATCTATCACTAACTACTGTCTCTTACAGATATATCGTTACACAAGTTAGTAACTTGTGCATCTGAAAGAGACACGTTAGTGATAGATTCCTTACCTTAGAATAGATACCCCAGCAATACCAACCCCGGTGGTGGGTCTGCGAACAAAGATCAGACAAGGAAGTCCTGGAGGACAGAACGGCCAAAGAAGCCGTCCCTCCGGACCTGACTGTCAAGGCAGTAATGTTTAGTAAACGTGTGCAGCGAGGCCCACGTAGCCGCCTGACAGATAACCGGCAGCGGAACACCGCGGCCCAAGGCCGTGGTAGCAGCCGTTGCCCTGGTGGAATGGGCACGCAGCCCAACAGGAGGTTCCTTTTTAGCCAAAGAATAGCAGGTCTTGATGCACAAGGTAACCCAGCGGGAGATGGTCCTCTTGTGCACCGCCCGACCTTTTTGGCGCCCACGTAGCCAACAAAGAGCTGGTCATCCACCCGGAAGTGTTTTGTGCGGTCAATATAGAAAGAGAGCGCACGTTTTGGGTCCAGACGGTGGAGCCTCTCTTCCTCTCTGGAAGGATGCGGAGGCGGAAAGAAGGTGGGCAAAGTGATGGTCTGCCCAATGTGGAAAGCAGTAACCACCTTTGGCAAGAAGGACGGACGCGTCCGAAGAACAACCTTGTCTGGATGAACAGACAGAAAGGGAGGTTTGCAAGATAGAGCCTGGAGCTCACTCACCCGCCGAGCGGAGGTGATGGCCACCAGAAAGGCTGTCTTCAGAGTCAGAAGACGAAGAGGACAGTTATGCAGAGGCTCAAAGGGAGCGCACATTAAAAAGGTAAGAACCAAGTTCAAGTCCCACTGAGGCATTACAAACGGAACAGGAGGGAAGAGGTGAGTAATGCCTTTTAAGAACCTGTTAACAACAGGGGACTTGAAAAGGGAGGGCTGATCAGGGAGCCTGAGGAAGGCCGAGATAGCACAAAGATAACCCTTGATGGTACCCAGGGCAGAACCCTGTTGGGCCAGAGAGAGAAGGAACAGAAGGACCTCAGAAAGAGGGGCAGAAAGGGGATCCACAGCCTTTGCTGTGCACCATGCCACAAATTTGTTCCACCTGCAGGCGTATACCACCTTAGTGGAGGGACGCCTGGCTGCCAGAATCACATCACAAACTTCGGGAGGCAAGTTGAAAGGAATCAACTGCCGCCGCTCAATCTCCACGCAAGCAGGTGTAGACTGGACAGGTTCGGGTGGAGGACCGTCCCCTGCTGCTGCGACAGAAGATCCTCCCGAAGAGGCAGACGGATCGGGGGATCTATGCTCATATTGAGTAGCTCGGGATACCAAACTCTTCGAGCCCAGTCCGGAGCCACAAGAATGACTTGGGCCCGGTCGTGCCGAATCTTCTTCAACACTCTGGGTAGAAGTGGTATAGGCGGAAAGGCGTACAACAGACCGCTAACTCCACTCGCGACGAAAAGCGTCGCCGAGCGAGTGCCGCCTTGGAAATTCCAACGCGCAGAACTGATGACATTGCGCGTTCTCTTCGGTGGCGAATAGATCTAACCAAGGCTCTCCCCACTGAAGAAAGAGTCCTTGCGCCACTTCCGAGTGAAGACGCCATTCGTGATCCATCATGCACCTGCGGCTGAGTTCGTCCGCCCTGGCGTTCAGAGAACCTGCCAGGTGTTGAACCATCAGGAACATGCCCTGATGTTCCAGCCATGTCCAGAGGCGCAGAGCCTCCTGACAAAGGGTCCAAGACCCCACCCCGCCCTGTTTGTTGCAGTACCACATGGCGGTGGTGTTGTCTGTGAACACCTGCACTACCTTCCCTTTGACAGAGGGAAGGAATGCCTTGAGTGCAAGCCGGATCGCCCGGAGCTCCAGAAGGTTGATATGGAGCCGGGACTCCGCCGGAGACCAGAGGCCTCTGATCTCCGCCTCTCCCATGTGACCGCCCCATCCCAGAAGGGACGCGTCCGTCACAACTGTATGCTCTGGCTGGGGAAGGGAGAGGGATCTGCCCATGACCCATTGCCGGTTCGAGAGCCACCACTGCAACTGTTTTGCAGTCCCCTCCGAGATCTGGACGTGATCGGACAGGTTGCCCTGGTGCTGCGCCCACTGGAACTTCAGGTCCCACTGCAGAGCCCGCATATGCCACCTGGCATGATTGACCAGCAGGATGCAGGAGGCCATGAGGCCCAGCAGCCTCAGGGTCATCCGTACCGAAACCCAGGATAAAGGCCGAAAGATCGGAATCATAGCCTGAATATCCCGGACTCGCCGTTCGGGAGGATAGGCCCGAAACTGCGTCGTGTCCAGAACTGCTCCGATGAAAAGGAGCTGTGGAGAAGGAATTAGATGCGACTTCGGCACATTGATGGAGAACCCCAGCGAGTGCAGGAGTTCGGCCGTAGTCTGGAGGTGGGAGACGACTGCCTGGGACGAGCCCGCCTTCAGCAGCCAGTCGTCGAGGTAGGGGAAGACTGAAACCCCTGCCCGGCGCAGATGAGCTGCGACTACCGCCATCACTTTCGTGAACACCCGAGGGGCACTGGTAAGGCCAAAGGGGAGCACGGTGAACTGAAAATGCTCGGGGCCTACCGTGAACCGAAGGTAACGCCGGTGGGCCGGCAGGACAGGGATGTGGAAATACGCGTCCTGCAAGTCCAACGCTACCAACCAGTCTCCAGGGTCGAGGGCAGTCAAGACCTGAGCTAGGGTGAGCATCTTGAACTTCTCCTTCCGGAGGAAGCGATTGACGTTCCGGAGGTCCAAGATAGGACGCATGTCCTCCTTGTCCTTTTTGGGCACCAGAAAGTAGTGGGAGTAGCAACCACGCCCTACTTCTGGGGTCGGAACATGCTCGATGGCCCTCTTGGTCAAGAGGGCCGTGACTTCCTTCCGTAGAAGCACCAAGTGATCCCCTGACATGCGGTGGAATTGAGGTGGCATGGCTGGGGGGTGGTCTCGAAGGGGAGGGAGTAGCCCCTTCGGACAATGTCCAAGACCCATCTGTCCGAGGTGATGGTGCGCCAGTGGGGAAGGTGATGGCGGACCCTGCCCCCTACTGGCGTGCCGTGCACCTGAAAGGAGGGACTAGGAGGGCTTGGAGGCCGCGGACGGGTTGGAGGTGGTGGCCTGACCCGCACGCTGGTTGCCCGATCCGCCACGGCGGAATCCACGTCCTCGGCCACGCGAAGACGCCTGCTGCGCGGGCCGGTGGCTGGGCTGCTGATGTGAAGGGGCGCCCCTACCGTGGCCACGATAGGGGCGAAAAGCAGAAGGCAGCGGAGGGCGTGTAGCAGAAAGGCCCAGGGACTTTGCAGTAGCCCGTGAGTCCTTAAAGCGCTCCAACGCATGGTCTGCTTTGGACCCAAAAAGACCGACTCCATCAAAGGGCATGTCCATGAGAGTATTCTGGACATCCCCTGAAAAACCAGTGGTTCTCAGCCAGGCGTGGCGCCGGAGCGCCACCGTCGTTGCAATCGACCTGCCCAGCGAGTCGGCGGTGTCAAGGCCACAACGGATAGTGTATTTGGCCGCATCCCTTCCTTCCGCAATGGCGCGGGAAAGCAGTGCCTGGACCTCCTCAGGGCACTGGGGCAAAACATCCGCCACCGAATCCCACAGGGAGTGGGTATATCGGCCCAAAAGACAAGCGGTGTTAACGGACCGCAAGCCAGCACTGGAGGAAGAAAAACCTTTCTTCCCAAACTGATCCAGGCGTTTGGATTCCCTATCCGGAGGAGCGGTAGGGAAGGCGGTTTGGGAAGCGGAGGCTTGGACAACCAAGCTCTCAGGAGTGGGGTGGACAGAAAGAAACAGGGGGTCGCCCGGAGCGGGGCGATGGCGTCGTGACACGTTCCGATCCACAGGAGCCCCTGTGTTGGGCTTGGACCAGGCGCCCAAAAGAACGTCAGTGAGGGCGTCGTTAAACGGCAGCACAGTCTCCGCAGAGGAGGCTGCCGGCTGAAGCACCTCTGTCAAGATGTTAGTCTTGACCGTCAAAGTAGGGAGCTGGAGACGTAAGGCCCCAGCAGCCCTACGCAACACCGTACCAAAATTGGCCCCCTCCTCCGTAGCCACGGGAGGAGACAGCATGCCAGTGTCAGGAGAAGTATCCAGACCACTGGCCTCCCCTAGACTCTCTGTCCAGTCCTCATCATACTGACAGTTGCGTGTCAGAGGGTCATCAGACCCCTCCCAGTCCTCCTGGTCCTCCTCTGGTTCAAAATAAGGAGGAGGAGGGACATTTGGGACCCAAGGTCCCATCGGCGCCGGAGCCGGCGTCGAGCGACGTCGCTCCGGGTCCATGTCCGGAGCCGGAAGGAACTGGGGACGACGCCGCCCGGAGCCCAGGGCGGCGTCGAGAACGGCACCGGAGACATCGGCGCCGGCGGAGGTGTCGTGAGGTCGACCGGCGTCGATGGGGGTTGTGGAGCCGGGATCGAGGCCGGGGCCGAAGCCGGAGCCGGGATCGAGGCTGGAGGCTCGGGCGACGCCGGGGCCGGAGCCGCCGGCGACGCCGGAGCAACCCCATCAGGGCCCGCGGGGCCCGAAGGCGCACCGGAGGGGCCTGAAGGCCCGAAGAGGCGGGCCATGGCCGACAGGAACTCCTGTACCTTGGCCGGATCCGCCCCCGAACCCGGGAAGGGCGGGTATGACGGGGGCGACTCCACAGGCAAGTCCGGGGCCGCGGGGGCGGGGACGGTGCCGGGAGGGGCCTCAGCCGAGTCGCGAGACCGGCGAGGCGAAGTCCGAGAGCGACGATGCTTCTTGGACTTCTTGTGCTTAGACTTACCGGACGAAGAAGTCGACGACCGGTGTGCACTCCGCGAGCGACCCCTGGACCTCTCACGCGACCGGGGCTTCCGCGGAGCCGAATGCCGGGCCTCGAGGAGCTTTCGAGACCGCTCTCGCAAAGCTTTCGGGTTGAGGGCCTGGCATTCGGGACAAGACTCGGTGTCGTGGCCTCGGCCGAGGCAGAAGAGACACTCCCAATGCGGGTCGGTGACGGACATCATCCGCGCACAGGCGCCGCATCGCTTGAAGCCGGGCATCCCTACGACACCGTAAAGTTGGAAAACCAGTGAAAAAATCACCAAAAAGTATGGTCAAAAATTGACCAGGGCACTGCTCTTCCCGGATCTGCGCTTGCTGGCGCGGAAAAAGAAGAACTGACGTCAGCGCGCAGGGGCGGCGCCTAAGTACTGCCCGCGACGTCATCCCGGCGATCACTACGCCGACGACGGACGCGGAGCCGCACGACGCCGCCTACCGACGCGCAAGGGTACTGCTACGCAAAACTTTCCGGATCCAGCCTGACGCCTGGGGATATTCTAAGGTAAGGAATCTATCACTAACGTGTCTCTTTCAGATCCTTACATACCTAGATTTTTAAAATGCTCTCTAACTTGGTGCTGGGACACAGAAGACAATTTATAGTGAGCGAATATCAGCTTGAAGGGGTAGAGCAAAAACATTCTGAACTGACTAAATATCCAATAGAATATGAGTAGGAAATGAGAAACCAAACCCATTCTCAGCTGGACTGTATGCAGTATCCATAAAAAGAAAATATTGAATGCTTAAAGCAATTCTTTATTATGCGCGTGCAGGAAATGTGGGTAATCAATTACGTTGAATTAAATTCATAGACAAACTGTTTATTGCATCTGTCAGGGTGAAGAATGGTACACCTTCGGGTTGACTGGCTGGTCTCGTTTCTCCTTTGTAAGGATAGCTGTGACTGAGTGTCAAGAAATCACATATATAAAGACTTTCAGATTTGATCATTCACGCCCTTCCTTCGTATCGCTCTTGTCGGTTATGGTTTATCTTCCCCCAAAAACGGGTATCGGGGATTCTTAGACTGAAATGGAGAACATGACCCTGCATGCCATGACTGAGACCTGTCTGGAGAATACTCAGTTCCAACCCACAAGTCACATCTCCCTCCACGCCCCCAAAAACATTCAACCCGAGGGACTCCCCATGGCTCACCTTCTCCTGGAGTTTATCAATTTCCTCCTTGTGGGCCGCCTCAGCCTCTTCCAGGACACGCCGCTGGGATGTTTCCTTCTTCAGGAACTCAATCTCCCTGTAAAGTAAAGCAGCAATCAAGATGCAGCAAGTGGTCAGTAGCTTCCCTACCCCCATTGAGCACCGTATAGGACACAGGTGCCTCGAACAAGTCCGGTGTTAGGTTAGTCACACATGAGGATGCCAAAATCAATTATTTTTTTTGTGGCTGTGTCTTTTTTAAAAAGCCAGGCTCTGAAGGTATTATGGGAAAAGACTCTACACAATTCAGAATGCACCAATAAGATTAATAAGGCAACCAGAAGGTAATTGGAGTCTACACCTTTATAAATAAAAGTTTGTGCTTGGTGGTCTACAGAGTTCATTTTTGATTCCTAAATGCAACACGCGGTGCATGGTAAGGATCGCTTAACATCAGGTTCAAAGCAGAAGGAGTTGCATTCTGCTCAGAAGGAAGACATGCATGCCTGCAGGGATTTTGCCTGTTCCCCCTAATTTAGGAATATTTTGCCTACTCTAATGCCAGTCACCAAACCAGCCTTATGGTTTGTTTTCAATCTCTGCCCTTCACACCCAAGGCAAGACAATTGTGATTTTGACTTAAGATTTCCTACTCTTCTTGAAGGAAATGGAAAAGGCAAAGTGCTTTCTAGGCAGAATGTGAGCTTTTATATATCTCCGCCAAATCACGCATATGTCCAGAAAAGCCACCTTTGCAGTGAGATCCTCTTTTTTGCCAAAGTTATAAATAACCTGATTGAATATAGATAATAGGCTTTGATTGGGAATTGTGTTTGGACTCAGAAGGCAAATTGTTTGGCTGCAACAATGACACCTAAGATGAAAGAGCAGGAACACCCAATGGTAGGTATTCTGGTTGAATGGACAGTGCAATGTTTTCTTAAAGAAAGTAGAGATTATTTTGTAAATTGATTTGACAGACAGACAGACACATAAGATCATTTTTCAGCAACTTTTTTTATGGTTTGGGTATTCCTTTATCCCCACGTTGTTATGGGAATTGCTCAATTATAAATTGGGAAAGGCACAGGTATACCTCGGCAAAAGGAGGATGACTTTATCCTATAAAATTTGATCCGCGCTATTGCTAATGAGGTGTGCCAAGATGTGCATCCTAACGTCACTGTGCCAAAGTACTGAAACTGCACCTCATAGATGAAGTTGGTACCAGATAAGGCTGAAACATGTTTTGGGTTGCCTGATTGGCATTGGACATATTCTAGCAGTTCAGGCTGTGCTGCATTCTTTTGTAGCAGGTGCCAAAGTAATTTCCACCTGGTATGTCCTGTTCTGTAGGACCACTGATGAGAAAGGACACAAGGGAATAAATTGCTCGCCAGAAGAATTTCCAGAGGCTTTGGGCCAAACATTTGCATCCAACAGCAAGACTTCCAGTGGAACATAGCAATAACACCAACACTTTGGAAATACCACAAAGGAAGAAGGAAAACATGAGGTGCCAAGCCTTCTCTGGCTATGCACTCAGGGTACAGAATACTATGCCCGTTAAAAAAGGCCACATGACTTCTCCACTTCCACAAAGAGCAGAAGATTCATCTTTTCAAGCAACGCTTTGTCAGAATATAACCTCCCACTATTGAACTGTCGAGGGCCACCTCAATTCACCCCAGCGACTTTGCTCACGCCCCAAACCCCTGCTTGCCCTTCTTTGCCAACCCAGTTTTATCCCCTATCATTCAATCAGGATTTATAAAGCATGGCTAATCAACCACTAGGGTATCCAGAAGCTTGCAGGTCCCGGAGCTTATTCAAACAGCCAGGTCTCAGGGCCATTCAGAATTCCAGAAGTGAGGTGATAGCCCGGAGTTGCATGTGGAGGCTGTTCCAGGGAGAACCCTCATTATACTATCTATGGGTGAAACGTGGTAGTCTTTTGACTATTTGTACTGAGCACTGTATGGGCAAGTAAGGGATAGAACTAGATCGGTAGAATATATGTATAGTTATGTAATTTGAAATTTCGATTTTTATTGTAGATATTGTGTACTCTTGTCCTGAGGAAGCCGAAAATAATTGGGGGCTGAAACGCGACCGCGTCGACAGATATATGAGGAGTCCATTTACTCATGAATCAGGGCTTTAGATTATAGGCGCACATAAACAAATGAGAGAGAGGTGCGATACCTCCTGTGCGAAGAGGACTACCTTAGAATGTATCACTCATATTGAGGAGTGTACATTAGTATACGTAATAATTGTTTTTTTTTTGTATATGTTGTATATATTGTGTATATGTATTGTTGGTGTTACAGTGATTGATGTTTGATTATTATGTTTTTGTTTATGTCCGACATATAATTTGTTTTATGTCTAATTTTTGTGTAATTAATTTATGTTTCAGAGTCCCGCCAGATGATATGTGTAAACATCTAATTTATTAATATTCATACTCAAAAAATATTGAAAACGTCAGGGTAATTGATGGTGCCTTGGACGAAAATAAATGAGCGATTGATCCCTCCATACTTTGTATTTTTGTACATATTGTAGATTTCTTGCCCAGGTATAGGAGGGTCATTTGGGCATACCCCTGTGGTTATAATTTGTTCCAGGGAGAAGGAGCGCCCTCAACTTCTGCTTCGGTAGATGCAGGGAGAATAAGCAAGTGAGAGGGAGGCAGAGCGCAGTCTTCTCGACGGTTGGTGGAAGTTCAGGCGGTGGTTTATGTAGACGGGTCCTTGGTTGTGTAGAGCCGTGTGTTCGTGGGTCAGCATCTTGAATTGGCATCTCTTCTGTACTGGGAGCCAGTGGAGTTGCCTGAGGTGGGGTGTGATGTGGGTACATTGGGGAAGGCCGAGGATGAGTCTGGCCTTGGCGTTCTGTATGGTCTGAAGTCTCTGTAGGATGTGTGCTGTATGGTCTGAAGTCTCTGTAGGATGTGTGGGCGATTACTACGTAGAAGACGTTGCCATAGTCCAGTCAGCTGATGATGGGGGTCTGTGTCACGGTGTGTCTTGTGTTTAGGGGTAGCCACTTGAAGATCTTTTTACAGTGAGGAAGCAGGCGGAGGAGACGGCGTTGATCTGTGATTTAATGGTGAGCTTGTTTTCAATGATAATTCTGTGATTCTGAGGTTTCTGGCATGGTCAGAGGGAGTGGGTACGGGGTCCTTGGTCTGATCGCCACAAGGAGTCACTGCACGTATTGTTTCTGATCAGTACTTCCGTCATCGTCTGTGTTCAGCTTCAGGCATTTGTTCTTCATCCATTCGACGACGCTTGTCATGCATCTGTGGAAGTTGGTTCTGGTGGTGGTAGGGTCGTTGATGAGTGAGAGGATGAGTTGGGTGTCATCTGCGTAGGAAACTACATTGAGACCGTGGGATCGGACGATGTTGGCCAGCGATGTCATATATGCATTAAAGAGCGTGGGGCTGAGGGATGAGCCTTGAGGGACACCACAGGTGATCTCCTTGGGTTTGGAGGTGAAAGCTGGGAGGTGGATCCTCTGGGTTCTTCCGGTGAGGAAGGAGGTGATCCATCTGAGTGCGTCCCTTTGGATGCTGATGTGGTGGAGTCTTTCGATCAGTGTATGGTGAGATACGGTGTCAAAGGCTGCCAAGAGGTTGAAGAGGATCAGAACTGCTGTTTCTCCTTCGTTGAGGAGGGTTCGAATGTCATCGGTGGCTGCGATCAGGGCGGTTTCGGTGTTCTGATTAGTGCAGAAGCCGGATTGGGAGGCGTCGAGTAGCTGGTTCTGCTCCAGGTGTGCCATGAGTTGCTTGTTGATGATCTTTTCCAGTACCTTCACTGGGAATGGGAGCAAGGAGATTGGCCAGTAGTTGTTGAGTTCGCTGGGGTCAGCGTAGGGTTTTTTGAGTAGTGATCTGACTTTGGAGAGTTTCCAGGCATCGGGAAATGTTGCAGTGGTGATAGAGGTGTTGATCAGGGTGGTGAGTTCCTGGCCGATCCTTTGGTTTCCAAGGTTGAAGATGTGGTGTGGGCTTGGGTCTGTAGGAGCTCCTGAGTGGATGGATTTCAAGGTGGAGGTTCCAGGTGGTCAGTCTGTAGTTCTGGTCAGTTGCAGTGGTGGCGTAACTGTCGAGGAAGTCTGTAGGTATGGGTTGGGGTTTGAAGTTTCTGTATATGGTTGCAATCTTGCTGAGGAAGAAGTCAGCGAGGTTGTCGCATAGCTCCTTTGAGGGTGTGATGTTGTTTTCGCTGGCAGCCGGGTGTGAGAATTTCTTAACGATGTTGAAAAGTTCCTTGTTGTTGGCGCAGGTTTTGATGTGTGTGGCTAGGGTTGTCTTCTTTGTTGCCCTCAGCAGGCAGTGGTAGAGGTTGAGGGAGGTCTTGAAGGCTGCCCTGTCAGAGGTGTCCTTGCTGGCGCGTCATCTCCTCTCCAGCCGTGTGCTGTCTCATTTCATTGTTCTGAGTTCTTGGGTGTACCAGCTGGTCTTTTTAGTGGATTTTCTCTGGATGTTGCTCTTGACGGGGACGATGCTGTTGTCTCTCTTCCGGGTCTACGGGGACCTTCACTACCCTCTGCCTCTCTCATCCTGCCCCAGTGTGTCCTGCACCCCGTGCCCACCTGTATGGTATACTTCTCTCCTGGACAAACCTCTGCTGCTTTTCGTTTGTAAACAAACTTTATTAGTCATTTAAAAGACAAGGCATCATACAATACAGGTGCTTGCTCAGCTCGGCAAGCAATCTGATGCACTCCTCTGACATATATACAGTTCGGTATTACTATGTTAATGTCCATACTCTGACTCTATACCCTCAGGAGCTTCAATATTAGGTGTTTGCTAAACACATGTCTATAAGTAAAATAGTAAGTAATTCGACCCCCTTACCCCTTCCAAACAATAACTCCCACCTCCATCTACTGCGCCCCCCTCCCCCCAGGCGTGTCTTGGGTTATTAAGCACCTATGTCCTTTTCCGGGTCACCTTCCAGAGATTTCTATCTAATCCTCTTGGTCTCTGAAGTTCCTGTTAAGGCTTCCTCTGAGGGCACACTCCTCATTCCTCTTACATCTCTACGCATACATCGCAATACGTTGAGTCAACCATCCACGCCCGGCTATTCTCGGTTTCTCTCTTCTGAAATGTCATTGAGCTGCTTTAATTGCAATGTTAAAGCCTCCCACGCCCTGGCTGCGTCTAACGCCTTCTCGCTCCCATTTCTCTTAGCGTCCCGTAAGCGAACCGTCCCTTCACAGCCTGCCCAGCGCTTAAATTCTCTTCTCCATCTGCTTATGCTGGGACCCCCCCCCCCCGCTTTCCAATGACTCGTGATGTCTCGCTTTGCTAATACTAAGCCTAAATCCTGAAATTTGCTGGTGACCTTGTTCTTAGAAGTATGTGGAAATCTGTGTAGTAAGCAATATCCTGCTGTTAGATTCCCTTCTTTCTCAGTGAGTTCTGCTAAGATTTCCGTCACCTCTCGCCAGTCATGCTCTATTTCCGGGCAACTCCAGAACATATGGAGGAACTCCGCTCCTACATCGCCACAGCGGGGACACGCGGCCGTGTCAAAATACTTGGTAATGCGCCCTGGGGTAAGGTACGCCCTATGGAATACGTAAAAATTAACCAGCTGAAATGGGGCATTTCTAGTGACCTTGCTGACTATTTCCGTTAATTCTCCCCATGTTTTTTCCTCCAAAGCATCCCCCAAATCCTCTTCCCATTTCTGTTGTAGCTCACTAAGTGGGAGGAGTATTGCACGGCTCAGCCTTCTATACAAACAGGTGACCGCCTTAAACGTCCCCGCTGCCGTTACCACATATTGGCAACCTTCATTGCATCCTGGTTCAGTTAAGCCAACCCCCCAATACTTACGTATTGCTGCAGTTAAGGCCACATGAAGCAGGACGTCGCCCCCCGGTATCCCATTTTGCTCACTAAATTCTTCAAATGGTAATAACATGCCATCCTGATATAATTGCCCTATGGTGAGCACTCCAGCTTCCTCCCACATTCCTAGCTTCCTCCAGTCCGCCCTATGAGGCAATGCCATACAATACTTGAACGGTAGCTCCGGTGCATAAGGGCATCTCACTTTAGCCCTCTGCGACCGTCTGACCCAACATTTGTGGGCCACATACGCTTCCGCATTCATTTCTCTCTCTGATACAGGTAGTTTCAACACTATTCTGGGAAGGAGCGGGGCATCTTTCGCCCTGCTGTACTGTTCCCCGAAGTTGGTTGGACATCCATTTCGTCAGCCATTGCAGTTGAGCTGCGATATAATAGTATTCAAAATCCGGCACCGCCAGTTCCCCCTCCGTCTTGGGCCTCATTAAGGTCATCAAAGCCACTCTCCTCCTTCCTGCCCCCCACAGGAATTCCGTCACCATTGTCCGGAGCGGTTTGAACCGATCCGCAGGGATCCATACTGGCAGAACTCCAAAGATGTAGAGGAGTTTTGGGAGAGTCACCATCTTTAGTAAGGACGTCCTGCCCGCCAACGACAGGGGGAGGGTTCTCCAGAATTCGAAATTGGCTTTCGTTCCCCGTATAATCTTCCCCACGTTGCCCTCCAGGAGATCTGTTTTATCAAGGTATATGTGTACCCCTAGATATGGTATGAATCTACCTTCCCAGTCAATCCCCTCCACCGTCTGAGGTTTCTCCCGCCCCTGCATAGTAGGAAACAAACTTGACTTTCTCCAATTCACCTTGAGGCCCGCTACTCTTTCCAGCTCTAATAATAGTCTTTTAACACCCTCCAATTCTGTTTCCGTATTTCTTAAAAACAGAATCAAATCATCGGCGTATAAAGCTATATGGTGAGTATGTCCCTCCACTTCCAGCGCGCGGTACCAATTTCCAGACCTGGCTTTAGCGGCCAGCGGTTCCATGGCTATCGCAAACAGCAGAGGTGATAACGGGCAGCCCTGCCGCGTTCCTCTCTCTACCTCATATCCCTCTGAGATAATCTTTCCTGTCCTAACCCGGGCTGTTGAGTCTCTGTATAATAGGGCTGTCCATGCTCCAAATCCCTGCCCTAATCCGAAAGCGCGCATCACTCTAAATAAGTACGGCCATTCGAAAATATTGAACGCCTTTTCAATGTCTATCGTCAAAATATCGCCTCTTCTTTGCAATAGGAGTCAGCTCCCAACACTCTTAATAGTCTCCTCAAATTCATTGCTGTATTTCTTGCTGGTATGAACCCAGCCTGGTCCCAATGTATGAGACTCGTCATGTGCGGTAAGAGCCGTGTGGCCAGTATCCTGCTCAAGATCTTATAGTCAAGGTTGAGCATTGACAGTGGTCTATATGCAGTCTTGTCATGCGCCTGCTTTCCTAGCTTTAGCAATGGGACAATCAAGGCCTCCCTAGTGGTCCCTGTCAATTTCCCCTCCTGTTTTGCTAAGTTATATAGCGCTACCAGTCGGGGGCCCAACAAGTCTATGTATGTAGCATAAAATTCTATGGGGAACCTGTCAGTACCCGGTGTCTTATTTCTAGCCATGGCCTTAACAGCGCCCTGCACCTCGTGCAGGTCTATCTCTCGTCCCAGGGCTTCTGCCTCTTCCTCACAGATAGACCTCCGCTGCTTTGCTACTACATTTGTACCATGTAAGTCTACTGCATACATACACCCATCTCTTTGTTGTATCACTAGTTGGTATAAGAGTCTATAACAGCTGTATTCAATTGGCTGCATTTATTAACAAATTTGTTCAACGTGATAGGCATGCCAAGATGTCTACACCTTAAGGGAGCGCCCAAGGCTGCCGCTGACCCCCGCAAAATACCGGAGCCTGGGGCCCCTCTGCACTTCCTCAGAAGCAGGCCCAGTCCAGAGGAGGCAGGCGGCCAAAGCGAAGAGGCGAAACACGCAGCAACACACAGCACAGCCCGAGGCCTCTTCAGTCGCGGCGCAGCATTCATAATGACTTGGGCACTCTTAGTGGACCCGGCTGCCCCTACTCGCTCACCATCTCCCAGAGCTCAAAACCTCCCCTGCGCTTCCTCAACGTCAGGCCAGATCTTGGGGGAGATGAGTGGCTGCAACTGAGCAGTGGGCTGCAAAGTGAAGAGCAGCACAGTATGAGCAGCGGGCCATTCATAAGGCTGTGGGATGGCATTTGCAATGGAGCCAGCGAGATCGGACACACAGGGCTCTGCCACCTCTTCCTTCCCTTCCCTCAGGAAGAGACCTGGATTAGAGGCCAATACACTGTAGACTATTGCTGGTTAACCCCGGTGAGGGGCAACTGGGCACCATGGGCTGCACAAAACAACCAAGGATGAGCTGGCAGGGGATCGCCCAGGGGTCTCAGGTGAGACACAATGTGAATACGCATGCTTTCTGCCTGGTTCCTCAGACAAATTGGACCCGATACTGAATGCCGTAAATGCCTCTCGTAATATACTGGAGAGCAAAATCGACAAAATTCTTTCTTAACTCGGGTACCCTCCGAGATGACCCCAGTAAGCTTGTGGACACAGTGAAACAGAATGCCGAGGCCCTTGAAGAGGTGGGCTCCACTGTTAGGGGTTGCAGGACAAAGTGGCTAAACTGCTCCGCCTAGTGGACCCACTGGACCGCAGTGCTGAGGATGCAGAAGGACAAAGCCACTGCAACAACGTAAGAATTGTTGGGCTACCCGAGAAGGCGGAAGGTGCAGACATAGTTGCCTTTCTCAAGTCCTGGCTCATCAAAGAAGTTGCTCCACAGGGATTGTTGCCATTCTTTGCACTGGAGAGGGTGCACAGGGTCACCACGAGGCCGCTGCCACCTAGGGCGCACACTCATCTAGTCGTGGCACGTTTACTGCACTACAGAGATAGAGTCCTGATACTACATAAAGCGCGAGAGGTGTGAAGATTCCACACTGAGAATGCCTTGGTGGCAATTTTTCCAGACTATATATTGTGACAGTCCAGCAACCTTGCTGTTAATAAAGAACGGAAGGCAGTTAGCATCCGGTATACGTTCTTGTTCCCTGCATGCCTCAAAGTCATAGTTGATGATTGTGCTATGTTCTTCAATGACCCACCTGTGGCTTGGGACTGGGGCCGGCACACACGGAGGACAAGGACTCGAACCACCGAAGCAGAAACGCCAGCACCGCCACCGAGGATGCTGAGAGGGCACCAGCAGTATGCGACCAACAAAGGGGCAGACGGAGAAAGAGCAGCAGCGATCGACACAGCATCCTCCCTGAGGATATCACCAAGGCACGCCCCTGAGGAGCACTGCTCCGCATTTTCTTCTGGAAGCCTGAACTCTAGACATTTTTTCCTGAGGACCTCCCCTTTGGGCCCCAGATAACTCTCAGAATGGCTGATGACTTCTAACATTGGGTGTGATACCCCGCTTTTTTCCCTCTTCTGCTTACAGAGGGGGAGACCCTGTATGTGGGTGCCCCTCCGTGGGCCAACGGCAGCAAGAAGATCCTAAGGGACTGCCTACGAACGCTGCCTTCCTATGCCGGGGCGGACCAGCTCCAGCAGAGCGTGATCTTTCAATATCCTACTACTACGTGCTGAAGAATATGGAGGGCTACGTAGCCAGCCCCCTGCTGACTTGTGCATGGAGGTGGACACCAGCTTCTTGGAGTATGAGTCCTAAAGAATGACCATGCAGAGTGGAGGTCCCCTCTCGTACCTGAACTGAGAGACCTGACGCATGTGGACCGGGCGCTGACTTTGGAACACGCGGGGGAGATGGGCGCACGTGCTACCAAGCCGGGACCCCACCGGAGATCCTCCCTCCCCTTTTCTCCTTGCCGCCTAGGGGAGCTGCCTCACGAGGGTTACAGGTGAACTCACCAACTACAATAGCAACTGACACTGGGCAGTTTTATGCTCAAGGCTATGCTGCTCTTAGGGCGCTCTTCATTGGGTAGGGATGGGACCGGATCTGCGCCTCTCATTACTGTGCAATACGTTGATAACTTCGCGATGTCGAAAACTGGGCGCAGGCGCCACGTGACAGAACTGAAGAGACATGCTATCACAGATGTATAAGCAGGGTGTACCCTGAAAGACGTACACTATGACCGAACACAACAAATTCGTGCACACTGTAGAATGTACTGTACGTGACTGAATGCATCACCTGCTCTTTGCAAATCAATAAAGAAAGTTTAAAAAAAATGTTCAACATGATAGACATAAGGTTGAAGAGAACAAAGTTGTACCTAAAAAACATATTTTAAAAAGTAACCCCATGCAAGGTGAGCAGCATAACAAACTATAATAGAACTGACTGTGCTTCGTGGCTTATCTGCTCAGACCTTGTAATTCCTAATTATAGTTTTTCTTGGATGTGGGTCTACATTCAATGTGAATTTTGAAATTATGGGTCCAGTGGATGGTTACAGCCAGGCACGAGTGACTTTAGAGAAGGGGTTGAAATGTTACTTATCTGTAACAATCGCTTCACAGCACCTTGCTGTTGTAAATTTGCACACTGTGCGTAATGCTGCCATCTAGTGCTCAAATCGGAATATTACACATTTTAGCCACAAAATGTCATACTCTGATGGAAGTGATGAGTTATCATATTTAAACTAAAAATCATGGGCTAGCATTATTCGTGAATTCGTGATTAGTGCTAATGGACACACATGTCCAAACAAAACTCAAAAAGGACCCTTTGATGATGCAGTACTTGCCTTGAAAGCAAAATAAAATTTAAATAAAACTGGGGAAACTTGCAATTGTAATTCAAATCAAAGCAATTTTGGTAGCTCTCTGAGAAAGGCATTAGTAAATATTATTCAGGGTGCTATTTCAACTGTAATGATGATAGTAAAAAATTATTATTATTATAGTCATGAGGCACACATATGGTGATCAATCAGAATTCCAAAGCCCTGTCAAACAAAGTATTACTGCAACCCACTCAACAGCCCTTATTTTATCGAACTGAGAAGATTCAGACCTGCCAGATTCAAACCGGTGTTCATTGGTTAACTAAAAGTAATCTCTGTAGTGGACACATGAGTCTAGTAAGTAATCCTCTTGTCATCTAGCTACTTTACACCCAGGAATCTTATTTTCAAGATACCCCTACTGCCGCTACGCCCTTTTTTGCTTGTACACAGAGCAAGTGAATAGGTCTCTTTTGCAAGCTCCATTTTTGAGGCTGATCACAGCATTAACGAAAAGAGAAGGCTGTGGTTCATGGACGGTTTCCTTCCAATCGGCCACTGTTTGGTCCAGAATGGCGAGCACCACTTCACTCCTGGCTTTAGAGGCTAAGTCTACTAAGTTACACATTCCGAACTCAAAGAAAGACTCTGTCAGTTACGGACAGATCAGTTTGCTCCATGCAAAAGTTAACTCATTTGTAATTTTCTTTACAAAAGATTTACAACGTAATATTTTCAAAAAAGTTTACATGATTGGTTGAAGTGAGGTGATCTGGTAACAGTATAATTCAGACCAAATAGAGCTACCTGTTGACCAATTTAGCACACATCACAAATTAAGTTGCCACTTTGTGGAAACAAACATAGGTGCTTTTATTACCCTACTCAAGGGTATTCATTTCATCAGCCTTGCGAGAATGAAAAGGCTGAGTCTATCCTGCTATGCCTCTAGCAGGACACACACAGATCTCTGAAGAAGGAACTCAGCGACCTGAGCTAAGCAACTTCCTGTTCCATTTCTATTACTTTTTCATTTGGTACATTTCAAAAAACACACCCGCACCCCATAGTGATGCATGATGCTATAAAATGAATGAAAACACAACATACCATGACAGGTAAGCAATAAAAACTGAAACATCAGAGTCCTGAATACACCAATTCCAAAAAAGACTGATGCAGTGAAAACAATTTAAACAAAAAAATTATTGTCTGTATTCTGTGCAGCTAAGAGATAAAGAGTTTAATGTGTGATAATTCAGTGTACTTTTGAGATGTAATGCAATCCAAGTACTACATAAGAAGCGGAATGATACACCAAATAGCCAATAGCATGAGGTGAGAGAGTAATACTCCACTGGATGGACTCAAAGCCCACTCTATGCATATTGTAGATCATGTGGAAAGCTGTGCTGTCAAACCAGACCTAAAAAGAGGATAACCAAACAGTCAGGCCAGGTGATAGGAACAGGAGGGGTAGGCAACTACCACATCAGTGTGTTACCAAAGATGTGAGAGGCTTTGGTGACCACCACTGACACTAAATGAAGACAATATTTCACCCCAAACAAATGATATGAAATGTACTGCAAGTGTGTGACTAAATCAGAAATAAAGCAAAGTGAGTCCAACATGGAAGGGGAAATATCAAATGAATAAAGTAAACAGCCGAAATCTGATATGTACAGAGATTGCAACAATGAGAAAGCATGAACAGTATCCCTCCCTACTGCACAAACAAGCTGCACGCCACCATCTGATCTCAAGTTATTACAGCCCTGTGCAATTACTGGCGATGGACATGTCACAAACGTAAATCCAATTTATCCGAAAGGATGAGCTCACTCAGTTGCATTTATATCTCCTACTCGTCGGCTAATGGGAGCGCCAGGAAGGAGCGCCCAGGCAGCTCCACTCTGTTGGTGATGTATCAATTAGACCATCAGCCATCCCAGGGAGCTCAGTGACTGAGCGCTGCTGTTTGTTACAAGAACAGAAAAGGGACAAGCCGAAAAGAACATGATGATAAACACATAAAACGAACAGTTCTATCCGCCATGATTTTATAGCTCACTGCGACCTACAGCTGGCTCAGAGCAGGTAATTCCACACTGCCCTTAAAGATGACCTTCAAATGGCTGCCCGGACGAAGACGCTCTGGGAAATATTCTGAAATAGAACGACCTTGCACGTGACCGTGCTACATCCAGAACGTAGGTCCCAAGATGGAGGAACGCACAGGCCTTTAGGCGGGATGTGCGTTCCAATCACCAGCAGGTGAGATGTTGAGCCCGCAGGTAAGGCGGGCCTGAAATGAAATGCGGAGAACTGAAAGACTTTGAGGTTTCAAGCTTGGGGTGGCAACACCAGTAGTCACGTGACTTATCACAGAACCGTTCGGCAGCCAAAATGAATGCCTAAAAATGGCAGCCGAACAGGCTCCAGGAAGAAGGGCAATGGCAGGCGATATAAAATCCAGAAGGGACAAGCAGGCACGCCCCTTGTGCCCCTCTGTTTCTAAAGGTGCACATCTCAAATTTGTCTAGCAGATAGCCATCTAATCGTTCCCAAACCCCCATATTGCATGCATGGTAGTGCCTGTCCTGATATATGCAGAATGCAGTCTGTACAAATGAGACCTGAAATTTACAGATACCAGATCTTGGAATTGACTGGTAGCAGCCATCTAACCGCGCCACACCTCACCAAATTGTATTCATGGGAGGGCCTGTCCTGATGTAAGCAGACGACAATATGTACAAGTGAGACTCGCCTAGCAGACAGCCACTTAATCGTCCACACCTACCAAACTGTACACATGGTAGGGCATGGTCTGATGTAGATGACAATGCGTACATCTCAGACCTGACTAAAAATTTGCCATATAATTGTTCTGCCCCTCACAAAAGTGTATGCACGGTAAGCCCTGTCCTGATGTATGCAGATGATGAGATTACCAGACGTAGGGGTATATTTACGAGGGCCTTGCTTCATGCTTGCACCTCGCAATGAGGAGCATGCATGACGCAAAGCCACAAGTCATATTATGAAGCCACGTAAAGCCACTTTGCGTGGCTTTGAATGGATTAAAAAATATGGAGTAATGCAAAGCAGCACAAATCGTTGCATTGCCTTACTCGGTGCAAGGGAGGCATTCTGGTGGGTGTTCTCACGCAACTCCCATGGTTTTTGACTCATTCCCAGATTTACAAGGACTTGTAAACCTGGGAATGTTTCAAAATCTTGCGCCTCTACAGGTGAGGAGTAACGAGGAGAAATATGTTTATTTCTTCTTGTTTTTTCCTCTTTCTATGTGCTGCATTCTGCAGCACACATAGAAAGAGGAAAACACGTCTCTGGATTCTTTTTGTGCAGGAAGGTGCCCTTTCCTACACAAAAACAATCCTGCCTGTAACGCAGGCATCCTTGCACCATGGTGCAAGAGTGCCTGCATTGACGCTAGGCTGCCAAAACAGCGCCAGTGCAGGGGAAAAGGACAGGAATGCACCGTATTGGATACATACTGTGCATTTTCCCTGCCCTTTCCCTGTGACGCAGGGCAGCGTAGCAAGGTGACCTGCTGCACTGCCCTGTGCCACCATTCTACTAAATATACCCGGTAGTGCATACTTGCAGGAGGTACCTGTGTGGACCAGAACAAGACCACTCCGCGTGTGACCACTAAGCACTGCTAAAAACTTTTATCATTCTTTAAATACAAAGTAATGTGAATATAAGAAATTACAACAAACAACGCTCTCCCTCCTTTAATCTACATTTCCTGGATCCCTCCCGCCCCTTCCACCTTCTAACCTCTACAGGCAGAAGAGCTGAAGAAAGTGGCAGCCACAATGAAAGCTACCACTCGAACTCTGCACTGGTTCCCGTCCCATGGGAGCTAATGAAATGCATGCCTGAATGATGGCCCTTGCTATACAAACTAATATCTCCTCCATATTTACAAACCATAATGCAGAAAGAGCTCAAATTGTACCGATTTTTTAGAAAGGAAGAAGTACCACTTTGTGTTATTGATCAATTTCTCTCTTGAGTGCCCAAGGCAATATCTTTGGTAGAGTTCTTGAAAGAGCCCTACTGTGGGTAGAGAATGAGGGAATCCTGGCACCGCATTAATGTGGAGTCGGAATTAACAAAAACACGACAGGCCAATTGTTGAACCTATAATTGTTATCATAAAAATCGCTATATACCAAGCATGCAAAACTATATTTAGCTTTTATTGATCTGCAGACTGCTATTCATGCAGCCTTCAAAGAAAATCTGTGGTTAACCCTAAATTAAGATATTTCTAAAGGGGGTGGGTATAAGGGCTGCTCACTAGCTTGATGTTATTTTATGATTTTATGAGAGAACCCTTTCCTGAGTAAGAGTGGGAAGTGGATGGTCCCCTCTGCTTTATCTTAAGTTTCACAGATGGTCATCATGGGTCCAGGATCTTTGCCAGATTTTCAGGATAACATCAGACTATGTATATTTGTTCTGCTTAGATTAGTTGTAAGCAAATTTATATTATGTGACTAACCTAAAATCCCTGTATTGGACCTGGCTCTCCGGGACCTCTACTGGACACCCCAGCTGTGTACATCAATGCACTGAGCACATTTCTGATAGAAATGGAAACAGATGTCCCAGAAATAGAGGAAACGAAGAATCCAATTATTTAAATTAAGTATGCAAGAGTTTTTTTTTATCATACTACATGTAAGCTTTCGGGTACTTGAGCATGGAAGGTAGTCAGGGCAATGTCTTGTCTGAAAGGGCGCCGTTTGAAAAGAGGGGTGAATGAGGAGAACACGCCATTCAGGTCAGGTAGATACCCGTAGCTGATGTTTTGCGATCACGGGCACTGCGAATAGTTCCCTCTCTTGGAGTTTGCTGAAGTGTACCTGATTGGGTGTGGATCTCGCTGAGGGCGCTCACAACTTCAGGCCTTGTGCTTCCAGGGATCTACCTCCACGTTTCATCAGGTTCAAGAGGACTGCTGGATCAGGATCACGGCCAATCAATTGAGGTTTCTGGCTGAGTCTGCAAGTATTTGAACTTTTTTTCAGCGGACAACACGCACAACCTTGAATTTGATGCTGGCTTCCACTTGTAGCCCGTAGAGCGCTGTCACGAAGGGTTGATGCAATCCTGCCATGTAGATGAAGGCACATTCTGGCTACCTGGTTTTGTAATCTTTGCAGTCTGAGGATGAGCATTTTAGGGAAGCAAGTGTAGATGATGTTATTCTAAGCCCAATAGGACATGACAATTGCTTTACCTGAAAATAAGATTATAGTAAAGGAAGTACTTTTCAGAGATGGAGATCAATCTTTTTGACTCGTGAATTGACTTGTGGGGTTGCTTGTGAAGGTTTTTTTTATATTAAATGTTTCTGCATTAAATCGACATAAACATATACACACACATGTTGCTATATTTTATTCTCGTTCAGATTGACCACAGCTAATGTAGGCCTGCATCTTAAACTGGCTAACGTTGGTTGTCATCTTGCTTCATGGCAGGTGAGCTTTTATATCTAGGCAAGCTGAGTTTCAATGCTATTGTACACGGTGTTCTGTTTCTTACTTTCTCATGAGAAGAAATGTTTTTTCCTTTGTAAGTTGTGTGGAATGTTATAATTGGTATCGAATCAGAGAAGACACCCCCAGACATCTGCATCTCAGTTTGTTGCAGGTAATGTACGTTTGAAGGCCACAAAGAGAAGCTGCATTATGGAAGATCCTGAGCCGCTAATGAGCCACAGTTGTATCATTTCACTCTAACCTGATTGGTTTATTTCATGAGAACTGTGTGTAGGTGTAAAAATGTTAGAATTGTGGGACTTAAGCTATGCCTAGTCGAATACAGTTTAGAAAGGCTTTGTCCAGATTCATTATTGAGTGATACTAACTCAATGATTTTGCCTTCTGTAAACCTTTAACTGTTAATAAACCTTCATGGTTTGAAACCTTAACCATTCTCTGTCTTAATTGTGGAGCCTAATGAACTTCTTGTTATTTAAATGTATTGTTTTCTTGAACGACCTCAGTTTAGCATTTCAATTCATTAGCTAGGGCTTTATGGGCCCTGCAATTTTCACAAGGTAAAGCGCTAGCTAACACGTGGGTTGTTGCCTAGTTTCATCTACATACATTTGGAAATTATTTTATGTTGCAGCAGACCAGGTGAAATTTAAATTAGCTTGCATACTCTTGCCAAAGCCTCATTTAAACACTGGTTGCCTGCATGCTGTACTGTGCTGCTGGGTCACTATGTTTAAAGCTGAAGACATTTCCCCACTAAGTGGTTTCCAGAAGCGGCTCCAAGATAGATGAAGGAAGCATGTTCCTGGGAAAAATATTATACTACAGCAGGTTCAAAAAGCCATGCCAGCATAAAGAACCGACTCTTACTTATGTCATTTCTAGAATTAAACACCCAATGCCGGGAGCGATTTCCATTACATAACTAATGATCCCCATGTATCTTTTTTGTGTCTGGAGAGACCATGGTTTACTTGGTGAACCTAAACAGAAAGGATGCCATTGGAAGTGGCATCAGATGGGCATCAGATGCCAGGTCAGCCAAGAGGTCGGTTCCTTATAGCAGAGCTGGCAGCTGCTCTGCCACCGGAAACACCGCCTTCTCCGCGGGGGAAGCCAGTTGTGGACGGTCAGGCTTCTTCCATTTTTTGCCGCACGGCCCGTTAGCTCCTACTTCTAAGTGAGGCCAAAGGGCCTGCGCATCTCATCCAGAGTCTGTATGCTTCAATCAGGTCGCAGAGGAGACTCGGAGAAGTGAGAGACAAATACACTGCCTCAATACCAGGCCACCTTATTTTCTACTAGGGGACATAAGAGGATAAGTGGCAAGTGAAATATTTCGTTGTTCCAATTCTGACTGCCTGCCCACTAGACCTGCCGAGGAAAAGTGCACGGTTGACAGGATTGACAGAATTAGGGAGCTGTTTACTTTGCTTGGTCCATCGAGAGGTGGAATTCCTCCGTGATGGCGGCAATGGCTATCTCAGAGCCCCCGGTGGGTCTGAACCCATACTGGTCTTTCTGGTTTACTTGTAAATGCTCTTGGAGCTGTCTAGTAACCTCATTTTCCAGTTACTTACTATGGAAAGGGAGATTAGATATGGGTCTATTGCTAACTTTGATCTTGGCGTCTGAATGAGGCTTTTTCAGAAGTGAGATAACATTGGCATGCTTTAAAGTGCTAGGTATGACTTGATCAGAGGGATGAATTTATCATGAATGTAATATCCTGGACAAGGGCAAGAAAGAAGTGTTTAAAGCAGGTGGATGAACACAGATACATAAGTGAATTGGAGGCTTATTTTAGCAGCGAGGTAAGCATCTTGTCAGGTTCTAGTGGTATGATGGATCAGAAAGTATGCAGTGAGAAAGGTGAAGAGGCCTGGAGGTGAGTGGATGTGTCTGCTGTTGAGATTTTGACTTGCGCTTTTTAGAGATTTCAGATCTCATGAACTCCGGCAGGTTTTCTGAAGCACATGGGCAGGTTTTCAGAGCGTCAGGTTGGCCTGTTCTTGGTAGCTATTTAAGGTCTCCTTCAATTTGTTCAGTGCCTCTGTAATGCACTTTGAGAAATAAGCCTTTTTAGCTAATCTGGTTGCTCCGTGGTAACCTTTTCTTCTCCAGTGACTTTTGTCCTTTTCAGGCTTGGGTATGCAGCACTGGTGTTTGAGAAAACGTTCTACCACTCACTCAAAGTGATCACAGACTTGAACTGACCAGATCACTAGTGAAGGGTAGACTGGACTGTTGCAGCATAGAGAATACTGGCCCTTTGCTTGCCACAGCAACTACAATGGAAACAAAACAAAGGCACTAGATTGTTTCTCCATTTGAGGAAGCACAACAACATCAAACCTGTGATCAAAGCGCTCCACTAGTTGCCTCCCTCACTGCCCTGACAGCCAGGAACGAGTGACGAAGGAAACAGAACAGAGGATAAAGGGAGTGTGTGACTATGTCCATCATCTGTGTGTCTTTTTGCTTTCTCGCCTTAAGTGCACCGGGTATGCCCAGACGTGTGTCCCGGGCTCACTGTGCCACTGGATTCAAGCTAGCCTGGCTGATGAGGGCTGATACCCCGAAACTGGTCCCAGGATGCTTGTTTTTGGTCCAGGGAGGACCTGGCATGGTAGTTTGGACTGGGCTGTTCCCATGGGGCACAGGGTCAAGACTGATTTGCATATGGCTGGGTCTAAAGTGGGGTGGCGTGGTGTGCAAAAGAACGATGGATTTAATCCAGATCTCTTGACTGGGTGTGAATGTTTGATTTATTCCGCATTCCGTCATTCATCATTTGTGTGTCTTTTACAGAGTCTCCCTCACCATTGAATATCAGAGGCTAGAAAGTGGAGAAGGGGAGCAGAAAAGAGGGTAAACTGTAAGGTAAAGCAGAAACCTGTGATGCACAGGTTCAAAACGGTAAGGGGAACCCCCGATAAAAAACAGTAAAAAAACTTAAGACAGCTAAAAAATAGGAATTCACTTTGTTACATATAAATAAATAGATGAAGGAATGATCGGAAACAAAAAGTATTATAATCAATGTATTTGACCAAAATGAATGTGCAAAGTAAATAATAAATGCTAAAACAACACATGGAACCGTAGAAAGAGACCAGGGTTCTTAGATGGAAGCAGGCTATGCAAGACCAAGAAACCACATTGCTACAAGTCAGCAGGCTCAGCAGGACCAATATTGATCCGGGGAGAAACCTGAGCTTCACTTAGTGATGTCAGGACGCTACTTTATCCTCCTTGATATCACCACAAGATGGATGGTGACTTGCTATTGAGGGAGACCAGCCATGATGAATGTGCATGTTTGTCTTCCGCCCTGAATACCTATGGAGGGAAAGAGAATCCCTTCGTCGGCGTGCCTGAAGAATGGTGTAGCGGGGAGAAGCCCCACTTCCTTTGGCCACATCAATTTGCAAGTGATCACCAACCTGTGAGCAGGCTTTTCTAAACTGGAGAAGATTTATTGTTCGACATACATTCTTCCCTGTAGGTTAAGAGACTGATGGTGTATATTCAGTTTGTGCAAGCTTCTCCTGATTCCAGTAAACTGCTGGTGTTCAATTCAATTGTGGAGGCTTGATCCAGAAAAAGTCTCCTGAATGCCACACTGGAATGCTGACTTAGGATAATGAAGGTGCAACTGATCCGGACAAGATAATCCCGATCCTCCAGAATCTGCAGTAGATCACTTTGTAGACCACGTGAACTGTAAATTAGCTTGCTCAATTTTCACGAAGCCTCATTTAAACACTGGTTGCCCGGCTGTTGTACTGGGTTACTGGGTCGCCATGTCAACCATCACGGCAGACATTTTCCCCACTAAGTGGCTTCCAGAAGTTGCTCCAAAATAGAGGGTGGAAGCTGCTTTGTAGGACAAATATTATGTGACAGCAGGTTCAACAAGCCATACCAGCGTAGCAAACCTATTGTCACTTATGTTATTTCTAGAAATAAAACCCAAAGATGGGATCAAATTCTCGAATAACATAACTGATGTCTCCCCGTACTGTGTGTTTGTGTCTGGAGCCATCACTATTTCCTTGGTGGGCCTGAACAGAAAGGACGCCATTGGAAGAGGCATCAGGGGCCAGGTCAGCCAGGAAGATGGTTCCTTATGACAGGACTGGAGGCTGCTCTGCCATCTGAAGCACAGCTTTCCATGTGGGGGAAGGCAGGGGTGGATGGGCGCACATATGCATTTTTTGCAGAATGTCTATTTACCTCCTATTTCTAACTAAGGCCCAAAGTGCCCAAGTACATCTTGTACACAATCTGTACATTTCCACTAGGTCTTAAGACAATACAAAGGACTCCACTTTACGTGAGAGACGTAAATAAATTATGGCCATAGCAGGCCTCCTTATTTTCTACTGCTGCCCATTTCTTTTGATCTTATTTTACTATTTGTGTATGCCCTGCTTCACATTGAAATGTTACCTTCTGACATGTTTCACACATAGAAAGCTTTAAAATATATAGCTTATATTCTTCTTCAAATTAAAGATTTTCTAGGCACTTTATTTCACGTAAATCCACAGCACCTCTTCTGGAAATGTGTGCGATGAAGCCTGTTCTACATGAGCACCTTTAGGACTGAGGTATGGGAATGCAGACCTAACTCGAACACAAAAATGTGTTTTGGCCCAACAGAGGCAACCGGTAGTCATTGAAACTGTTTCATTATATTTTTAAGTTTTAGACACTGTTTGGGGCACATAAATACTTGCACGGTAGCATGGACATACTTCTCTAGCGTTTGTTGTTACGCAGTGGCAGCTCATCATTAGGGCTGTATGGGCGCTGCCCTACCACATAATGCTCCAGCCACTGCTCACACTGCGAGTTATAAAACACCTGTGTTTTCATAAGCTTTGGCTAGGAGTAGGCCAGTCCTCTCGGCCTCTCCAGACTACGGAGGAGTAGGGGGGAGGAGGAGCCTGAGGAGGAGGGCTTAGGGGACTAAGCCATGATCTAAATGCAGAGTGGTGTTTATTAAAAAGACAGCACTCTCTAGGTGGAGGTATAGATTGGGCGTGTGTGACTTCATCTACATCCCCTCACACAGGCACAATCCATACTGTTTAGCAGACCCACTGTGCTATCAACGCAGCATAACTGCTAAAATTGGGCTATTGGATGCTAATCAGGGTACCCCTGTGCCCAATAAGAATCCACAAGGCATAGCAGGGATGAGATTGCAAGCTTCTGATAGGGCTCTGCTCCCCGCCCCATCAAAAGCTGGGAGGGGACTTAAGGCAGCTCTTCCTGCTGTTCATCCCGCCTCTGCTATGCTGTCCGGCTCCTCGTTTGAAGCCTAGGACTCCTGCCCTGCTGGTTCCTATGGTCAGCACTGGAATCCTGCCCTGCTCCTGCCATGGAGTCACCAGCAGAGCAGGTCATTAAAAGAAATAAACAGTGTTGTTGCTCTGTGCATATGTGAATGAGGGTGCAAGTGAGTTTGTTTATAAGTGAATGAGACTGAGTGAGAATCAGTAATGTGTGAGTGACTGCGATTATGTATATGTGACAGTGAGTGAGAATCAGTGAGAGAGTGAGCGAGTGAAAAGGCCTGAATATGAGTCAGAGGAAGTGGATGAGCGGGAGAGAGAGTGTGAGTGGAGGAGAGTGTGAGAGTGGGGGGTGAGTGAGAAAGAGGAGGTGTGAATGGGTTTCTGAGTGAGAGTGTGTACCAATTAGTTTGAGTGTATGGCTGTGTGTGAGTATGAAAAAAATGAGTATATGAGAGTGAGGGAGTATGATTGTTCGAATGAGTGGTGGGCGAGTGAGGGAATGTGAGTATGGAGTGTCACGCCATGGTATACTGTAGGTAATTCTTGTCTTAACTTGGCACCATTAGCAACATGCTGGAATGGGATACTGGTGGTGATTCTTGGAATAATGGGCACCCATTGCAAAATGCTGGTGCTGCACTCTAGATATATTTCTTGACATACAGCATACCAAGGCAAAAGGCTGGTACTGGCCTACTGGAGGTAATTCTTGGCATAAGGGACACCCGCTACAATACTAAATACTGGCACTGGCATATGGGACATAATTCTTGTAATAAGGGACATGGGGCTAAAATGTGTAGCTAATGATTACCTTCTGGTAAGTTAATAATTGTTTACATTTTGTCTATATTTACACTATGTAATTAGAAGGCCCAATAAGCTATGCCTTTGTCTGTAGGTGTGTGGCTTCTACTTCCACCAAGATTATGTGCTTCTTTAACCAGTCTGAAAACCCTTTGCCTCCGAGGATGTCCCAGCACAGGGCAACTTTAGACACAGATAAAGTATGCGCGGGTCTTAGCTCAAGAACAGAGACTATGTTGCATCAGAGCCATGTTCTTCCAGGCAGCTGGGTACCATTCATTCAAAAAAGATGGGCACTAAAGAGGGTGAAATTAACAACCCGACCCTAATGGGCAACTACATTTTGGACAAACTCTTGGGGGTGGATTACAACTGCCCCAGAGTGGCAGTTAGAACTGATCTCACCTGATACAATTTGATACACCGGTGTTTGCAATTTATCAGATGCCATAAATTCCACCAATTCCGAGTTTGGAACTTACGGCACCAAAATCCGTACGTTCTGGTAAATACTGAGAATTGTTCCCTGGGTAAATTCAAGTAGACTTCTCCTCCTGGAATTTAATGGGGAATATGGACTTGATTGCACATGGAAGTGGCCAGGAGCAAGAAACGCAGCACAACTCAGAACTCCAATCGCTACGCTAACAGCGGTTGGTGTAGGGCTCAATTGTTTTTCAGGAGAGTTGTAATGAGGTCTTTGTCGCATAATTGTCTTATGTCCAACCAGAATAGAAATGGTTGCTGCAAGAGAAAGCACCTACATTACATTTCTTCGGTTGTGCTTAGGTAAAATTGGATGGATTTCTTGATATCTTCAAAGCAGGGAATGAGAGACTCCAGAGGCTAAGAAGTTGAAAGAACTGGGTGGGGTGATACATTAAATGAAGGGTAAATGGACAGACACTGGATGAGAGCACATATACTTCTTGATGGGGGAACATTCAGACTTCTTCAGTGGGAAGGGACAGATGCATTGGTTGTGTACAGGTTTGAGACGTTGCACTAAAACTGCACAACTTCCTCACATTTGGGAAGTACTGGAGGGAGCCCTTAGAGCATGGGTACTCAAACATTTTCCCAAGGACCAAAAAGTTTGATCTGTGATTTGCCCGAAGGCCTCACTGATGCCAGCGGGATGGCAGTCGGGAGAGGGGGTCGGGGGGATTGGCGGTAAGGTAGGTGTAGGCGAAGCAAAGAGCATACATCTTGTGGCTGAATTGAACAATGTGAAACCAGAAAACCTGGAATTAATCTTGGCTTCCCCACTTCTCCAAATTGTGTGATCCTAGGCAATTGTTTAATTTCACATTCCCTCCTTTTTCTTCTTTATCACATATAAAAGGACCGTGAAATATATTATTTCAGGGATACGCTGTACAAAACCTGCTCCGGTGTTTGATTTAATAAACTCTAATGTTGTTCATGTACAATAGGAACCCAGGCCACCCAAAAAGTGCACATAAGAACTGACATGCCTCCTTAGTTCACTATTGAACTGACATGCCTCTTTAGTTCACTATTGAACTGACATGCCTCTTTAGTTCACTATTGGCGTTATTGTCAGGGTAGGGGGAAAAATGAATGCTTCTAAATTCATGTTTGAAAACTCACTTTAAATGAATAATTCTCAATACACTGATATAATCAATTGTACTAAGGTGAAAAGGTTCTGCATGTCAATTAAATACACTTTTTGAATTTTTCAGAGAATGTCATCATTTTACACTTTTTCTGCAAGATGTCTTTGAAAATGAAGGCGTTAGTTAAGTTAAGTGCAGGACTCCCTAGTTACCTCCTTTCTTTAACACCAATTAACCTTGAAATAAATGATTGCCTATTTAACACATTTTTATTGTTAGTGCTGAGCCGAGTAAACAGCAGCCCAGTGCTCCTGTTGACCAGAGGGCTGCAGATAAAGGTCAGGGGGCGCATGCAGCCCCCCCGGCCATTCTTTGAGTATCCATGCCTTAGAGAGTAAGGGATAGACATTTTGACAGGGAAAGAGACAGGATCCCTGGAAGACAAAATTAACATCACCTGGGCATCTACAACTGGGTACTATGAATACAATCTAAGCCTCTCCCATCTGGACTAATAGGGTGAAAAAATATCTATATCTCTTCTTGACCACTACAGGGGGGTTATGCACATGTGGTCCTCTGTTTGGGAATTAAGAGGCAGTCTGTCCTCTCCCTACCCACCCAGGCCTTTCCCCAGTCCTACTTTTGCTGATACTCCTTGATGAGTCGCTTGGCCTTGCTGTACTTCCGCTCGAGGGTCTGGTACTGGGACTGGGTCTCCTTCAGGTGTTCGTCCACTGCCTGGCACAGGTTCTGAGCTTCCATCCAGTAGCCCTCCAGCTTCTCCATTCGCTCCTTGTTGTCTTCCACACTTTGCTCCAGCTGGGCCTTCTCCATCCGCCATCGAGCCTTCTCCTGCTCAATAGAATGCAGCTGCAGGATGAGAATCAAAGGAAAGAGATAGAGACAATGAAGCAAAAGAGATTGTAGAAAACAGTTAAATAGACAAAATGAGCAATAATAAGGGTAGTCCTAAACCGAGACGTAGACAGAAGAGAGAAGAAGTAGATCCAAGTTACCAGAAGGCGAGAGAGTAAGAGAGGGAGCGAAGAAAGAGTGAAAAAGAGCAAGATGGTGTGCAGGTATGAGTGAGCACATGTTAGTGTTCGCATGTGTGCATTTTATGTGTAAGAAAAGAAGGAAAAGAGACAGATTATGAAAAAGGAAAAGTGTGAGAGATAGAAAAGGATTTAAAGAGCAATAAAAAGGAAAAGTGTAAGAGAAACACAAGAAGAGGAAAACAGTTTGCGAGGAAAAAGGAAAGAGAAACAGTGAGGGAAGAAACATATGAGCAAAAAAGAAGGAATGAAGACCGATGGGAGAGGAAAGGGAAGGACAAGCGATGAAACGGAAAAAAGAGATGGAAAGAGTGAGCTAGCTAAAGAGTGAGGAAGAAAGGGAGGCAAGGAGAGACGGAAAGTAGAAAGAGGAAGGGAAAAGGAAAGGAGGAAGAGAAAAAGGAAGCGAATGGGAGGAAGAAATTACGAGGAAGAAAAAAGGAGGAAAGAGGTAGGGAAAGTAAGATATGTTATGGCATGAGAGAGTTTGCATTTGATGTGAGAAGAGCAACAAGAATCCATCATCATAACTGTTTTTAAATTTGAAGAGAGAAAATAAAGTGATGAAATAGAGCAAGAGAAACAGGATTTCTATAGAGAGAAAGGGTGATTGAAAGCAATGAAGGACAGAGACATTGAGGTAGGACAATTGGAGATAGAACAGACTACATGATGAAAACAATGGAATAGAACAACAATGAAGAAAATAATTGTCGACTGGCAAAGAAAACACATGATGGGGAGAAGGAGTCAAATGTAGACAGAAGAACAATTAAGACAAAACAAGCACAAAAAGAGATTAAAGAGGGAGATGGACAATGAAACTAAGAACAGAGCAACAAGGAGGAGCAAGAGTAAAAGGAACAGAGGACAATGAAAATGTGAAGATGGATGGTGCCATGTGTACAAGAAAGCAGAGAGAAATAAGACTAGAAGAAATGGAGACAAAAGGATAGGGATTAGAAAGGAGCAAGAATGAACAAGAAGTAAGACACAATGAAGAGAATAGAGAAGAAAAAGAGAGGAGCAGTAGGACGAAAGTATGGGGGAAGGCAGAGAAAATATGACAGAGGAAGAGGAAGAGCAAAGTAAGATGAGTGGGGAAATAAAGATGGCAAGAAAATGGAGGCGAAAAGAAAGAAAGACTACAGTGCTAAATAGGGGGATTAAAAGGAAAGAGTAAATGTAAAACAGAGGAGAAGATTAGAGGAGCGCTGGAAAAAAAGACATTGGACCTGATTACAAGTTTGGTGGACAGGGTTACTGCATCACAAACGTGACGGATATCCCATCCACCGTATTACAATTCCATTATATCCTATGGAACTTGGAATACGGTGGACGGGATATCCGTCACGTTTGTGATGGAGTAACCCTGCCTGCCAAACTCGCAATCAGGCCCATTGAGAAGAATGAATATGGGGGAAGTGAAAAAGGATGACATATGGTGAAGAAAACCAAGTAGTATAGAACGATGAAAAGAAAGGAAAAGCAAGGAAAGAGTGTGATACTAGAGCAGAGGGACAGAGGAACAGGAGGCAGAGGGTGACAAATGAGGCTAGATAGAGGAGAAATGATTGACAAGGTAGACAGGCCGTGGTTATGGTACTCATACAAAAAGAGAGAATTCTCGAAGTGACAGTGGCGTCCATAAGCAAGCCCAGCTTTCCTCAATCACTCAAGTTTCACCCAATGCACCCAACACACCTGATGCGCTGCATGTACCCAATACACATCACACAACCAATGCACCCAATGCACTGAATGTACTTCCAGAATCTAATGCACCTCATGCACTCAATGCAAGTCACACACACAATGCACTGCATGCTTCCAATACGTCTCACACCCAATAAACTTTAAGCACAAAAACATCTCATAAATCCAAGAGATCTCATACACACACAATGTGCCTCACACACTCAATACGTATCACACTCGTAATGCACCTTATGCAACTCACACTCATAATACACCTCATGCACGGGTCCACCTCTACACTACATGCAATCAATGCACTTCACACACCCAAGGCAACACATGCACCCAGTACACCTCACGCACACAGCGCACATCATGCACTCAATGTACTTCATGCACCCAGTATATCTCACGCACATACAATGCACCTCACACACCCAATAGACTTCGCATTCAAAATGTACCTCATGCACCTCACATTGGTTCAAGAATTGGCACCTCATGCACCCAATGCACCTCACACACTAGATCAATTCTTCGCGCCACTCGCCTCATGCAATCAATGCACTTTGGACACACAAAGCCCTTCACGCCCTCAATACACTTTGTGCACACAATGTATATAATCACGCAGTGACTAGACATCGCACACCCAATGCACCTCCCATTTGTAATACAGTGCACCTCAAACACCCAATGACCCCCATACACTTGATCCACCTTTCTACCTCATGCACCTGACAAAGAATGCACCTCATACATTCAATGCACCATCCTACCCCTCTTGCCTGTGTCTGTGGTCCCCACTCACCTTCCTCTTCAGCTGCTGGATCTCAGCCTCGGTCACGGCGTGCTTGATCTGGAGCTGGTACAAAAGGGCAGAGTGTTAGGATGTGATTCAGAGCATCTCAAGGGAAGCACCCAGGTCGCAGCTCCCTCTGGTCAGGCAGGCGCTCTCTGCTGCCAGGCCACCGGTGCCTCTTACCTCCTTGAACTTGTGCACCAGCTTCTCGGGGTCCATCTCCACTGGAGACAGCGTGTCTTCGTTCTCGGCCAGTTCAAAGACCTCAATGGCCATGTCTCCTCCAGGAAACATGGGGCTCATCTCCTCGTCCTCGTCCGTGGCATACTCTCCGGTCTGTGGAGAAACAAGGTAAGGAGTCACGCCTTGCAGGCGCATTGGTAGCGACTTGGTCTACGTAGGTGCGTATGTTTCAAAATCCCTCTTTTTTTTTTTTAAACCTTTTTATTGTGAGTTTTTTGGTAAAACAGTAAATAGTACATACAGATGTTGTCCAGCCATATAGGTTCCATATAGTTTTTTGATAACCAGTAGATATTACATACATACAGATATTGTTCAGCCATATAGGTATGTTAACAGTGTTGCAATTTGGGAATGCTGTCTTCTACAATGGCAGTTAATGGATTAACAGCAAGCTGAACTAACCAATATGCAGTGTCAGTTGCAATAGATACATTATTATCCATAGAGGTGGGAATAGACAGGTCAACAAACAATGTGAGAATAGTAATAAATAAAAAGAACTCAAACTAGAGAACGGGAACGACGCGTGAGGGCATTAATGTAAGGGGCAACAACGGGATAGTGGAAATTTTTGCCTGTGAATATATCTGGGTACAGTACCCCTAACCCCTGGAACTCAGGGTAATATTAAAGTTCCTCACATTCTGGAGCGGCATGGAGTACCCCGTAAGCAGGGAAGGGAGGCAGAGTTGTCGCAAGAGTTGCTCCCAAAATCCCAATAAGTAATAAGAGGGCGAAGGCCAACCCAGCGGAATTGTGTCTAAGTTAGACCATTCAGGGTAGTCTGTTGTCGTTGTTCGTGTGTTCTTGAAAGAGAAGTGTCAGTTGGTCCTAATGTGATGCGATGGGTAGTTTTCGGAGTCCCATGGCCTCCTCTTGGCGCAGGGCTCCAGCCTCCATGCCAGCCCACTGGAGCATCAATGCACTCCAACGAGAGATATGCACTGGGGAAGGAGATTTCCACTTCATGGCCAGGCTAATATGTAGACAAGGTCTATAAACCTGCTCCTCGCCTTTGGGTGCCGATACAGGCTTAACAGGTAGCTCTCTAGGAAAAGAAGGTTCTGATGGCCCGTCATTGCACCTTAGATGGTGCATATGTCACTCCAGTTGGAGGATATCATGGGGCAAAACCAGAACATATGTGTCATATTTGCCGTAGGGGTGGAACAGCGGGTGGCTCCTCCCCTAAGGTGGAGGAGCGTCGCCCCACTGCTCTTAGAGCAGTAGAAAAATGAAAAATAAAATTACAATAACATAATTATCATCATTTTATTTTTCGCAGCTGCGGGGCTGGGTTAGGCCGGGGCTGGTGTCTCAGGGGAAGGAGTTGTGGGCACACTCCAAGTGTCCATGACGAGTTGGCCACCGTCTTGGACCGGCCAAACAGTCATGTGCACTTGCATGTTCTCCACCGGGCTGTAATACACAGCCTGGGTGGAGAACATGCACGGGCTCAAAGTCCCCCTCTGAGCACTGAACCACGGCGCTCAGACTAATCACAGCGCTGCATTGCAGCATTGTGATTGGCTATGGGGTGCCCTCCCACCAGAAAGAATGGGACACAATCATCTTGCTCCCACACAAAGTTTTACTGAATGCTGAGTTCCAATACACTCAGTTCAACATACTCCACAGAGTATACTTGACACCATCACGTCACCGTAAATAAATATGATACAGCAAATGCAGACTTCCCCCTCTGTTCCGCAGTGGTGGCTGGCAAGGAATGGGTGTGGCGGGGCGGACGGGGGGGTATTTGAAAAAAATACCATTTCACGCCCGCCGTCTCTCTTCCGTCGAGGGAGTTGACCCAGTTGGGCCTGACCTGTAGCCATGAGCCTTTATGGGTTGAATCCACAGTGAAAGCCCAAGTAGCGTTTCAAGTATAGTTCATAGTTTGAGCACGGCTAAAGTAGAGGGAGCCATCCGATGAACTAGATCATGACACAGTCACAGCCAGATTATAAGATACAGTTAGGCCAGTTAGGCCCCCACAGATCACCTCTTCGATGTGGCCCACCTGAAGTTTTCAGTGGTTTCATCCTGAGTTTGTGGCAGGAGGTTGTGTAGGGGAGATTGTAGGGGAGATGCTGCTACATCCTGGAACTGGTCCTCTACGCTCTAGCCAGTCCCATGCATCCTCTGGGTCTGTGAAAAAGTGTGAGGCCTGGTCAAAGATAATTTTCAGTTTGGCTGGGAACAGCAAGGAATACGTTATTCCTAGGTCTCTGAGTTTGCATTTGACTTAAGGAAAGGAAGCACTGCGCCACTAGGGTTTCATCTGGGAATAACATAATTTGTGCCCCGTCAACCATTCCTTGTCCCGTCTGTCTGGCAGCACCAAGAAGGACATCTTTGTCACAGTAATTCAGAATTTTGGCAACAATGGGGTGAGGTGGAGTAGCAGATGGTGGCTGACGGGCAGGAATGCAGTCGGCTCTCTCCACCATGAAGTAGGGAGAAAGGCCCGTGGGTGCTCCGTTAAGCTAAAACTAGTTCTCAATTTATTTGGTAGGGGTTAGATCCCTCAAACCCCTCAGGTATGCCCACGATGCGTAAGCTTTTGTGGCGGGAGTTGTCCTCTGCGTCCTCCGCTCTGTGTTCTATGATTTGAATTCTGTCCAATAGTTCAGAGAGTTGTTTATGGAAATCTTTTAGTTGAGGCACCAAAGTTTGAAGCAATATTTCTGTTTTTGTCACCTAGTCTGCAAGCTTGCGTCGATCATCCCTAAGGAGACCACCCTCAACTACTGCTGTATCTATTTTGCATTCCAGAGCAGTTCTATAGTCCGTTATAGCCTGTAGGATCCAGGGAATCTCTGTTGGGGGAAGGGGGCAACACCATTGGATCCTCTTGGGACAAAGCAGCAGGCATGGAAGGGTTGGGCGGCATCCAGTTGCTGGGAGAGACAAGGTTGGTGCAGGGGGCCGTTGCTCCTTCAGAATGCATTCATCACATGGTGGGAAAGCAATCAGTGTTTCCTCTTGAGGGGTTTATCAATAACGATATGGGTCACCCCCTGTGTCAGTTTTCCACCTTTTCCCATCTCTTGCTAGGGCACAGTTACGGTGCCAGGAGTCACTGCAATCGACCCTCAAAGACCTTCCTTGCCTCCCGAGTCCAGCAGCCCCCAATACAAGCAGGAGAGTCATGAGACATCACGGCTAGTGGTGAGTTTGAGAGTGTAATCTGGGGCAATAGAGTGGCAGCCAAGTTCATTCAATCTGCGCTCCTGTGGATGAGCATGGGTGGAGGAGGTTCACGGCATGGGGCCCAGGGCATATGACAGGTGTGTAATGCCGGGGTGCTGGAGGATCATGTGGTGAGCATTCAAGGACTATAAGAGGATGAAAGAGGCCAACTAGGTGGTACGCAGCGGAATGGAGATCCCCTCTCCTCTAGTGGCATCAACCATGTTTCAGGGAGCCAGGGCCGTGGCCCGAGCATGGTGGCAGTGCAGGTAAGTGGGGGCCCAGCCCAACATAGTGAGGTCTGCACGCCAGGCAGCGGCCCATGCAAAAAAGTTAGGCAGTCCAGAGGAGCCCTGCGGTACTCACCGCTAAAGCAGTAAAAGTATCAGGGAGGGCAGCCACATGGTCCATCAGCTGCGATCCTCGGGTGGCAGTGAGGAACCAGCAGCTAGGCCCGAGCACCACTTTAGTAGAGGCTAGCCAGAGCCAGCAACCCGGTAGCAGCTGAGGAGGGCCTCCTCTGAGTTCTTGCAGCTCTGAGGGCCCGCTGTAGTCCAAGCGTTCGAGAGGAAGGGACACAGGGCAGCCTCCTCCGAGTGGAAGCCGCATGGTCTGGATCATCGCTCATGCCTCCCATGAGGGCCAAGTCTTCAGGCCCCAGTCAGGGCCCAGGTAGCGCAATCCCCGCTTGATCATCGCGGGACACCCGACATGGATCTCCCCTTTCAGGGGTCTTAGAGGTGTGTTGGGTTGCAGAAATTGCAGACTCTGCCCAATATGCATCGGATGTTCACCACATTAAGCAGGCCAGAGCGTGAGTACCTCTAGTGCACGTCCACCATGTTGTGGTCCTTGGCCATGCCGCCAAAATCCCCCTTTTTTGTGGAACCCCATTCAGGTCAAATTGAAAACTGTCCTAGAGTAGCTTGCTATGAATCTTACACCAAGAAAGCACAACAACGAAGGAAAGGAAAGAGCTACCTACCTACCCCTTACAATGGCTTGGAGGGTTGATCGCTGAAATCAGATTATATATTAAAGACCATGATGGTGCTACTGCATTGGTCAGTGTTGAAAACTAGTTAATGTTGCAATGGATGAGCGAAGATGCACTCATAGTTTACTCCAACAACATATAACTTTACAGAAAATAAAAGTAATCTTTCTGGCTCATATGCCAGGTGGCATTAATATGCAAAGCATGTACATGGATGACAGGTTTACACTGCAAAAATGTTCATGTTAATGCTATGTTATGTTGATGGGTTCTTGATAAACACGGCCCCTGAGTGTGGGGGCTAATGGTGTCCGTGGAAGCAGTTTGTTGAGCAGGCGGGCAGCAGTATTTTACCCCACCTGCATTGTGGATAAAAGGGATTAATTTGACGCGAGAATTAGGGATATTGCCACTATCCAGGCGACTTATGATTAGTGCCTGGGTGAGTGTCTACCGGAGCTCAAAGGAAGCCACCGAAAGATTCTCCTAAGAAGGCGCGATATGCCAAAGCAAGTGCAAGCAAGTGATCTGGTGTCTCATAGATAGCTTGTCATCTAAGAGTATGCCCAGGTTCCTGACTCTAGTACTCAGTGAAGGGGCACAGCCAAGCTCAGCCGGCCACCAGTCGTCCGTCCAGTGGAGCTGGGCTTTGCCAAACAGGAGAATCTCTGTTTTGTCTCCATTCAATTGAAGACAGTTGAGGGACATCCAGGTGGCAATTTTTTCATGCATACAACAAAATGCTGTTTGACGTTCTCAATGTCCTGCCCAAACGAGATGACTAGTTGGGTATCGTCTGCATAAGAAAGTATTTCGAACTCGCAGAACTTGACCAAATGGGCAAGGGGGAGCTACATAAATATTGAAAAGCGTGGTGCTCATGGAGGAACCCTGAGGTACTCCCTTGTCCAGGGGAATGGTTTTGGAATGGTAAGTGCCCATGGAGACTGTTTAGAGCCTATCTTTGAGGAAATCTTTGAACCAGTCGAGGGAGGTGCCCTGGATACCCATCTGGAAAAGACCCTGTGTCAAGATGGAGTGTGAAAAGTCATCAAACGCCACAAACAGGTCAAGCAAAACTAGCATGGCGGGATTTGCGGCATCCAGGGATAATCTGATTGTATCTACTACCGCTAGTAGGGCAGTTTCAGTGCTGTGGGAAGGTCTGAAGCCCGATTGAGAGGGGTCCAGCAAACTATGATTCTCCAAGTAGAATGAAAGCTGTTTGTTGATGTAGGACTCCAGAACTTTGCCCAACAAGGGGAGTAGAGATATGAGGTCATAGTTAGCTGGTTCCTTGGGATCTACATTGTTTTTTTTTTTTAAATAAGTGAGACATGTGCTGCTTTCCATAACTGTGGAATGGTGGCTAGGGACAGAGACTGGTTGCACAATGATCTATTAGCCGGCGCAAGAAGAGTGGATGGAGTGGCAATGATGTACGGAGATCAGAAGGGGAGGCAGATTTGACTTTAGGTAACATGTTGAGCATTTGAGATTGGAAGATAGGCTCGAACCTTTCAAATACTACCGAAGCAATATTATGGGTGGATTAGTGGGGCAGAAGTGGGTAGATGGTCTAGCCATGGAGTGGAAGCTACAGTAGATGTTGTCAATTTTAATTTGGAAGTGGCTGGCTAAGGTTCTGCAAATTGTCTGGGAGGCAGGGATGTCAGAGGAGCAAGCTGGGGATTCAGTAAATTCATTTAGGACTTTGAATAATTCCTTCGTAGAGTTGCCTGCTTGATCTATCCTGTTGACAACGTAATGCCTATGTGCTTTCCTTATTTTGCAATGATAGGCACTTAGTGCTAATTTGTAAGTTTGTTTATCAGTACTAGATTTTGATGCCTTCCATTTGCGTTCCAGTCTTTCACAGCTTGATTTGTCGGTTTTCAGTTCGACAGTGTACCATGGAGCATTAGGTCTGCATGATTTAGCAGAAAGTTGTTTAGGGGGAGCAACGATATAAAGAGCATGGGAGAAAGTATTGTGGAACAGGGCTAATTCATTATCTAAAACATGAATGTCTCTTTAATAGATGCTATGATAGGGTCATGGAGTGAGAGCACCAAAAAATATTTCTCAAGATTATTGCCATAGTTTTATGCACGATTATCGAATAAGTGCTATGGACCAGTCAAAATAAGACTAATGGGAATTTCTGAAGTCAACAGTGTGCAGTAAATGGAAGATAAACCCTGGACAGTCCTTGCAGTAAGAATGCACAACTCAGGCCCAAACAGTTTGAATCAGTTTTACTACACATCAAAGTACAAATCCAAGATCACACACTTCAGAGAGCCGAGATTCCCAGTACCAATCCTTCTAGGTGTGTCCTTAAAGCCTGTGACCTCTGTCATATTGAGGAGAATGAGAACCAAAGAAGCTGAGAGTCAGGAAAAAAATCCTATTCACTAAGAACATACACAGTTAATAACACCTGAGCCTCAAAAGTGGAGAGAAAGGATGGGCTTCTAGGAATGTTGGTCAGTATGTTGGGCCTCAAGGCTAGGTTGCAATATTCACGCATCTAGACTTTCCACACTGAAAAAACCATCATGCTGTACAAAAGTGCTTCAGTCCTTCCTGTACGACAAGTGTCTTTCGGAAAAGTCTGGTGGTAGGGGATGTAGCGTGGGAGTAAACGCGTTACCAGTTCCATAAATAGGAGACTACTAATTAAGATCTGCTTCATCATCTGCTTATGCCTTCCTGGTGTGCTTCGTACTTGGGAAACTATTCTGAGCATGCAACCTGTTAAGGCGTCTGCACATTTAGAACAGGTAGAGACACAGTCTTCTCTTTGGCTCTGTCAAAACCTCCCTATAGACCATGTGCTATTTGCATGCACCAGGATCAAAAGATCTGCTCTTGTTGGGTCGCAAATAACTTCCTTCTCCTTGTCAATTAGCCCCACAGAACTTCTGCATTTTGTGAGCAGAACACTCAATGCAGAAGTGCAACTGACAGGTCTGGGGGTGGGGGAGTGATTATATCATTATCAATATTATTATTATTGCTATGATATTTTAATATTTAGAAAGCAATAATATCAATAAGAGTAACAATAATATTACCAATTACCATGAGGATAATAATCATAATGATAATAACAGCCTCCCAGGGGCAATGGAAGCTCAAGGTAACAGATTCTTCTTGGACTCAGATGTCACCCAGTGGGTTGAGCTGTGGGGGCTGGTGTCTCCAGAGAAGGCTCTTCCCCTCGAGTCTTGCTCCAAGCAGACCTCAGCTCAGCTGCATCTTACTCTTGTTCTCAAGGCAATAACAGCTCTGTTCCTCTTCAGGGCAGTTCAACTTCCCATTATCCAGGCAGGGCAAAGCAGTCAGTCCCCTCGAGACCTTAGGTTCTCTCCCCATACTCAGGGGAACAGCGACACAGAGTCCCGGAGAGATGTCACCTCTCTGCTGATGCTGGAGGAGTTCTTCAGAGATCAAGACAAACACAAAACTGGCTCTGGGGGGACAAGTGTTTGGGCAAAGCCAAGCCAAGGACAGTCACTATGTGTAACATACTGAAACCCTATATTGATAGCCACTCAGTGTATGATGCATCTTCCTCACTAAAGAGGGGAAGGCAGCGCTGAATGGTCGCACGATAACAAAGATTGACGAGATGCAGTGTAGACTTTCTCAGTGGGACTGTCCGGTGTCCAGACAACTCCAAGCAAAGCAAAAAAAGGGGGTCAGAGAAGAAGAGATGGTCATGGGGATGATAATTAAGGGGTATGCAGTTTATAAATGTACATATGTATTTATTTATTTATTTATTGTTGATCTGTAAGGTGCTCCATGCCATTAGAAGCTGCTTCATGGTGCTGGACGTGGAGTGGAAGGGGGTGGGGGAGGGTAGAGCAGGACCAGGAACATTTACAATGCTCAAAGTTTGCATTCCAGTTCCTGAAAAGAGGAAGACAGAGGAATTGCTAGACAGATAGGGATTGAAACAATGCCATTGGGTCCATAGGGAGCAGGAGGATGAGTCCAGCCAGGATGGAGTAGACACGTTGATGCGGCTGAGGATCAGATCACTGCTGACTCCAATGGGCAGGCGATTCAGGTGGGGACAGGGAAGGCCTGAAGGAACAGGGCCCTTTTCAGGTCTCCTCCGAACATGAGGTGGTCCTGTTGTTACTTGAGTGCAGGCATCAGACTATTCCAGGATTTTGGACCCAAAGTAATACAGGTTTTAAGGCCGCCACCTTTTTTGTTCAAATATGCTGAGGTGATCCTGTTCCCACACGTTGACCTGCCGTGGTGGGGTGGTTACAGATGTTGAATACTTTGGACAGTTATTTTTCTCTGCTGCACCAGTAAGCTCTGCTGTAATACATAGCATCTTGAAAGTGTGATCAGAAACCAGTGTAAGCTTCAGAGAGTGCAGGGGTGATGTGGTCCAGCTACGTCAGTCCTAGTGCCCAGATTTGCACTAGTTGCTGCGAGTTTTTCACCCAGAGAGCTGTGTGCAGGCTGTTAGAGTAATCTAGGTGGGACATAAGTAATGAGTAAGCAAGGGCTGCCGAGTGGTCAAAGCTTTGCGCAAGTGTACCTTTACTAGCCATTTTAAGGTGGTGGTGGGTGCTCTGTGTTGTCGCGTTAACTTGAGACGCGAACGATAGTACAAGATCAAAGAAGACTCTGAGATTTTTAGCTTTGAGATGCTCCCCCCATCAAAGGTGGCCCCGGCCATCCTACGCAGTCCAAGGTATACTTGCACAGTTCCATAGATGTATCTTCCCAGACAGCCAATCCAGCTGTGGTCAATGTCTTTTTCACAAACAGATTCCTTCGAGGATCAGAAGAAGGACTCCTTGCATTCTCCCAGATGGGGTATGGCCTGGAGGAGAGGCAGCTGCCTGTTGGGTGTCATGTACATAAGAACAGACTGAAGCTGAACATCCAGCTTGTACAGCAATGATTGTGTCCTCAAATGGCACCACTCATATCACACATTAATGGCCTACATGCATAATGCATGCCACGCACAACACATAAATTCAGTGGAAAGTTAAATCTGCCCAGTTATGGGGGCTGGGTAGATTTACCATGTGAGACTCATTCGAACCTCTTTTGTTGGTACAGATTTAAAGCCTTTAAGTGTACCCCACAACCAACAGACCCTAAAGCTTTGCTTGAGGCGTAAGAACAGTATGTGGCGCGCCTCCAGTGGGTTTACAGATGTCGAATCCAGTCCACCAAGTCAATATTTATTTGCTATGTGTGTGTGCAGGGCAGTGTCAACTGGAGGTCTCCATATGGTAGAGGGATGACAGAAACTGGACTATAAAAATGGTAGTTCATTCAAGGAACATTCAAGTCCTCATTGTATTCGGACTTTCAAGATGGTTGGTGGTGGCTCAAAGGAAGATGGATCCAGAGTTGTTGGGACAACACTAAAAGATTGAGGACTCGGCGAAATCCTGATACAGTTGTTGGACAAGTCACAGTAATCTACAGAGACATTTACGCTGCATTTTGTCTAGGTACGAATTTAAGGGCATGACAATTCTACACAAAGTAAAGTTTGTAGAGAGAAGTCATAGAGCCAACCTGAAACTCAAAAACGGCCATGAAAACACACCTCTTAGGAAGCGCAAGGACAATTTTCTCTACAGTAGAATTCTGAACTGTGGAATTTACTTAAGTTATACTAAATTAAATAGCTGTTGCTTTCGTAGGCATGAATATAGTGATTTTATCAGACATGATCAGACATAATCGAGTTACTCGTATTCCTAAGTTAGGCACAGACACTAAGCAGAGGTTGGTACTGCCTTTCAACATTCACAGGCCAGGGTACTTTTTGTTGTTAGGCCTGAGTGTCCCTGCATTGGTGTGGCTCTTCTGTTAATGTCACCTGTGCTACACGTGCATGACTGCAGCAGGCTAGCTGCATCCATCTGTGTGCTGACAGTACAAGTCAAAGGCTAAAGGCTACATTTTTACAAAAGTTGGAATCTCCCATTAATGATGCTCAATCTGCTTTGTCCTCTCATATTTAACTAGTCTTACAAGACTAGTCGAAGAAGTCAAATGAAATGCAAATGGGGTCAGTATAGATAGCTATTAGAATGCGCCCATCACTCTTGTACGTAGATACCCAGCGGATTCTCCGTTTTCCGATATTTCTCTCTGATGTGTTGGGGGTAGGGGCTGCGACTGATCTTGATGCATTGATGTGCTAGACCTCTGCAGGCCAGTGATAGTAAAAGGAGTGTTGCTAGAGTGCAGAGCACCCCTCTGAGTCTGTAGAGGGAGTCACTGGATTTTCTTGTGGGGTACCAATGTGATCTTCTCCAGCCCTACTGGCCTTTCAAGAGATTCTGTGGGAAGGTGATAAACCCAGACTTTTTACAGGACCATCAGGTTTGGTAGAGATTTGTAGCCAGTATCTCCTATACATACCTGATAAATAATTCCACTATGAAATAAGGTGAATACATGTGTTGATTTATATATATCACTGCCAATCATGCAAGGAATTATGGGAGAAAGTCAAAGATGGAAGCCTGCACCATCTAATAGGGAGATCCCAAGGCAGATATTGCAGCTCCCTTGGAGAAGGTGTATTCAGAGACATGTTATTGTTCTAGACACTTTGAACCTCTACACGCACATATGGTCAGACATTATTTATATATTTGTCGAACTAACCAAGCATTGTCATCCGAAGTGTATAACATCCATATATTATGTGGCCTGAGAGGCATTACATTCTGGTGCATTCCTGGCGTACATCTTTTGTCCCTAACCCTGTGTGTAGGTCATCACTGTACTTGGCATTTTATATTTTGCTCTGCACTCATCACTCATGGAGCACCACAGTGTTCTCAGCCCCTTTGCTGGAACCCTCATGGACAATAATTTGAGGTTGTAACTGCTACCTCTGGCTTGCCATCTGGTGCACATGGGTCTTGCACTGCTCTCGGTACCCCTGGTCTCAGTAGCCATGAAGGCAGTGTCAGGAAACTAAAATAAACTGGGCGATCCGAGCCTGGTTAACTGTCTGCAATATTTACCTATTAGCTCTTCCCTAGCTCCACAGTAACATATAGAATGCTCCTTAGAAGGAAAAAATGAACTAGAGGTTAACACCTGATGAGGTAATCGGTGGGGGTTAAAGGTGGGTGATCTATGCATGCCAACAGACCCGATACAGGCAAGAGACTCCCGATTTCTTAAAGCCAAAAATTGCTTTCTTTTAGCTGTCGCCCACCTAGAATTGCCTGTTTCACTGTTAGTCAATGGGGAAAAGAAACCACTTTTTTGCAATCCTGAAGTGTGATGGAAACAAATGTTTTAATAGAATCAAAACAAATCAAGGCACTTTACTTGTTGATGTGACATCTTTTGTGCGCTGTATAGTTTTATCACTACAACTGCATGTCTCTGTAAATTTAGTGGCCATTTCAATGGAAAATGTGCTGTCTGTAAATGACAGTGCGCTGTCACACCATGCTTCAGCAAGATGTTTGCGACAGTGTGCTCCAAAATGCACCACCAGCTCAATACTACACCCTGACCACTCTCCTGCTGAATGGGTGTGTCTCGTTTACTACAACTGTTCTTTCTGTGACGCTTAGATTTTGCACAATCCTTAAGACTGCAGTTTTGTAACATTGATAGCAGCACCTCCCCCCCCGTCTGAAATTGTTTCCACCACCACTGCCCCGATCTAAAAGGTTCACTACACTTTAACGTTTTCTCCCGATTAATGCACGTCCCGAAAAAAATAAAAAATATTGATAAACGTATAAGGTGAAACAAGTCTCTAACGCAGTGACGCTCTCGAGGTCACAAACATACGATGGCTTTGAGATGTTGACTTCCAAATCTATCCACAAGGTGTCAGCAACGAGCTAGAAGCGTATCTTGCTGAGATAAAAGACCTCGTTGCAGCAGCCAGTGGTCTGCGTCGGTGGTTACAGGCGGTTTTGCTTGTAATAAGCTCATCGACCGCAAACGTAAATATTTCCTCATATTTAATTAGTGATATCTGACGCAACCTGAACCGGCCTGAATACCCAGACTGGTTCTCATGTACCACAGTATTTACTCACACATGTTCCATGTTATGAAACAAACAATAAATTGCCCTCGAAGGGCAGAGTCAACGGCGAGGTTCCGGGACCTTAACTTCCATGACTTGCCGATCCATAGCTGCCAAGGTTTCAGATTGCTTATGTGTGACAGTTTCATAATTTCAGTGTAATTATGAGTGACATTCAACGACTATGAGTGACACTTTCTCGCGAGCAAAATCAAGCAATGAAGACGAGGGAAACGTATAAATATCAGAAATTACACACATTTGAACAACGAGAAACACTAAGAAGATCTTAAAACTGCTGCAAAGCACCAGAAATGGAAGGGCACTGTGGGACCAGACTGTACCAAACAGGACGTGGAAGTCCCCAGTGCAGATGATCTCTGCTGCCTGCTAATAAATTATGATAATTATTCAGTCACGACAGGGACTCGGAGACTGCAAGTGACTAGCTTATACAGTCTATATTTTTACTTTGCATTCAGAAATTTATAGGTATCACATTATAGGTGTAGGAATACAGGTACCAGAATGCAATCTGAAAAAACAGGACTCGGTCATTATGACAATTTGACAGCTTATAGTAATGTGGCCACAGGCAGGAGAGAAACAAAGGTGAGGATGTGTAACTGACACTAAAAGTCTCAGTTACAGGTGTGGGTCAGAAAGTGTACAAATGTGGCCCAGGAAGCCTGCTGAGCACTGTGGATGCACCTGTCAGCTTCTGACACAGCTGGGAAGAGCACAGAGACACCTGCACTTATGACAGGTTCCAAGCATCAGGTTATGCTCTGTTTGACCATGGTACCAGAAGTCAGACTGTCAAGCCCTATCTCCCTGTGCTCCAATAGTATTCTTTCCCTCACAGCCAGTCAGAGGTAGCAGAGATGAGCACAGGGGCATGCAAGCTTTTCTGATCTCTGGCACTGTGGTGTTAGATCACCAAAACTTTTAAATGTAAACACGCTCATGTATGTATCAAGCAGGTTAAAAAGGCGGACACAGGCTTTACGGAGTGATTATGAGGATGGCATGACACTGTTCCTATGCATTAGTCACTGTAAATCTTGCATAAACATCATAGGTGTTTCAACATCCATTCTAGGGCATCCGTCACATTGCATATAGGCGAGTCATTACTTAAATAAACTACGCTGCATGTACATAACTGCTTTATTCTATTAACTGTGAAAGTGCCACAACTCAAGTATTGAAATGTCACACATAGGAGCACTGCACACAAGGAGTATCGCACATAAACAATGTAAAACATGGCAATTAACTCCAGTTTTAAATCTGTAACGGGCACAATTCTACGCTCACTTCTCCCCACTACCTTCAGTTGTAGCCATAGTTGACGCTCCTCAACAACACACCTTGTCAGCTACCCCAAAAATTAAGTGACACAGTCAGCTTACTCGTGGACAACGCCGCAGACAGACAGGCATTGGGCAAGCCTCAGCCTCACAGGCAGTCACTGTGAGCCAGCAGCCATGGTGCTGTAGTCTATTAAAACGAGCCTCATCAACCCTAATAAAAATCATGATTACCCCGAAAGCGGTCCACGCTATCTGCCCAGCCCTGCAGCCTGCGGCACACATAAGCTGCCTAAATCTAAAATTATGAGTCAACACAGCTGACACGTGGACAAGTAGCTGGGATCTAGGCAGCTGAGGCACACAGGTCACTCACAGCAGGCAGCATTAATTCAACATTACTCCTCGACTCACCTACAGCCAAAAATAATTATACCGCGGTACACCGCCTCACCGCCTCCCCACCTCCCTCGGACGCACAAATCACACCACAGCAGGGCTGTCACAGAGAGCTTAGCTATCCAATACTGCTCTGCTGAGAGACGCCGCTGGCAGGCTCCTGTCAAGTAGTGTGTGTGAACTTCTGCTACAGGGAACTGGCAGGCAGGTGATCATGACCGCGCTACAACTGCTAATTTAAAACCAATACCATTGCCAACCAAATAGCAGAGAAATTATACAAACATCAGGGGGCACTGTGACGCACACTTATTTTGCGAGGCTCATTGCAGCAATTTGGTTACGGGCCGCCTCGTGGCCGCAACAACAACTCCTTCTGTAAGTGCGACGGGGCCTTCCAGCAGGTGCCGGCCTGCGCAGACTTCTCAGACACTGTCACCTCTCAGCAGCAGCTGGAGCACAGTGGTGTGCTGGGTTCCACAGCGGCCGCGGTCCGTGCCAGGGGTTGGGACCGTCCGGGTCTGTCAGTCGCGTTGCAGGGCTTCACATTAATTTGAAAAGTATTGCTGCGTGCCCCGCCCTCCCTCCAATAGAATTGTAGCCACCGCGTAGGCAGCAGGACCCTCGACCCCGCCTATTAGTCTTTGCGCGGCCGGTGTTGGGAAGTGTTACAATGTAGCTAGCTGCTGCTCAGCCAGCCCCCATAAGCCACCTGCTGGGAGCAGCTCGCACGCAATGGCGCGCTGCTAGTCCACCAGCTTTGCGACGGTTTCAGTAGGAATTGGAAATTATTAGTAGTCCTGCCTTAACAGACAGGCCAGGCGCAATCCCTATATTGCGTGACTTCGCATTTCATTGCGGTGATGCGGACCACCACACTGAAATGCGTTAGTCTAACGCCTGATGCGTGGCACTTGGCAGGACTGCCGATCCGCTGAAGGTAGGGTGACCAGATTTTGAAAGCCAAAAAACCGGGACAAGTCGCAAAAATAGAAGTAGGACTCAGTTCAACATTGTAGAATGCCACCAGGCCTCTACCATGCATTGTAACAACCATGCAGCCAGAGGGGCGGGCGCGGCCTGAAGGCATAAAGAAAGGCTGGGTGATCGCTCGTGGTCACTCGGCGATAACCAGTATCTAGTCTAGTCTGTCTGTCGCCCATGATTAGCTGCCCTGCGTGCTGCACTATTAGCAATTGGTACCTTGCTGTGAGGCCTTGACAAACATCATCTGAGAGGCACCGAAGGACAGCGCTCATCAGTATAGAAACACAGACGAGGCACTAAGGAAATAAATAAAGTAATTTTTTAAACCTAGTTTCATACATGTAATTTAAATTGCTTTCTAATAAGAGCGGCTAACTAGTACTTCGTTGTATACATAAAAACGTGCCTTCACTTTTTTCAGTCAACGCTCACTGAAAAAGGGGACCTTGGGCAAAGTTTCCGAAATCTACAGGGACAGCTGGTGAAAAACCGGCACTGTCCCAGCAAATCCAGGACACCTGGCCACCCTAACTGAAGGTCACCGGCTAATGGCGAGCGCGAAAGAGTCGGTAGGCATGCCTTCAGGAAACGAGCCTGTGGGCGGTCGCGGTCTTGTAATACGTGGGGGTGTTGCAAGTGACCTACCTGAAAAGAGTTGTTTTCGCTCTTCTTGAAGGCCCGCAGGCTGAATAGAGCCCCTCAAACCAGGGGCAGTGGGATGGGCACACAAGTGCAGGTGGTATGGAGGCTACCGCTCGAAAATGTTCACCGTAGAAAGTTATGATTGGACGGTGCAGAGACTCCAGCCAGGCAAGGGAACATCGGAGGTGAATTTACTTCACATTCTCAGGGGTCCAATGGCCACAGAATGTCTGTACTATATGGTTTCTGTAGGTAGATGAGACCACCGGGGTGCCAGATGGCTCTGAAAATGATAAACAACTATCATGGAGAACTGAAAACATTGAGACTCCCCGGATGGAAGACTGAGATCCACCAAGATTTTGCAAGGTTTGGTGGTTCCATTATAGTCCAGAAAAGGAGGGTGCATTGGCCGGAGTGAGACTTGCAAGAGGGAAAGTCTGAATCCAGACCCCCCCCCCAGTCATCTATTAATCCAACATCCAACATGAACATCGACCAGAAGGGACTGATTTTTCTAAATGATCTGCAGGTGCTAAGCTGTCAACCACCCCCTCGCATGGCCTGCTGGTGAAAGGACTACTTTATAAGAACATCCTGGAAGTTTGTTTACACCACTGAAGGAACTGACTGTGCAAAAATTGACCTGAAATGCCATTCCTCTGTGGCAGGCGCACCTACGATCATCCACATACAATAAAGTCACCTCACAAGGGATTGCATCTCCTTGGTTAAATTGATCGTTACGTGACGACAGCCGGCTTCAGACAGGGAATTAACTCTCCTTCACCCCAACTCCACAAGGGTTGTGGCTTAAGACACAAGAAGAAGTTTTTACAATTCAAGAGAAGGAAATTGAAAAGTGAATGTAATTGCAGGCCAACTGATTTCAGATACTGGTACCTAGAATTCTGTGAAGATGAGACTGGTAAAAAGTTTACTTATTCCAATGTCACAAGGATAGGGGGTACCTATAAAGGCAATGGCCAAAGGCATTATTCCTTATCACAATTTCTCATTTCAGAATGTCTTCTGCTATGCTTGCAGGTGGCATAGAATGCTGCAGGTCTCCTGCCCTCTGGTAGTCTCCATGGGAAAAGCAGGCGTGCTCAGCATTGGCCCATGAGGGCCAGATTCATTCCACAGTTTTAATGTATACACACGGATTCCATTTACAGGCTCTGGACCTGATTCACAAAATGTATACTTGTCTGCACTACATAAAACCTACTAATAAATAAATAAGTAAAAAAAATCCAATCAATAAATAAATCTGAATCCCGCTTTGTGATTGGTACCTTAAACTCCAGTATAATTTGTAAGGCCATCTTCCCTGATATTTCTATGTCGTGTATTCAGTCCATCGCTCACTCGTCCGGGCCCACCATAATGCGCTCGATAACTTCCATTTGATTATCGATGGTTCAAACATGACCTGTCTGTGTTAGTGTGGACACCACTAGGTCTTTCGGAGTATCAAACAATAGCTCTTTGTCTTTAACATGGACATAACATTGAAAAGATCTGAGACAAAAGATGGCACTTTGAGAACATCAAGGAAACCCCCAGAGATTCCTGAGCAGGATCCCCTGGGTCACAGCACTGAAGGAGACAGACTCTCAGAAGCAGCAGGAGCAGGTAGTACCAGTCTATTTTTAGACTCAGAAGTGAGATAATCACACATCATGTTTTTCTATGGCATAAAGCTGGGCATGAAAATCCTAACTAAAAGTAACTTAGGGCCTTATTTAGGGTTTGATAAATGTGGGGATTCTGCCAAAAAGTGTTAAATGTCCGTACCACCGTATTAAGAGTGCACTGGTACCAAGAGCTCTCCAAGCACAGTGGACGGGACTTTCAACACTGTTTGTCATATGTATCACTCCACAAACTCTAACTAATCTCCTTACTCTACATGAGAGAAGTTGTAAACAATAATCCTTTTGGATGATTGAACACAGTGTTGGTAACAGACCACATGCTACAGAGTGAAAATTATCACCCGTCAGAACATTAATCAAAATATATTGATCAAGTGATGCTTCCCAGCATCAGATGTATCATAGTTTGGGGAAACAACACAAAATACTTATGACAAAGTGTGCACCAGGTTCAGAGGAGGAGGGAGCAGGGGTTGAACAGCACTAGGTCTGTGTTACAGAAGTGGTTTAGGGCGCAAGGAGAATTTGCACCCATGTTTTCCACTCCAAGGGGACTACTGTATTACAGAAAGGGCTGCAGATGCTTCTGCAGCACTTTTTTTTAAAGACTGGTCATGTGGGTGCACTCCATTATTTGCACATGTGCAATGGAAATGAGGGAATATCTTTTTCCCTGCACCCACCCAATATTCCCAACATGGGCACGGGCAAACATGCTCTTGCCAGCAGAGTTAACTTTGCATCTGTGCTGAGGACAGCAAGCACATTAGTTTCATAATTGGGCACACTGTTCTTGTCTGCGGAGGGTGGACTGAGAAATGGTGTGCCAAAGTGCGGACTGGGACAGCATGCGTGATATGTAATCAGGCCCCAGAGACCTTCATTAAAAGAAATATCATCAAACTTACAGGATAGGTGTGTGTTTATCAGACACTGAAAAAACAAGGAAAAGGGAGCTAAGAGAGCAGGTGGGAGGAGGTCACCTGTCCTTAAGTAAATGTGCTGAGACGAGGTATAAATATTCATTTATCTCCCAAATACATCAATGTCAAATGGAATTGATAACAAACGTTTATGTTTTGCATACATGCCAACATTTTAGAAAAGGAAAGTGGGAGATTTTGAAAAACAAATTGGGGGAGTGTATTTTCCCCACTGATTTCTATTGAAGCAGGTGCAATTTCAGGTGGGAGAGATAAAAGTCATTTTTGGCTTCACAAATCGGGGTCTCCACCTGAACTGGGTCTATTGGTATGTGCTGTTTTGAATCATCAATGGTTTTTCATTGACATACTCACAGACAATCAACCAGAGAAAAGGACTGCCGTTACAGATCAACCACAGAGACAGGCATGGATTTTATTCTTGAAACACAACACTGGAACCCTCACCATTTTGGAAAGGTGCAGCACAGTGGCCAAATGACACTTTAAAAAAAAGTGTATACCCCAGCGATAAATAAAGTGGCAGTTAGAGACACTTGCAGCAGGGCAGGAATCCAGGCTGAGCTAAGAGCTGTTTCCCTGAGCTCTGTGGCGATGCCTTTCTAGACAGAAGGAAACACGCTGTACTGCAGAGAATTATGGGACGCAGCCATCACTGCATCACTACCACTGCTGTATTAGTGCTGGTAGTGAGGCAGGAGATGCTTGGGTGTTGGGCGTGAGGCTCGCAGTCTTAAGACTTATGGTCGTCCACTGCCCACACTCAGTCAACTGTATGTCGTGTGGCAGCAGGGGCTTGGCCTGTTTCATAGTGCAGACTATGATTACAGTGACTTGCCCTGTAAAACATGCCACACATGCTGACAGTCTTGCCAATAATGCACTGCAGGGCCTTTTCTAGGAGTACTGCCGGTGGACGTTTGCCTCACCTGCCCTCAGTTCAAAACATGCCCCATAAACCAGGAACTGTCACACAATATTTGATGTGAGGTACATATAGTCCTGGGGAAGACGCCTGACCCCATGGGGCAATATTTGAGAGACAAATATGTCAGTGGAAAAAAGAAACAGGATCTGCTGCTTGACCCTCCTGGGTGTAATCTTGTTGTAGGCAGTAAACATGTTTTAGCTCACCTACATACAATTTTAATATAGGTTGGACAGTTTAACAAAAGGAGACATAAATGTCAAAATAAGGGACCCAAACTAGGGAATCCATATCTAGGCCACTGTAAAACCGGTGAATAAGAGTACTCTGAGATGCTTCCCAGTGCTAGATTTGGAACCCACTGACGAAGAGCACCGCACTAGGTAGCTGAAGCTTCATCATCCTATATGAGTACATGAATGTATCTTCCATAGAGGTTTGGCTGTTGCTACCTGGAGTGTTGTACTTCTCGTATGTTTATGTGCCAGCTCAAGATCCTCACGCACACCTACAAAGCCCTCCACGACCTAGGACCGGCCTACATCAATCATCGACTGAACTTCCACCAACCCTCTAGACATCTGCGCTCCTCCTCACTCACTCTCACACACACCCCCTGCATCTGTTGCAGCTGCAGCGGTGGCCGCTCCCTCTCCTACATCGCTGCCAAGACCTGGAATGACCTTCCCCCCGAGCTGCGTAGAGCCCACTCGCTGGCAGACTTCAAAAAGAGACTCAAGACCTGTCTCTTCGATGGAAACACAGCACCCAGATACCCCTAGGGGTGACAGTCTTGCACTTTACAAATGCTGATTGAATGATTGATTTCTTGATGTATGTTTACGAAGAGCGTACAACAGTCCTTTAACTCCTCTCACTCTCTCTTTAGTGTGTTATCCGCCGGTGTTGTATCTGCTCTGCATGTGTGAGAGAAACGCGTGATGTTCCTCCTTCTACTGCCACCTGTTCTGTACTTATTCGTTGTGTTAGAGAAGGTTGTGCTTCTGCTGTCCATGTTGAACCCTTGGTGTGTTGTGAAGCTCAGTATAAACTTTCACAACACAAAATGTACATGTGAAACAAGCAGTTTTGTTAAATGGACTAGACAATGTTATACAATTTTAAAACACAGCTGACAAGCAGTTCCATATCATGTATAACACCTTCAGCCAATTCTGGCATTTTAGCCAATAGCACTTTGCATACTTGGATTTTGAGCCCATACAAAAATCTACAAGCCCGACAATGCAACATGCTGCTGGCTGAAAAGTCAGGAATGGCTGATGGTATTATATTTCATACGGACACTTGGCAGACATATGAAATGCAAAATAAGATTTAGCTTTTGACTTTCTGCCTTTTTTCTTGCAGGCAGTCATGGGTTAAACAGCCCAGTGGATGAGAAGGCGCGATCGCCATTCAAATGCAAATACGAGCACATCACTGCTAATGGGCTAAAATTAACACTCCTTGCAAAAACAAACTGCTATGCTAAAAATGTTATTTACCAGAACATTGAGAACAGCAGCTTGACCTGTCTGAAGAGGCACTGAGAAAGGAAAAGCAATGTGCTGACACCCCTTAAACTGAGGGGAGTCTGGTGTGATTTAAGTTGAGTCCCCTCGCCGCTGTGATGTGCCCTGTCTTGAAGAGGTGCAGCCCTGCGCGGGCTGTCAGTGATTCACCACACAGATTAAGGGGCTTCATGGATCTGCCATTGAAATGGAATGCTCGGACAGGCCCACCATGGAGTTGGTGTGCTTTGATGGATTTACCATAGTGATGCAATGCTACGCTAGATCCATCAGAGAGCAGCGGGTGTAAAGTTAGACTCATCAGAGATACATCCTGATCGCTCCACCCTACCGCTGGGGTGGGTTCATGGATTTATCGCATTATTTCAGCGCTTTGGTAGAACGAAAATAAATTTGGGAGTTTTACTAGGTCTACTTACGAGACAGGATGTTGTGACAGTTCTAGGATATTGGGCGAATTAATTGTACAGACAGAATGGTCAAATTGCTGCTCCCCAATCCACCAGAACGATAGATCGACCAGAGGGAGATGAAACGTGAAGATGGATTTGTCACAAAGATGCAGTCTTCTGTTGGCCCACTCCAAGGCTGGGATGGTTTGATGGATGGACCATGTTGGTTCAATGCAACGCTCAGGTAGTTCCACTACAGTGCTGGGATGGTGTGGTAGAGTAAACCTAGAGATACAGCGCTCAGCTAGTGCCACCATAGGACTTGGGGTGATTCAATGGATTTACCGTAACCATGCAGGACTATGCTAGATTTGAGGCATTCACTATAAGCTGGTATGCTCAGAAAAACCCACCATGAAGTTGGAATGGTTTGTTGGAGTCCTCACAGAGAAGCAGTGCTCTGAAAGGGCCGCTGTTTATCGCCTACAGAAAATGGATGAAAACCCTGGGTTGAGTCTTCGTTTCCCATGATCTGCTGTGTGAGAGGGATTCTTCCTGGCTGCCCTGCAGCAGCCTTTGCAGTCACTGTCAAGGATACTTGTACTAGACTCATTAGGTGTGCAGTGGGGGGGATGATGAATCGGCTAATTTTAAGTTTCAGTAACCAAAAATAAACTGTCGTTGCTGAGAGCGTTTGACTTTAAAATAGAGTGTGATTTTTATTATAATTAGCCGAATCCCTCCTGTGCTCATCCAGTGCACTAGCGGGAGCCCCGCTGGAATTCTTTCCGAAGCCTAGCCAGCTGTGCACGAGCTGCGACTCCTGAAAATGGAGGCACAGAGCAGCGGCAAATAATCCGGAAGTGCTACTGGAAAGACGCTCCTCATTGCGGCGGTGTCCTATTTAAAGTAAAGCATTTAGTTTCACTGTATTAAATGGCATGGGACATGAAGCATGGTTGGCAATGGACTATAATATTGATATGGCTGGCCCTTGTTGGGGTTCTGCCTCCTTTTACGGCCTCAGTGTATCAATTTCATGACACAGACTATTTCTGATTTCATTCTAGCTCAGATGGCCAGGTTGGGACAACTTTAGCTTAACTTGACAACATACATTTCACGTCCAATACAGATGATAAGCCTTGCTGAAATACATGAAAATGCATTTATTCATATTTAACTGCCTTCATCAATAGCTCCTTGCAATTCTCAAAGTGTATTGCACACCGAACAACTCAATCACCCCTCTTCTAAAAAAAATCTAATCTTGACTAAACTGACCCCAACAACTATGCCCAAGCGTGGGTCAACTACGAATCTCAAACATCCTAGAAAAAGCCGCCATCACCCAACTCAAAGCTCACAATGAATATCACATCACCGTGGACATTTACCAATCCAACTTCTGCTCTACATATGGCAATGGAATGCCCCCCGTCAATATATAACCAACGGTACCTAATTATGCTGATTCTCCCTGAACCCTCAGTCATGTTCGATACTATCAACCACAGCCTCTTTCTCCATCATCTCCATTCAATTGCAAACATCACCAACCAATCTCTAAATGATTCAAATACTTCCTCACTGATTGTTCACAAAATATCAGCATGAATGACCATTCTCCTGTAACAGAAGGCATCAAATGCAATAGCCGGTTAGATGGGTCAGAACAGCCTGACACTAAAATGATCACAGAAATGCTGGAACCACCTACCACCTGAAAAAAGTAAACACACTGCCCACCCATGAAATTCTTTGGGGAACAACAATCATATGAACTTAGCTGTCAGATGCACAGGCATTATTTGGAATGCAGACAGCTACACTTTTTCAAAATAGGCTCCTTAAAAATCATAAGCCCCTCATGCTAACAGAACAAGAATTCTTGGTTGTCGTGGCCCTAGTAAACTCACACCTTGACTAAAGCAATGTCTTGTACCTCTGCCCTAGCCTCCTGCCAATTAAGAGAGTACAAAACACTCACAACGTGGCTACTCACCTCATTTTGACTTAGAAAACCAAGAACCAATCTTATTGCAAAGTAAACGGGTCCACTGGCTCCCCGTACCACCCGATACAGTCACCATTTCATCGGTCCCAAGAAAATGTAAATGCAAGTTTGACAGGTTGGGAGGGGGATACCAGAGTGCCATCATGCCAGATCCAAATTACAGGTCAAGCATCGAGACAAATGTCCTTTTTCACTGATACTAAGTCAGCGAAGGCGTTTCTTCCAGGAGAGGCAAAGAAACCTCCAACCCAGTCAGACCCATCACCGTCAAATTCTCGAACCCGTAATGACCATGATTAAGGAACATTATGCATTTAAGAGCATGTATTTCATTGAATGATATAGATCCGTTTGATTCAGGAAAGACACACCCAGAGAGGAATGAGAATTATTCAGAAGCAGTATGCTGTCTCGCTATATGCAGATGATATTCCCAAAACGCTTCTCCAATAATTAGTAAATTTATGCGATTTGGGCATTTCTCTGGATTGCAGATAATTTGGTATAAATCACAGATAACCCTATTACAATAAGCACACCAAAAATGCCCCTTTAATATCCTCTACTGTGGTGTGATGAACCAATAAGATATTTTGTGATCAAAATTCATAGAGATGCTGAGCGGACGGTGAAGGAGAATTATGGCCCAGCAATACAGTAAAACCAAGACAGGGTAACAGCGTGGGACTCCTTACCATAATCATTGGCAGCCCGGGTGGCAATCATCAAGATGGTATTCTTGCCTCAGCTACTTTATCTGTTCACTAACATACTGATACCATTGATGAAGGTGTTTATTTAACAACTCATAGGACATAGGAGAGAAGAGCTCTTGGATGAGATATGTCACTATTGTTGCACATAAACGAGTAAGACATCATTCAACAGTAGGCACAGAATGATACATTTGAATTTTATACACAGGATATATGATACTCCGGGAGGCCTTCGTGAAATGGGAATTTAGGTAGGCCCAATCTGTATTCGATGCAGGGATCCCTGTGCTGATTTCTTAAATCTGGTTTGGAGATGCCAATTGGTAGAGTTGTACTGATGTCATATTTTTAGTCATCTCTCCAAGATGGCAGAGAGCGACATGCCTCCCTCGCCGTTGATGACTCTGTTGGGATATGTTAAGGGCACGATGAAGGGGGTAAGGAAGTTCATAGCGCTCACGTATTAACTAGCGAAAAGAAGAGTGGCACTCCACTGGGGAAGAGGGTTAACTCCGCGACCGGAAGATTGGAAAAAGCACATGATATTCTGTAATGAGAATGGTTAAACATATACTGAGACCCTATCTTCAACATCGTGGCCAAGAGTTATATGGACCCCCATCGCAAATATATGGAAAGTGAGATGGAGTAAGATGGCGGGAGGTGGAGAGAGACTAACAGTGGATATGAGGAGGTGTGTTTTACATAAGCTTGGGCTCGGGGGCAGAGGCAGGGGAGAGTTGACGTTCAGCTCGGGTACAAAATGTTTGGTAAAATTATGCTACATTTATTGATAGATCGACCGGCATGTGCTGGATGAAGCGGCGAACCGCTTGCAAGGATTACTAGACTGTATAAGTTACATTGCACGATGTCTGAAGCTTTAATACTCTGGGAATGTGATTGAATGGTGCAATTTTATTAATACATCTCTATATATATATATATATATATACATCTCTATATATATATATATATATATATATATATATATATACACACACTATATATATATAACTATTGAGGAAGGCGTATCCGAAACGTGTCTGTCCGTGTAGTGGTTGTGTGGAGGAATAAACTTATGAAACATTTCCCCAGTGTGCGCCTTGATTCGTGATCGAAAAACACACATATAGATACCGCTGCAGAACATCCTTGATAATTGCCAGTCGGGTTTCATACCATGGTATTATACTCAGGCGGACAATCTCGGATGTTGCTGGTCTATTCGGGATTATTAGTCGAAGATGGAGCTGAACATTCTTTTTGATCACAGGTATTGGGCACAGTAGGCCATAGGACCCTTATTAAGATTGTTCAACTGTATATAGGGGTTGCTGGGTTGGGTCAGAACTATACAAGTCATGCTTAATTGACCCTATCCATTTTACATGTCTTGCTTTTGGCAGATCCCAGCCTATGCCCCTGATCTGTGGAGTGCCCAAGATTCTGCCTTTTTACCCATATCGTCACATCTATACAGAAAGTTTTCTTGTTGTACTCCAAATACCATTAGTGTAGACACTTCAGCACTAAGTAATGTCGGGTATCTGCGTCTGTTCCACAGCATGCCTCAACAGATATCCCAAAAACACATTCAGTCCCCTGAAGACGTGTTGATATGTAAACAGGCTGACACTTTATGAACCAGTAGCCTAGCATTACTTGTGTTTGTGTGGGGGTGGATCATGGCATTTAAATGGTAGCGAGGATTAGCCCCTGTTATACGAGACACACATGGACCATGTGGCATGTACTTTCTAACCTCTTCATCCTCTTCAGTGTACTGGGCGTAGCGTTGCTCCATCATCTCCCTCTGCCATCGCTCTTGGTCCAATGTCTGCTGGATCAGTTGAGCCACCTCGCTTTGCTCCCCCGGCTTCTCCCGTCCAATCAAGAACCTACAACAAAGAGCAACATTGACATGCACTTCAGAGGCCTGTGCACAGGCGGAACTGGAAGAATAAAAGGTAAAGGAGAGACAGGAGACAGAGAAGAAGTGTAAGGAATGAAGAAAGGGAGATGGAATTGCGAGGGGCAACATTAAAAGGGGCTAAAGGCACATGATAAGGAAAGATCTCATATCAAGAGTTGCTGTCATTCTATCACGTGCAGGCAAACACTACCTTATGCCCACTTACCGTACATGTCCCTTGGTGTTCCTGAGCACAGAAGCGGCGAAGCTCTGGGTCACCCCCACCAGACTGGTGCCATCTACCTCCACAATGAGGTCGTTCACTTGAATCCTGGAAAGAAGACAGAGGCAATGTTTCATCTGGGTGTAAGATCTTCTCCCAAATTATTGCACTGAGAGGTGCCTCGCTCCGCCACCCATGTGTTTCCGAGGCAGTGATGTGGAAAGCCTCAATCGGTTGCAACCAGCATGTTGAATGTTGATGCAAAGACGACAAGAGCCTTACTGGAAAATAATAAAAGATAATGAGGCCATCTCATGGCAATTTTTCCAAGTCCCTTATCCTTTAAGGGATGTTTCACCTTTTCCAGGAGTCGGCTTTAAGGCAGTTATTTGCTAGTGAATGTAAATCCCCAATTCACAGCAGTTGCAGTGTTGGCTGTGTACTGTCCCAAACATGCCTTAATAAAGTGCCTAACTTCACGAGTGCATCTGGTTGTTGATGCGCTATCCCAATGTTCAATTGTGAAAACCAGTTTGAAATCAAGAATTGCAGTAACCAACACATTTTAGTAACTTGAGTTAATCTTCAAATAAATAAGTTATAGTTGTGTTCTACTGAATCAATCTTCAAGTATAGAAATTACTCTCTTGTGCTTTACTGCATGAATCTACAAGGATAGAAACGAGTCTTGTGCTTTACTGCATGAATCTACAAGGATAGAAACGAGTCTTGTGCTTTACTGCATGAATCTACAAGGATAGAAACGAGTCTTGTGCTTTACTGCATGAATCTACAAGGATAGAAACGAGTCTTGTGCTTTACTGCATGAATCTACAAGGATAGAAACGAGTCTTGTGCTTTACTGCATGAATCTACAAGGATAGAAACGAGTCTTGTGCTTTACTGCATGAATCTACAAGGATAGAAACGAGTCTTGTGCTTTACTGCATGAATCTACAAGGATAGAAACGAGTCTTGTGCTTTACTGCATGAATCTACAAGGATAGAAACGAGTCTTGTGCTTTACTGCATGAATCTACAAGGATAGAAACGAGTCTTGTGCTTTACTGCATGAATCTACAAGGATAGAAACGAGTCTTGTGCTTTACTGCATGAATCTACAAGGATAGAAACGAGTCTTGTGCTTTACTGCATGAATCTACAAGGATAGAAACGAGTCTTGTGCTTTACTGCATGAATCTACAAGGATAGAAACGAGTCTTGTGCTTTACTGCATGAATCTACAAGGATAGAAACGAGTCTTGTGCTTTACTGCATGAATCTACAAGGATAGAAACGAGTCTTGTGCTTTACTGCATGAATCTACAAGGATAGAAACGAGTCTTGTGCTTTACTGCATGAATCTACAAGGATAGAAACGAGTCTTGTGCTTTACTGCATGAATCTACAAGGATAGAAACGAGTCTTGTGCTTTACTGCATGAATCTACAAGGATAGAAACGAGTCTTGTGCTTTACTGCATGAATCTACAAGGATAGAAACGAGTCTTGTGCTTTACTGCATGAATCTACAAGGATAGAAACGAGTCTTGTGCTTTACTGCATGAATCTACAAGGATAGAAACGAGTCTTGTGTTCTACTGCATGAATCTACAAGGATAGAAACGAGTCTTGTGCTTTACTGCATGAATCTACAAGGATAGAAACGAGTCTTGTGCTTTACTGCATGAATCTACAAGGATAGAAACGAGTCTTGTGCTTTACTGCATGAATCTACAAGGATAGAAACGAGTCTTGTGTTCTATTGAATCAGTCTTCAAGTAATAAATTATCGTCGTGTTCTTTGCGTCAATCAACAAGTACAGAAATTATTGTAGTATTCTATGGAATCATCACCAGCTAACAAGGCCGATCCTAAGTCATTTTTCGAAATTCTGTTCGAATATGAAACATGTTGGCTGGTGATGTTTTAAGAGAACATGAAAAGTAAAAGAATAATCAGTATAAGGAGTGATTAATTTGTGATATAATGGGCGCTGGTGCCCAAAGTTCTGCTCAGAAACCTGTGTCCAGCACTTTTAAACATCGTCCAACGAATACCAAGGCCACATAGACCTGAACCGACTTCATGGCTCTCACATCCACTACCAGACCCTCCCTGCCCCTTTATCTCACTCCTGCATGTTCCAGAATTCTCTCTTCGCAACAGTTTTCCATCTTTCTCTGCTTACTTCTTTCCCCTTTGTGTGTTTATCCATCTCTTGCTCACGGTCAATGTCCGATGAGGAAAAATAAGTGCTGGTCCCCAAACATGAGTGCCAGTGAGCCCCACCGACTCAAATTAAGCACTGAGTATAAGTGAAGATTCAAGTGACTTTAACAGGAGTGTCTCTGGTTTTAGTGTAAGTCTTGATAAATATACGAGGTTGGTTGTTCAAATAGTTTGTGCATGCTCGCGTGTTCAATGGACTTCCTGCACTGGGTGGAACGGTGACATTTTGCTAGCATCAGCAGACACTGGTTTTTGCTGCACTACAACCGAAATCATTTCAGGACATTCCTAAAGGGTATGCTCGTGTAATATTTATTAATCAATTTTGAAGGAGTAACAATAATACATATGACGGGGCTGAGATAATGCTGGAGATTGGTGCAATACTATTATGGCAGGGGTGCAAAGCATAGGGGTTGGTAAGACCTCTGCTCTCAGGGGGTAAGTTACTGGCATCAACTTGTGATCTGCCATCAACTTGTTTGTGATATAAATTACATTAACATAACTTGGATTTGGCTCAAGTCAGTGATCAATGTGCGGGTGTGCAATGCATATGCATTCCTTTCAGACCCAGGGAAATTCAGCCATTAGAAAATTCATACCAACATCCAGCCCCATTTTTTGGCACAAATCTGCTATTTGTGTATTATCTAGGATTTTGCCATTTTTTTGATTTGCAGATACTCAACCCAAGCTTGCTTTATAGTAATTCTTCAGTAACTATTGCTAAAAGTGGGCTTTAAGTTACCTGAATGCTTCCTAAGCCCAGTTCCCTGGTTTTGGAAGTGTACTGAGCAGAGTTTGAGTGGGACACTAGCCAATCCATGGCCAAAGTGGTAATTCTAGTCCTGCAGCTCCTTTCGAGGCAGGACATAAGACTAATCGTGATACATTTTGCCCATGGAAATGGGCTGCATTTTTTTAGAAAGTTGTGGTATATCTGTACATAAAGGGGCTGGGAACCTAGTTATCTCCACCAAATAAAATCTGGTGGTGTGAGATATCTGGGAGTCTCGTGCTAAGCATTCCTGACCACATCACACTGTGCAAAAACCTGCAGCACACCACATCATAGCATAACACATCCCGCCATATTAACTACAGCACCCATTCACCCCATCAATCCGTACTACACTACATCACATTTAAACCAGGCCTGGGCGTAGTTCACAGAGTTTTGCTACACGGAACTCTGCGAAGTGACAAAAAAACTCAGCGGAGTTCCGCAATTGGCGGAGTGCAGTGTGAGCTGCCGTTCGCGCTTGTCTTCCTGCCGCTTGGGTAGAAATTCTACCCAAGCGGCAGTTCGCCCTCGCAAACTTACCGTTCGCGAGTGCGAGCAGGGAAAAAACTCCGCTGCACTACGCGGAGCAGAGTTTTCTGCACTCCGCGAGCACGGAGTGCAGAAAACTCCTCAAACTCCACGAACGGAGCGGAGTTCACCACCCAGGCCTAATTTAAACACAATTCTACACCCTGAAACATACTATAAAATATCATACCATATCACACAACACCACACAATTATATAGTCTACCACTCTCCAGGTGACAACCTATCTTTCGTCAAACATCAACCTCATCACAGAACAGTTGTTATCTTGGTCTAACAATATCAATCAATCAATCAATCATGTCACTTATAAAGCGCACTACATACCCGCGAGGGTCTCAAGGCGCTGGGGGAAGAGGGGGGTGGTGCTGCTACTGATCGAAGAGCCAGGTCTTGAGGAGTCTTCTGAAGGCCAGTAGGTCTTGGGTCTGTCGGAGGTTGGTGGGGAGGGTGTTCCAGGTCTTGGCGGCGAGGTGGGAGAAGGATCTGCCGCCGGCGGTCGTTTTCCGGATGCGGGGGACTGTGGCGAGGGCGAGGCTGGTCGAGCGGAGCTGGCGGGTGGGGGTGTAGAAGCTGAGTCGTCTGTTGAGGTAGGCTGGTCCGGAGTTGTGGAGTTCTTTGTGTGCGTGGGTGAGGAGCTTGAAGGTTATCCTCTTGTTGACAGGGAGCCAGTGCAGGTCTCTCAGGTGGGGTGTGATGTGGCTGCGTCGGGGGATGTCGAGGATAAGACGTGCAGAGGCGTTCTGGATGCGTTCCAGCCGTCTCAGGAGCTTAGCCGTCGTTCCTGCGTAGAGGGCGTTTCCGTAGTCCAGCCTGCTGGTGACGAGGGCCTGGGTGACTGTTTTTCTTGTTTCGGTGGGGATCCACTTGAAGATCCTGCGGAGCATTCGGAGGATGTTGAAGCAGGATGAGGAAACGGCGTTGACCTGCTTAGTCATGGAGAGGGTGGGGTCGAGGATGACCCCTAGGTTGCGTACGTGGTCGGTGGGTGGCGGGGCTGTTCCCAGTGATGTTGGCCACCAGGAGTCGTCCCAGGCTGAAGGGTTGGAACCAAGGATGAGGACCTCCGTCTTGTCCGAGTTCAGCTTCAGGCGGCTGGTCCTCATCCATTCGGCGACGGCCTTCATTCCTTCGTGGAGGTGGGCTTTGGCGGTGTGAGGGTCTTTGGTGAGGGAGAGGATCAGCTGGGTGTCGTCGGCGTAGGAGATGATGTTGAGGTTGTGCAGTCGGGCGACGTGGGCGAGGGGTGCCATGTAGATGTTGAACAGCGTTGGGCTGAGGGAGGAGCCTTGGGGTCCGCCGCAGATGATCTTGGCGGCCTTGGATCGGAAGGGGGCGAGGCGGATGCTTTGTGTTCTGCCGGAAAGGAAGGATGTGGTCCAGTCCAGGGCCTTCTCTTGGATCCCGGCGTCGTGAAGGCGTGTTCGTAGTGTGTGGTGGCAGACCGTGTCGAAGGCGGCTGATAGGTCCAGGAGGATGAGGGCTGCTGTTTCTCCGTTGTCTAGCAGGGTCCTGATGTCATCGGTGGCGGCGATGAGGGCGGTTTCGGTGCTGTGGTTGCTGCGAAGCCGGACTGGGAAGGGTCCAGGATGTTGTTCTCCTCGAGGTAGCGGGTCAGTTGTTTGTTGACGATTTTCTCGGTGACCTTCGCGGGAACGGGAGCAGAGAGATGGGTCGGAAGTTCTTGAGGTCCTTGGGGTCTGCCTTGGGTTTCTTGAGTAAGGCGGTGATCTCGGCGTGCTTCCAGCTTTCCGGGAAGGTTGCTGTCTCGAAGGAGATGTTGATTATTTTCCGGAGATGGGGCGCGATGGCTGTACTGGCTTTGTTGAAGATGTGGTGAGGGCACGGGTCTAGCGGTGAACTGGAGTGGATGGTGTTCATGATCTCGATGGTGTCCTCGCTGCTGATGTTGGTCCAGGAGAGCAGGCGGTTGGTGGTTGTGGGGGCAGTGGTCTCGGTGGTTGCCGGGCGGTCGTGGTGTTGAAGCTGTCGTGGATGTCGGCGATTTTGCGGTGGAAGAAGGTGGCCAGTGAGTCGCACAGGTCTCGCGACGGCTGGATGTCGTTGGTGTTGGAGCTGGGGTTGGAGAGTTCCTTCACGATGTTGAAGAGCTCTTTGCTGTTGTGTGCGTTGTTGTCTAGGCGGTCTTTGAGTGAGGCCCTTTTGGCGGATCTGATGAGGTGATGGTGACTGCGGGTGGCGCTCTGTGTGGGCGGCGTAGCTGTCCGCTGTCCGTTCGTGGAGCCAGATCTTCTCCAGTTTTCGGCATGTTCGTTTGGAGGCCTGGAGGTCTTCGGTGAACCAGGTGGCTTTCTTGCTGGTGTGGCTGTTGGGCGGATTCTTGAGCGGGGCGAGGGTGTTGGCGCAGTCGTCGATCCACTGTCTGAGGTTGCGGGCGGCGGTGTCGGGGTCGGAGGGTTCGGCGGGTGGGCTCAGGGCGAGGTTGTGGTTAGCTGGTCTTCCGTGACTCTGCTCCAGCAGCGGCGAGGCATTTGTTCGGTGCGGTGGTGCGTGGTGGGCTTCCTGTAGGTGAAGTGGATGCAGTGGTGGTCAGTCCAGTGGGGTTCGGGGTGTGGTTGAAGGAGACGTGTGGGCTTGCGGAAAAGATGAAGTCTAGCGTGTGGCCGGCGGCGTGGGTGGGTGTAGTCACGAGCTGTCTGAGTCCGAGGGTGGCGAGGTTGTCGATCAGGGTGGTGGAGTTGGTGTCCTTGTTGTTCTCGAGGTGGAAGTTCAGGTCCCCGAGGAGGATGTAGTCCGTGGAGGCGATGGCGTGTGTGCTGACGAAGTCAGCGATGGAATCGCTGAACTGTGGTCGGGGTCCGGGGGTCTGTAGATGAGGGTTCCTCTGAGGGTGGTGTTGGGATCGGTGTGGATCAGGAAGTGCATGTGTTCGGCGGTGCTGAGGGTGTCGTCGGTGTTGGTTGAGACTCTGAGGGTGTTCCTGTGGACGATGGCGATGCCTCCTCCGACTCCGTTGGTGCGGTCCCTGCGGGTGATCTTGTATCCGTCCGGGATGGCAATGGCGATGTCGGGGGCTGAAGCAGGATTCAGCCAGGTCTCCGTCAGGAATGCGACGTCTGGGGAGGTTGAGTCGAGAAGGTCCCAGAGTTCGATGGCGTGTTTGCGGGCGGAGCGGGTGTTGAGGAGGATGCATCTGAGGTAGTTGGGTTCTTTCCTGGGCGGTGGTTTGGCGGGGCGGGTGCTGGCGAAGCTGCAGTTCCGGCAGGTGAAGGGCCCTTGGGTGCACTTCGGGGTGGCCTGGTAGCAGGCGTGATCTTTTCCGGGGTTGAGTGCGTGGAGGGTGCTGGCGTCGTATCGGCGTCTGTTGATGTGGCGGGCGCGGGGGATGCCCGGACCAGGGGTCTGGCGCTGGGCGCGGTCACGGCGCGGACGCAGACGGGCTTGCCTTAGGCGCGCGCCGCTGCGCAGCGGCCGCCATAAATGGGGAGGTGGGAGGGAGGAGCAGGGAATGGGGCAGCGAATGGGCAGTGAGGGGGCGGGCCGCAGGCGCAGCGGCGGGAAACAGGCACAGAAGGGAAAACGAGCACAATCAGGGCATCAAGGGGCACAGAAAGGAAAAAAACGAGCACAATCAGGGGCAGCAAGGGGGCACAGAAAGGAAAAAACTAGCACAATCAGGGGCAGCAAGGGGGCACAGAAAGGAAAAACGAGCACAATCAGGGGCAGCAAGGGGGCACAGAAAGGAAAACGAGCACAATCAGGGGCAGCAAGGGGGCACAGAAAGGAAAAACGAGCACAATCAGGGGCAGCAAGGGGGCACAGAAAGGAAAAACGAGCACAATCAGGGGCAGCAAGGGGGCACAGAAAGGAAAACGAGCACAATCAGGGGCAGCAAGGGGGCACAGAAAGGAAAAACGAGCACAATCAGGGGCAGCAAGGGGGCACAGAAAGGAAAAACGAGCACAATCAGGGGCAGCAAGGGGGGCACAGAAAGGAAAAACGAGCACAATCAGGGGCAGCAAGGGGCACAGAAAGGAAAACGAGCACAATCAGGGGCAGCAAGGGGGGCACAGAAAGGAAAAACGAGCACAATCAGGGGCAGCAAGGGGGCACAGAAAGGAAAACGAGCACAATCAGGGGCAGCAGCAGGGCACACAGACGGAGCTGTGTGGTGGGGGAGCGACCTACCAGTCAAGGTCAGGGGTCGCTCTCTTCACCACGCAGCGGCCGCCATAAATGGGGAGGTGGGAGGGAGGAGCAGGGAATGGGGCAGCGAATGGGCAGTGAGGGGGCGTGGCCGCAGGGGCGGGAAACAGGCACAGAAGGGAAAACGAGCACAATCAGGGCATCAAGGGGGCACAGAAAGGAAAAAACGAGCACAATCAGGGGCAGCAAGGGGGCACAGAAAGGAAAAACGAGCACAATCAGGGGCAGCAAGGGGGGCACAGAAAGGAAAAAACGAGCACAAGCAGGGGCAGCAAGGGGGGCACAGAAAGGAAAAACGAGCACAATCAGGGGCAGCAAGGGGGCACAGAAAGGAAAAACGAGCACAATCAGGGGCAGCAAGGGGGCACAGAAAGGAAAAAACGAGCACAATCAGGGGCAGCAAGGGGGGCACAGAAAGGAAAAACGAGCACAATCAGGGGCAGCAAGGGGGCACAGAAAGGAAAAACGAGCACAATCAGGGGCAGCAGCAGGGCACACAGACGGAGCTGTGTGGTGGGGGAGCGACCTACCAGTCAAGGTCAGGGGTCAGGGGCCAACAATATATTTGTGGGAATCTCAGCTTTCATTGGGGTGTGCACAATTATACTGTTCACAGCTCTCATTCCAGCTCAAAACAGAATCACAAACATTATTGCTGCAAATCTACCATACGAAATGGTCTCTTGAAGTCCCCATATTTGCTATAGAGAATGTTCTTAAGACGGGAGGCTGATCCAGTTTATTGGTCAGATCATATGTGGATTCCTTTCTTCCTCTTCCTACCCTTACGCAATGACAAGACTTGGCAGCTCCATGCATCACGTCTTGAGAGTGTGTGAATGTTCTACAGGGTGTCAATCATAATCATCTTTTGAAAGGCTGAGCATCCTCCATCCTCCAAAATATAATATATCTCCACACTGAAGTTAAGAGTAACTGTAACGAACCTAAGTTACAAGACGCTGCTGCCTCGTCTTCAATAAGGGACTGTGATCCTGGATTCCAGCACTTGTCTCTATGAAACTCTTCTAAACAATGCTACATCTAGGCTAGTATCTCAGAATAAGCGCTATAGCTAGATAACCCTAGCTCTTCCTACACTTCAATGGAACCCTCCTGAAACAAGAGGAAAATACAGAATTGAACGGTACTGAATACTAAGCCATTCACTTTGACACCCTGAGCTACCCTGCTGAAAAATTGACTATCTCAGGAGGCCAACATTATTTTTGTAGTGCTGAAACTCCACTTCTGCATCCGCCAGCCTTCAAAAGATATATAAACTAAGCCCAGTCATACCCAGGCAGCGCTCAAAAGATTTAGAATTTGATTTATCCCCACACCCTTTTACTCCATATTATAAAAAATCTTATATGTATCCTTTTCCAACATAATTTCCAAATATGATTGTTTACTTGGCCAAAGATCTCCCCTTCTGGTTCACTTTTAAGACCATGTGCTTCTCGATAGTGTTTTTCCTATTAAACATAACATAACTTAGCATGTGTATTTGTAAAGTGCACTTTCACCTAAGTTTTGAGTCTCTTGGTGTTTATTATTAGTGTTGAAGTCTGAAACTGATATTCTGCATTTTTACCATGGATGAAAATCTTTATCTATGTATTTGTTCATTTGTTGGGATTTTTGTGTATATACTAATATTACTTCCTCTCCACAATTTAAAATTGATATTTTTCTTGCATTCTGGGTAGAATGTTGACATTTTTTGTGCATTTGTGCTGCGTTTTCCTTGCAAAGTGCTGTGAAGCACCTAGGGCACTATGGCCTGATTTGAGCAGGATAAAATAAATTTAAAAACAATAAAAAAATACCATCCACAATTCTACGCCGCGTCACACGTTACCACATCACACAGCACCATACCATTATATACTGCACTATACCATGTCACACTGCCTCCAGATGACACAATACCGCAATATACCCCATCACACAATACCAATTCCAGCAATAACATACCAAAACACCATACCACATTGTAGGACACATCATTCCAGAAAACTTCACCACATCATACCTCCCCACACCCAATATCACGTTACATGAACTAACACCATAACATACAGTAACCATACCTCACCAAACAACAACACACATCACCGCTCCTCATCTCCAGAACGAAGCTCAAAGCAAGAACTATGCCGAAAAAGACTTGGACTTGGAATAATGAAAGACGTTAATAACTAATCCTGCCTTTCAACATTTATCCACCACCTCGTGCTCAGAAGATGGAAGGGATGCACAGTCCGTTTGTTACATTTTGCTTTCTAGAGCAGATCTGCATAGAGCATGAATATTCACCATGGAAATTTGTTTGTATAGCAAGTAGTACTGTGGGTGTGACCTTTTGCTGCTAGTTCACATTTTTGGTAGAAAACTTCAGAAGACCAGCCAACTTTGGAAAAAACCCTCAGCATGTGAGTAGAGTGTGTGGTCATGGAGAGGTGGCTTGACTTTGTGCAGGACAGTGCTGGAGAGCCACACTACATTCCCCGCCTCCACCAAAAAAAGCACAAAAGCCTACAGGACTGCTCCTGATGTCCCGGGATGTTGCAAAAACCCCTGATGAATATCAGTAGGGCACAGACTCCACACATGAGCCGGAAACCCACTCTTAGCAGGGGTTGCCAGCTCAGGTTGTCTCCCACCATGCGATATCAGACTTTCACCAGGAGGCTGTGTGAACAGTCACACTGCTGTGTGGCACATGATGGCACCATGTGAGGTGACAAGCCTGAGGCACTGCAGCACAAGAGTTAACGTGATTAGCCAGTGGTGGTGCTATTTGGTCATGCAGGAGGTCAGAGTTTGAATCCTGGTGTGGAAGTTCCTCCAATAACAGTGTAGCCTACATTGCGGGTTTTGTTCCTTTTCACCGCTGGCAATGGATCTATCTGCCACTGAAAGGGGAGAGCAGATCATGAAGTGACGTCCTTCAGTAGACTTGCCCCCACTCCGAGGCCTTCTCGTTAACAGACTGTCCACTTAACCACGGATTATATTGAGAATACGGTTGTGAAGGACTATTCACTAACATGCAGAGTTCATACGTCACAGGTCTGTATACCTCTTTCTTCATTTCAGTAATGGGGCCATTTATTGGCAGAATTCTAGAACGCGAGGAGTCGGCTACCAGCGAATACCAATGGTAAACCTTCTCATTAAAGAAAATGTTTGTTACGCTCTCCTCTGTATCAAGTCCCGAGAGTTCTAGTGGCCTAAATTTACTCGTCTGTTAACAATTAATTCATTCGGAGGCCAGACTCTGATCCCGGCGCCTGGAGGCTATTCAATTCACAATCGACACTGTTCCATGACACCCACTGCGTAGCAGTCATATGGCAAGTGCGCGTGTGCAGAGAACTCCAACACGTCGCAATGATTCAGGCCGCGTGATAACAGGAAGTAGGGAGTCACGTGGTAACAAAGCACGCTGCAGCTGTCAGGGCACTGGTGGGCGGCGGCAGGAGGATGAAAGGAAGGATGCGAGGGCTGAGGGATGCCAGAAAGGAAACAGTCACATGCGGCAGCTGCACACACACGCCGCTATATACTGACCCGCAGGCTGGGCGTGAGTTTTGCACATGCTCTCATGACAAACGCGTACAAACAAAGGCATTGTATTGTCTTCGAGCAAGCTGAAATACACTGACTATCCAATATAAAGGAGCCTGACACTAACATAACCAAACAATAGGTCTGCGTAATACATTTCCGGCGGTAACACTTGTGTAATCAATCAGCTACAGAAACACACGCATGAAATATTCCTCTTCACGGCTTAACGCTAAATCTACATGCGCTCAACATACGCACTTAGGTTCTGAAACATACAGGCCTAAATGTTCCGACAAAGAACCTTATCTAAATATATAATTTATTACCCAAACAGTTCCCAAATGAACAGAGGCCCATTTCAACTACTACTACACTTACACAGCTCTAACAATTGTAGGTAAACAAGACTGGAGACTGAACATTGACACTTGAGAATAAGAATACAATATCAACAATGCTATTCAAACAATTAATTGGAACAGTGTTCGTTTCATATTGTCTCCTTAAATAACGTTTGTGACAAAGTTAATGGAAGACAACTGTAAGAAATAACAATTGAACTTCATACCATCAAGAGACAATTTCCATAAAGAAGAAGAGAAAACGTTTCTGAAAAAAGGAAGTAGTACTGGACTGTTTTATAAGTAAAATATATTTTCTGATAAAGCCTATTTTGACCAAAAGGTCTCAACTTCGTCCAAACATGAACATGTTTTTTAAAGAAACAACATAAAAAGGACATGGTTATAACGGATTGTTTGAATGTACTGTGGATATTTTATCCTTAATGTCAAGTGCCTATGTTAATTCCCCAATTTTCTGATATGTATTTGTCTTAGGCTCAAGGGTACACCCAATTTATAGTTATTGACACACTGATCTACTAACCTACAAGAACAAGCAAAATGGGACGCCCAAGCCTGCCTCTTAAAAGCAAGGTCACAAACAAAGGCAAAATATATTTCTACAAACACATGTCATATTCCTACACGAACAGAGACCAACTAGACCTATTTCCACACAGACACATGCCTAAACATATAAACACAAATGCAGGGCCAAATATATCCCTATACTCAGGCCTATTCATATTCCTGCATAAACGTAGACCCTCCACGCACATTCATACAAACGCCTACTGCTTATACACAATAAAAAGGACAATGTATTGTCAAATGCAAATTCATTGGGGCATTTGTCAATACTGGGGCATATTTCTATATCAAAGCCCTTAGCTGAGGCATTTGCTAATACAAGAGTAGAAGGTTTTATTAGGACAGTTAGCTAAATTATAGCAATGGCCTATTCCAGGGCATTTAACTGCCAGGGCATTGTACCTGGCAATGGTCTAAATGGAACAAAGGTCTTTACTTGGGCAGAAGCTGCAATAGGGCAGTACCAGTTTGAGACAGATGGACACAATAGGGAAATAAAGTACATGGGACCAATGGCCTATACTAGGGCAGTGGTTTATATGAGCAATGGGCCTTGCTCTGATATTGGCCACGGTTTGCAATGGGCTATGCACAGCATTTGCTAATATAGCCTCATTTGCCTAGTGGCCTGTGACGATGACTCCCTTAAGTCATGAAGTCACAGTCTATGAACATGGAATCCTTAAAATTAGTGTTGAATGAGTTTCCAGCTCCTCTAGCCGAGGACACATTTTTTTGTTGGCACCTACTCTGGCAGCACTTTTAATTGGTTTGTAGCCTAGCTAGGAAAAACATAAGATTTACGTTTTCTGTCACTCTCAGTGTATATAATTTGTGCATAATTTTTCCATAGTCGTTTCAGATGTACATTTTTTTTATTGATGTCAGTCCTTTTAATTTCTGGGCTGGGACACAGTTTTAGCTGTATACCCAAACAAATGTTTTCCCCAAAAATATCACACATACCCAGTGCTTAATTTGTAAAAAAATAAATAAGTGCCGGGGGCTCTTGTCAGGAGGCAGCTTGCATCAGCCCATTTCTCCTGTGAGCGCCACCTAAAACAGAACCAACTACTAAACATGAAAGTGGGGAGAGGATGTGGCTTAATGGACAGCTGCCAAACTAGGAGCTGGGGAACCAGGTTCGAGTCTCTACGTTGGCTCAACATCCTGTGATTCTGGGCAAATCACTTAATCTTCCTGTGCCTACCATAAATGAAAGTGTCCTTAACTGGTGCTCACGAAAAGTGCCAGTGCTGAGCACCGCAAACCACCGGCTCAAATTAAGCACTGTGCATACAGACGGACTTTTGGTTAACCAGTGTCAAGGATTGGTCAGTTAAATTGTCATGCACATTTTGCTTCCATACAGTTTGCGTCAGTACACTTTTCCAACTGGCTCCCTCCACCTTGCGTGACTGCATAAAGTCTGTGCAACTTGTTCACAGTAACCTAAAAATAGTTCTTTTCATTGACAAAGGTAGTTCAAAGTATGCTTTTTTTATTGTAATATTTTTTTTGTAATAATTTTAAATACCAGCTACTGATTTTGACTGAAGTTCAGGTGCCCATTTAAGTGGTGATTTATTTTCTTTCGCTATTTTAGGTCTGGCTTTGACAGCACAACTCTAACAGACCTTGTGTGATCAACAAAAAAATGGGCTTACAGATTACTAATGAGAAAGGGGTTTAGGCTCCACCCACATGTTGGTTTTACTGAGTGCAGAATTTGATTGAGCCAAAGTTGTGTGCTTCCACTGAAAAGAGTGCTTGTATTGCACATTTTGGCTAGTGGGAAAGCTTACACTTAATACAGCAGGGTTGAGTTGGTTATAGTCACAGACTAATGATCGGGCTCTAGGCCTGATCTGTTTATTATGGAATGTTATAAAAAAGGCAGTGGGCCTGATGTCTTTATTGTGAAAAGCTTATGTTTACATCAATCCGTTGATGGATGGTTGTTTATTACTTTGTGTGAAAGCCTGCAGAAAAGGAGTCTGTTACATTGAATCTCAAAGATTACTGTAGTAGGCCAGGGTTTTGTTGTTGGTTACCCCTCTGACAAACCGTGGGTATGGAAGATCTGCACTATGTAAATCATTGTTAAGCCTTCTTAGGATATCACCTGTAATTTTGCATACATTTGTAATAGTATGACTGTATGTATGACGGTTGCCTTGTCGGAAAGCCTACGCTCAGTACAGTAGGCCTGAGTTGGTTATGCTGACTAGGCCTGGGCGGGGAACTCCGCTCCGTTTGCAGAGTCTTCTGCACTCCTTGCTCCGCAGAGCACACGGAGTTCCCAAAAACTTGCGGAGCTGAGTTTTTTTCCACGCTCGGGGCTCGCCAGTGTTAAGTTGGCGAGCAAGGAAAATCCAACGCTAGACCTCCTCCCAGCGAGATTTCTGAACGCGGGTGGTCACGGATGGTTACAACCGCTCAAGTTGAGAAACCATCCATTCACATTGAGGAAGCTGCCACTCGAGTAGAAAAGCCCACTCTTGTGCTGTGCATGGTGCCGTTCGTGCTGATTTTCCAACGCGGCACAAACACCTGGCGCTAAAAATCAGCGCGAACAGCACAACCTAACGCGCTCCGCTGCTTGCGGAACTCTGCAGTGGAGTTTCTTGGTCACATTGCGGAGTTCCGCGTGCTGACAAGCTAATCGTAAAGGCTACAGGCCTGATTGATGTGCTGGGAAAAGTTAGACCAGATGCCATCAGTCTGGTCTGTTTATTGTGAAACGTTTGCTGAGAAAAGTTATAGCAGATGTCATAGGTCTGGTCTGGTTATTGTGAAAAGTTACGACAAAGGCAGTACTCCTGGCTGACATATAGTAAAAAGCATTTGGAAAGCCAATAGCCTCTAACAGTGGATTGTTATTACACTGTTACAGGCCATAGACCGGTATTTCGGTACATGTAATCTCACAAATTACACTAGTAGGTTAGATTTTTGGTGTTGGCACTCACTCTGACAAACCCAGGGAGTAGAATATTTTTACTGTGATGATTCTTGTTAGGTCCTTGTTAGGGGTTGTATATTGTTTTGCCAACTCAACTGTACCTTTTTACATATTTATATTTTTATATATGTATGTGGATTGGTTGTCAGCTTATGCACACTTCATTGGGCTTGTGTTGGGTATAGTACTAAGCCAATGGTAAAAGCTATAGACCTTTTCGGTTCATTGGGAAATGTTATGTCAGTTTCCTTAGGTGTGATCTGTTTATTATGAAAAGTTATGACAAAGCAAGTAAGCCTGACTTACTTATTGCGAAAAGCATGTGTTAAAGGCAATATACTTTTAAGAGTGCATTGTTATTACACTAGGTTAAAGCATGTAGGCAGATATTTGTTTGTTACATGGAATCTCGCCGATTACCATAGTAGGCAAGGCTTTTAGAATTGGTGACCCACCCGAACAAATAATGGGGATAGAAGATTTGCACTATTGTAATCCTTGGCTCTGTTAGAAAGGACTTTATATTGTTTTGACAACTGTACTTTTGTAGATATTTGTATTTGTATTACAGCAAACCTCATAGTTGCCTTGTGGGAAACCGAATCACCAACACATAGATCTGGGTCGGTTATGTTAAAGTCAATAGGCATTTAAGGGTGGGTTGCTGTTACACTGTTTTGAAACCCACGGATAGGTACTTTGTTACATGGAATCTCACAGATTGTTATATTATGGTATGGTTTTGGTGTTTTTTGTGTGATTTATTTTGCAGTTTTATATAGCGCGAACCCGACCCGAAGGTATTGGAGTGCTTTACATGAGCACCAGTTATGTTACACAGGGACACATTAATTTTTTTGGTAGGCACGGGGAGATTAAGTGATTTGCCCAGCAGCACAGGATGTTGAGCTGACGCCGAGGCTCGAATCTGGTTCCCCAGCTCCAAAGTCGGTAGCTCTGGACATTACGCCACATCCTCAGACAAACCATGGGTATGAAAGATTTGTACTGACAATCCTTGTTAAGCCCTCTTAGAAGAGATAGTATTTTGCTTTGCCAACTGTAATTTTGTACACATTTTAATTTTTGCTTTTTGGGAAAGCTTACACGTAGTACAAAAAGGCCTGATATGGCTATTCTGAAAAGCCAGTAATTACAAATATAAGCCAGATTGGTTCCCTAGCAAAAGGTATTTCAGTTGCCATAGGTGTGATCTGTTTATTATGAAAAGTTACAACAAAGATAGTAGGAATGATTTATTTACTAGGTAACACATATGCTAAAACCAATAGGCCTTTAAGGGTGAATTGTTTCTGCACCATGTTAAAGCCTGCAGTGTGATATTTTGTTACATGTAATCTCACAGATTACCTTTATATGGAAGGAATTTGGTATTGGTTACCCCCTTTGACAGGCATCCATATATATATATATATATATATATAAATATCTATCCATAAATCATATAAATGCTCAGAGAGACTTTGGGTCAGGCCTCTTCTGGCACTGGTCTTTCTGGGTGTCATACTACACCTCCCCCGCTTGCTTGCCACTCAGTTCTTCTGTAGTGCGCCGCATCCCACTTGGTCATTTTCTCTAAACCAGATGACTACTGTGGAATGCAGTTGTCCATTAAGTATCACTGTTTTGCGATTCCAAGTTGGCCAGCACCTTGGTTCTACACGTGACAGCGATGGTTGTACTTAACAAGCATTTACAATGCAATAGGTCTCGCAACTGCGAGTTTTAGAGCTATTGGTATTGTAAATGGCTATGCCTTTTGAAAAATTAACAGGTATTGTAATTTATAATAGTAATTTTCCACCAGTACCATAACTACCACTATTATTATTACTATCACCACAGAGTAGTAATAGTAATAATTGTAGTGGTGGTTATGGTACTTGTGGTGGTGGTGGTTGTGGTGGTGGTATTGGTATTGGTACTGGTGGTGTTAGTGGTGGTGGTACTGGTGGTCTACGTGGATTTTATTTCATTACTTATGCTACTGCTGGAATATTTTTAACAAAAAAATACTAAAACTAACAAACATTATCATTTGCAACGCCAATAGCTCAAACTTTTAGTAATGCCAGCCCTATTGCATTGCAAATGCTTGTTTTATGTTGCAGGCATGAGGTGCATCATCTACTTCCCAAAATACAATCTTAGATTTGTAGACACTCGTAACAGTCCTATGGTAGGAGGCAGTTGTTCAGCCAGTGTAAGGCTAATAGCTCACACAACTTTGCATTTTGATACCTGAAGTTTTAAATTACAATAAATGTAGTAGACCTCAGGCAGGAGACTTGAGTTACCAGTAACTGTGGAAAGAGCAAATACTTTAGAAACTGGTGCTTTATTTCACCTTTTCCGTGGTGTGAAGGTTACGTAACTGTTTTATTGCGTTCGAATGGGCACAATGGGGCTTATTTACAAGTCCCTTGCACTGCCGGTGCTTCACTTTTGTGTGGGAAAAGTGACGCAGCGGCGGCGCAAGGGACTTGTAAATAAGCCCCAATGTCCTGTTTCTCTGGCTATAAAGCAGCTCTGCTGACCTGGTTCTCTGCCTCTAGAGCAGCTCTGCTGACCTGGTTCTCTGCCTCTAGAGCAGCTCTGCTGACCTGGTTCTCTGCCTCTAGAGCAGCTCTGCTGACCTGGTTCTCTGCCTCTAGAGCAGCTCTGCTGACCTGGTTCTTAGGCTCTAGAGCAGCTCTGCTGACCTGGTTCTTAGGCTCTAGAGCAGCTCTGCTGACCTGGTTCTTAGGCTCTAGAGCAGCTCTGCTGACCTGGTTCTCTGGCTCTAAAGCAGCTCTGCTGACCTGGTTCTCTCCCTCTAAAGCAGCTCTGCTGACCTGGTTCTCTGGCTCTAAAGCAGCTCTGCTGACCTGGTTTCTCTGGCTCTAAAGCAGCTCTGCTGACCTGGTTTCTCTGGCTCTAGAGCAGCTCTGCTGACCTGGTTTCTCTGGCTCTAAAGCAGCTCTGCTGACCTGGTTCTATGGCTCTAAAGCAGCTCTGCTGACCTGGTTCTCTGCTTCTAGAGCAGCTCTGCTGACCTGGTTCTCTGGCTCTAGAGCAGCTCTGCTGACCTGGTTCTCTGGCTCTAGAGCAGCTCTGCTGACCTGGTCCTCTGGCTCTAAAGCAGCTCTGCTGACCTGGTCCTCTGGCTCTAAAGCAGCTCTGCTGACCTGGTTCTCTGGCTCTAAAGCAGCTCTGCTGACCTGGTTCTCTGGCTCTAAAGCAGCTCTGCTGAACTGGTTCTATGGCTCTAAAGCAGCTCTGCTGACCTGGTTCTCTGGCTCTAAAGCAGCTCTGCTGACCTGGTTCTCTGGCTCTAAAGCAGCTCTGCTGACCTGGTTCTCTGGCTCTAAAGCAGCTCTGCTGACCTGGTTCTCTGGCTCTAAAGCAGCTCTGCTGACCTGGTTCTCTCCCTCTAAAGCAGCTCTGCTGACCTGGTTTCTCTGGCTCTAGAGCAGCTCTGCTGGCCTGGTTTCTCTGGCTCTAGAGCAGCTCTGCTGACCTGGTTCTTAGGCTCTAGAGCAGCTCTGCTGACCTGGTTCTTAGGCTCTAGAGCAGCTCTGCTGACCTGGTTCTCTGGCTTTGAAGCAGCTCTGCTGACCTGGTTCTCTGGCTCTAGAGCAGCTCTGCTGACCTGGTTCTCTGGCTCTAGAGCAGCTCTGCTGACCTGGTTCTCTGGCTCTAGAGCAGCTCTGCTGACCTGGTTCTCTGGCTCTAGAGCAGCTCTGCTGACCTGGTTCTCTGGCTCTAGAGCAGCTCTGCTGACCTGGTTCTCTGGCTCTACAATGGTTCTGCTGACCTGGTTCTCTGGCTCTAAAGCAGCTATACTGACCTGGTTCTATTGCTCTAAAGCAGCTCTGCTGTCCTGGTTCACTGGCTCTAGAGCAGCTCTGCTGACCTGCTTCTTAGGCTCTAGAGCAGCTCTGCTGACCTGGTTCTCTGGCTCTACAACGGCTCTGCTGACCTGGTTCTCTGGCTCTAGAGCAGCTCTGCTGACCTGGTTCTCTGGCTCTAGAGCAGCTCTGCTGACCTGGTTCTCTGGCTCTAAAGCAGCTCTGCTGACCTGGTTCTCTCCCTCTAACGCAGCTCTGCTGACCCGGTTTCTCTGGCTCTACAGTAGCTCTGAGGACCTGGTTCTCTGCCTCTAGAGCAGCTCTGCTGACCTGGTTCTCTGGCTCTAATGCAGCTCTGCTGACCTGGTTTCTCTGGCTCTACAGCAGCTCTGCTGACCTGGTTCTCTGCCTCTAGAGCAGCTCTGCTGACCTGGTTCTCTGCCTCTAGAGCAGCTCTGCTGACCTGGTTCTTAGGTTCTAGAGCAGCTCTGCTGACCTGGTTCTCTGGCTCTAAAGCAGCTCTGCTGACCTGGTTCTCTGGCTCTAAAGCAGCTCTGCTGACCTGGTTCTCTGGCTCTAAAGCAGCTCTGCTGACCTGGTTCTCTGGCTCTAAAGCAGCGCTGCTGACCTGGTTTCTCTGGCTCTACAGCAGCTCTGCTGACCTGGTTTCTCTGGCTGTACAGCAGCTCTGCTGACCTGGTTCTCTGGCTCTAGAGCAGCTATGCTGACCTGGTTCTTAGGCTCTAGAGCAGCTCTGCTGACCTGGTTCTCTGGCTCTACAACGGCTCTGCTGACCTGGTTCTCTGGCTCTAAAGCAGCTCTGCTGACCTGGTTCTATGGCTCTAAAGCAGCTCTGCTGACCTGGTTCTCTGGCTCTAAAGCAGCTCTGCTGACCTGGTTCTATGGCTCTAAAGCAGCTCTGCTGACCTGGTTCTATGGCTCTAAAGCAGCTCTGCTGACCTGGTTCTATGGCTCTAAAGCAGCTCTGCTGACCTGGTTCTCTGGCTCTAGAGCAGCTCTGCTGACCTGGTTCTCTGGCTCTAAAGCAGCTCTGCTGACCTGGTTCTCTGGCTCTAAAGCAGCTCTGCTGACCTGGTTCTCTGGCTCTAAAGCAGCTCTGCTGACCTGGTTCTATGGCTCTAAAGCAGCTCTGCTGACCTGGTTCTCTGGCTCTAAAGCAGCTCTGCTGACCTGGTTCTATGGCTCTAAAGCAGCTCTGCTGACCTGGTTCTATGGCTCTAAAGCAGCTCTGCTGACCTGGTTCTCTGGCTCTAGAGCAGCTCTGCTGACCTGGTTCTCTGGCTCTAAAGCAGCTCTGCTGACCTGGTTCTCTGGCTCTAAAGCAGCTCTGCTGACCTGATTCTCTCCCTCTAACGCAGCTCTGCTGACCTGGTTTCTCTGGCTCTACAGTAGCTCTGAGGACCTGGTTCTCTGCCTCTAGAGCAGCTCTGCTGACCTGGTTCTTAGGCTCTAGAGCAGCTCTGCTGACCTAGCTCCTGTTTCTCTGGCTCTACAGCAGCTCTGCTGACCTGGTTTCTCTGGCTCTACAGCAGCTCTGCTGACCTGGTTCTCTGGCTCTAGAGCAGCTCTGCTGACCTGGTTCTCTTGCTCTAGAGCAGCTCTGCTGACCTGGTTCTTAGGCTCTAGAGCAGCTCTGCTGACCTGGTTCTATGGCTCTAAAGCAGCTCTGCTCTGGCAGGACAGAGTGCGGGGCAGAGTGAAAGGCAGGGCGAAGCAAGAACATGAGTATAGGTGGGAAGACAGAGCGCAACTGAAGAACATGAGGATTAGTGTTAGGACAGAGTGCGGGGCAGCAGAACAGGCACCTAAAGTTAAAAACATGAGGACAAGTGGCAGGACAGTGTGGGGCAGAGGAACAGGCACGGTGAGTTAAAAACCTGAGGATAAGTGGCAGGAAAGAGTGAGGGGCAGATAAAAAGCACGGCGAGGCAAGAACAATACTGTTGTGTGTTGAGGCAACAAAAGCGAAAAAAAGCAAAGTAAATACCATGCGGCACAAAGTTCTTAATATGCTGAAGCGCTGAAATTTATGTGTCTGCCTTGTATAGTTGCATCGTGCAGTGAAACTGAAACCTAAATCAAGGTGGGAGCGTGTCAAAGCTTACATCGCTCGAGAAGAGTCGCCGTGCGCGTGCACATTGCCTGTCCGGGCGCGTGCACTGTCCTGTCTCCCTTCGGCACAGAAACCGACGGCAATAGGTCTCGCTAAGGCGAGCAACGCATGCGCTGCATCGCAAGGCGAGACCTAAAAACAATGATAGATTATGCACAATACCATTGCCAGATGGACGCCTGCTAGGTTTTTTTTTTTTATTGCAAGCATATGCCTGTCATGTTGCATGTTTTCTTTTTTCTCTTACATTTTTTATTTATCTTGCAAATGCTGTTGAATTTGTATGTATTTTGTTGTGGTTGTGTCAAAGGGTAAATAAAAGAATTAGTTTGTGAATGGATGAATATATGCATGAGTGCAAAGCTGAGGGACAAAGTGCATGTATGATGAATTATTGAGCGTCTAAACCCATCAATGACAAAAAAGGCACTTTAGTTCATTAAACACACAAAAGGTGATGGGAGGAATGCTTGCAGTTTGTCTAACCACTGGCAATCACTTGGGGTAGCATCCCAATCCATTGTTCCTTTGCTCACCATGCCACCTCAGTTTAGACCACGAGAGATTGCCAGGACAAATGTTGTACACAAGACTAGAAAGCAAAAGGGCATGCCTTGCATTTGCACCAGTTGCACCAGTTCTAAATCTCTATATTTGCATCATTGAAACTCGGAAGAGGAAGTCCAAATGAGGAAGCAGTCTGTTTTCAGTCTGTAGTGTGACTGCTGGGCTGGAGCGCAAGAGGGGAAGTGGATGGTGACCGGACAAACAACGGTAGCAGCCAGTGTTCAAGGCAAAGATTTGTTATATATATGTCTGGCGGACGAAACGCGTCACTTTTGGACATAGATGTGTGAATAAACCCATCTGTTGAATACTTCTGCCTTTGGAGTCTGTGCCTGTGGTGTTGCGCTGCTGCTGCTGCCGTAGCGGATACATTCCTGGGATTTTCGTGGTGATATATATATATATATATATATATAGGGAACTCCTCATTTGAAATTCATACCTTGAATTCTTGCAGGCACTTCAAAGCACTTCAATTCACTACAAGCACCACACACAGAAACTCTCTCAGTGTTTTCTAAGTGTTTGACAAGCCTTTTAAAGGAAGAAGAAAGATTTCTAGAGAGGCCAGGACCTCTGAAACGCCATAGGAGATTCATAAGGCTCAGGCACTTGTTATGGGACTACCCTTGTGCGCCTAACTCTGCACCCACCCTAGTGGCAACTCCATGACGAGAAATGTTCATATCATCACGTGGCCACTTGCACTCTCGTGTGAATTTGAGTCCAGCCTTTATCAGGACCTTTTAGAACAGCACCTAAAAGTTAATATAAACTGTTTTCCCAATTGTAGACTAGACACTGGTGTGAGATATATTGAATTAATAGTGGCTGCCCAGGATTTGTGTCACAAAATTAGCCACTTTTTCTGTAAGGCTCAGTCACAGCTCCCAGAGAACAGTGATAGGCCTTACTGTGTAGGAGAGTTTGATATTAGATTGACAGCACATGGTGGGCACGGTGTCGTAGCCTGGGTGTGATGTGCCCCGATGCTAGAACGGAAAAGTGGCCCGAATCCCATCCTGGTCAGTATTTAACTGCAAAGCTAATTCAGGTGCAGTGGAACCCTCAAACTCCTGGAGTCACTACACCCTCTGCTTGAATAATAGCTGCGCCCCTGCTTACAGGTCTCCAAATTGTACCTTTCTTTCCTTGTCTCCTCTCTATCGCCAGCCTTTGCACCCCTCTCATTCTCTACTCCCTAACTCCAAACCCCTTTCTCGGTCTTTCCTCCTCTTCTATCCGATGCAGCTGTATTTCTGCTCCCTTTCTCTTCCATTGCCCTTATTGCTATTTCTTACTTTCTTTCTCATTATTCTCTACTCGTATTGTGTAATTTTTCATCTCCTTTTTATTGTTTGCCCTTCTCCTTTTCTTCCATCCTCCCTCTTTGCCATTTTCATCCACTGCACCCGTAACCCTACCCACGCTCTCTAAAAGAGAAAATCAATAACTAGGCCCAAAGAGGCATTGTGTTGAAAAAAGAAATCAGAGCGGGCGACCTCTAAATTTGAGGTGAGCGAGTCACTGAAAGCTTGAGCCAGGCTTCAGCCAGATGCCTGGTTGCGGCGGAGCTCGAGGTCCTCTTGGAGCTTTGAGCTCAGAATGAGCCGCACTTTCACAGAGGTGATGTGGCCTACTAGGTACAGTTGCTGACTATGAAACAAGGGGAACCAGATTTGAATCCTGGCCTCGGCTGAGCATTCTGCGAATTCCAGCAAATGTGCCAGAACTGAAAAGAAAAAAACATGTAAAATACTCTGTATCTGTTGTGAAGCGCTATTATGTCCATGAACAAGGTTTGTACTATGTAAAATTGGCAAATAAAATATGAATTCCGTACTCTAATCTCATTTGCCCAGAATTAAGGCGAAAGCATTCTTTGATGTCAGAAATAGATATCTATCTATCTAGAGGCTGAATTTCACAGTGTGAAACTGGAAAATCTGGGATCCATCCTGGCTTTCCTTCTTGTCTAAATGTGTGACACCAGGCAAATACTTTATTTTATTGAGCCTCCTTTTTATTCATGATCACATATGAGAGCACCTCCAAATATGTGAGTTCGGGGTGTGCAATGTACACGTGATTTAATAAACTATGTAATCTATCTATAATAAGAATCTTATGACAAATGACTGCCTCTCAGTTTACTAACAGCATTGTCATCAGGGCAGGATGGTGTCGCCCTTGCAGTGGCACCAGGTTCCAGTGGTGGACGGGGGCCAGGTGTGCCCTGGCCCATCTAGTTATTTAGAGTAGAGGGGGTGAACCAACAAATTAGCAGGGAGCGCTGAGCCAAGGGGCGGCTCTGGCTCTAAAAGCCCGTGCACAAGCCGAACCCTGAAAATATTTGGCATGTAAGTCATGCAACAAACACCATGTTTCTTCAAAATTCAAAAAGTTTCTTTAACACACAATAAATCTGCATTAAAAAAAACACACGGTCGCTTTTTCACATTAGTACATTAAATGTTATCACTGCATTGAGATCATTTATTAAACATGAGCGTTTTGAAACACAAACTGAGAAGCATTGCTAACTGCGCCTCTGGCTGGACAACAATACGCGGTGACGTGTCTTGTATCCAGTATATGGGCTCGTATTCACGTGACTCATCTCAAGTGTCCTGCTGAATGCTGCTTTGTCTGACTCCTTCATAATGCCCGCTCTCTGACCCCGTACTGGGAGCTCTTGCACTCTTTCCCGGTTCTTCCACAACTCCTCCATATACTCCTCAGCCACCAGTTCTTCTCCTGACCGCCATGCTTCGCGACAGCCTTTCCATGTCAGTTTGTAGTCTTCCTCCAACAGAGTAGCCTCCTCATCCTTCGATACTGCAAGCCCCAGAATGCCCTGCTGCGGTAAAAGAATCAGAGGATTGGGAAAGAGTTGCCTCCCGGGGCGAGAAACTCTACCACCAACCTCCCTTTCTTGGACAGCCTGGGCCGCCTCCTCCCCCTGCGGCCTCGACACCACCCTCACTCGGCCCTCTTCCTCCCGTGCTTACTCCGGCACATCCTCTCACCGCAGCCTCTTCCCTGCCCTCCCCTGAGAGCCCTTGATGCCAGGCCAGAAGTTCACAGATTACCTCCCTCAGCCACTTTGTTCCCGGGTGCATAATTGATGAATCGCCGGCCTCAGCTTTCAGCCGCCAGCAGAGGTGGCAGCCGGGGCAGCAAACACTCGAGCAGGCCAGGGGGAGGTCACACTCTCACCAGACCTCCCACAAAACACCACTCATCATAGCACAGCAATTATTGACCCCGGGGGCGTGGCGGGAGTCAATCCTAAGTGAATACAGGCTCTGATTGACGAGCACCTGCCACATGACCAACGTGCGTCCCAGCTGTTGCATGGCTATTCCATCAGGGCCTCTGACCCCCGTTTGAGTTCTGCGAAGTTGCACAAGTGTGTGTGTGTGTTTTGCAGCCTCTGTGAAGGTCTATAGAAAACATATCAGCATACATAGGTTTTTCACTTTGCCACATCCTCACAAAAATGGTGACCTTTGTGACAATTGATGTTGTAAGCAACCTTATTCAACACAAAAACTATTTCTCTTGCTAGAAATACTTCTCTGTGGTGATCAGATTTTGAAAACCAAATACCGAAACACTCCACGAACATAGAAATAGGACTACAATGTTGCATCCCCCAGGGCCACATACTGATTTTATTGACAGCGCTCACCAGGCCCAATTCTAGAGGGACCAGGAGGCCTAGGCACCCCAAGACAGCCCCCCCACACCCACGGCCGAATCCGAATTGGAAAACCAACATGTGTTCTTTTTTCCTTAATGTGTCACAGGAGCCTGCCGCGGCCCCACCGCTCTGCTTAATTGTTTAGCTTTCATGATGGACACATATTGGGCTCCTTTAAGGTCCGGGGACAGATGGGGGTGAAGGCAGCCGGGATGAAGACCGCTGCTGTCATACACTAAAGAACAGCATGGGAGAACCCGTGACTCTCCCACTGTAACAAAAGAGACCGCAGGCTCCCATCACAAGGTACTTAGGAGTCAAACCGCCCTATAAAAACGACTCTGAATAGGATTTTGCTTTCCCCAGAAAAATGTGCATACAATTAGTATATTTATGTTAGTCGTAATTTATTGTATTTTCTTCCTGCTGCTAGGCCTCCTAACTGGCAGTTCTATAGAAAAATGCATGAAACGAAAAGTCCAGAAAAGAAGTTGTGCCTTTTAACATTGGGTAAAATAAATAATTCTATTTATTCATGTGACATTCATATGTGTGTTGATGGTTACATGAGACATAATACTGTCTCCTCCAGGCGTCTATGTGTAACAATTAGGGCAAAGATTTCATGCCGAAAAGTCAAGTCAAGTCAGAGCCATTTGTTAAGCGCACATATCACCATAGGGTCTCATGGCGCTAGCGAGGACTCCTTAAAGACGGACAGTCGGAAATGCAGAGTTATGGCTGGTCGAATAGCCAAGTTTTTAATTCCCTACGAAAGGATTTGTGGTCCGTGATGGCAGGGAGATGGGGCGGTAGCTTGTTCCAGAAAACAGGAGCGAGAAAGGAGAAAGATCGGCAGTCGTTTCTGGCGGTACGGACTGTACGAGGGGTAAGAAGACGTTTAGAACTAGATCTGAGTGTCCTACTAGGTTGATACCAGACAAGTTTCTTGGCCAAGTAACTTGGCCCAGCTCCATAAATACTCTTATGCGCTAAACAGAGTATTTTGAAACGGCAACGCTTCTTGATAGGGAGCCAGTGGAGGGATCTCAGACTGGGCACAGATGGAGCTCTTGCAGGGAGGTTTAATATCAGTCTGGCCGCAGTATTTTGCAAGACTTGAAGCTTAGAATGGAGTTCCTCGTTTATGGAGGCCAACAGGGCATTGCCATAGTCAATGTGACTCATGATAAGTCCCTGGACCAGCGGTTTCCTAGATTCAATGGGAATCCATTGAAAGATTTTGCGTAGTTTACGCAATAAGCCATAGCAAATGCCGGTTATCTGGTTAACATGGTTTTTCATTGACAGCTGAGTGTCCATAATCACTCCAAGATTACACACCACAGATTTGGGGGATGGACACGGGCCCAATTTCTGTGGCCACCAATCACTAGACCAGTGTTCATACGCCTTACCAAAGAGGATGACCTCAGTCTTACTTCGGTTTAGTTGGAGGTGATTGGTACCCATCCAATTGTCAACCTGGATCATACAATTTTTAAACCGGGCCTTTGTGTCGAGGGGGTCAGGGCCCAAGGTGATTAATAGTTGTGTGTCATCAGCGTACGACACCACATCAAAGCCGTAGGACCTGATCACCCTGGCCAAAGGTGTCACATACAGGTTGAAAAGCATGGGACTCAGGATAGAACCTTGAGGAACTCCCATGCATACCGACCGACTGCAGGAGGCCAGGGTGCCTATTTGGACTGAGGTTGTTCGGTTCGTTAGATAGTTCCTGAACCATTCCAAGGCCTTGCCCCTGACACCCACCTCCCAGAGCCGCTGTTCTAAAATGCTGTGGGAGATGGTGTCAAAGGCGGCTGACAGATCCAACAGAATGATCATGGCGGACTGCCCGTTATCCAAGGCCAGTCTGATGTTATCCACAACCTCCACCAGCGAGACTTTTCAGCGTCTCACTATTCTGAGATCGATACCACTGGTAGCATTGGGTTGAGTAATAGGAACACTTCTCACTTAAAGTGCTACAAAATAGCAAAGTGCACCATACAAAGCGCCACATAAGAACAAGTGATTAAATATTTGGTTAATGCTACAAAAAAGACAGGTTTAAAGGAAAGGTAAAGTTTCAACTGTTATGTGCAACAGCAAACCAAAAAGAACAAATCTAAGAAGCACTGATACACACCAGTTGAGGTGCTTTCTAAAAAGAAAATGCCTCATAGTGCTTAACAGATATCTTCTTTATTAGTGAAATACGCAATAGTCATAGTGTGGACTATTGGTAACCAGGCAGGCTCAGCCGTTACAGGTAAGAGTGGTGGGTGACAGGGGAGAGTCAACATACGACGGGATCGGGAAAATAAAATAAATAAATAAAACCACTTACCTTGCGCTCGCCGCATCACTGAGTCGGCGATGCGGCGAGCGCAAGGTAAGTGGTTTTTATTTATTTATCAGATGTAAATAAGCATTTTGTATAGCACTATTACGTGTTTTTTCAGTGCCTTTTACTAGTATATTTCAGTGCAGTTCAGATTTATAGTTTAAGTTTTGTAGTCTTCACCCATTGTACCGTTAACTCCTATAGAAATAATTGCATTAAATGAAGAAGCAAAGTATGAAGCTCATTGTGAGGTGGCTGTCGTTACAAAAATGACAAATGTGGTCAGAAGTCAGCTTATAAAATATCAGATCTCCTAAAAGCCTTTGTTGTTTGTTGGCTGCTCGCAAGGGCAGACTAGCAAAAATGCTAAATTCAGCCACCATGTATAGACGTGCTAGTGAGCGCTAGAACCAGAGCAACTCTTTCAAGTTGCCGCCAGGATCGTGTAACGTGCACTACGACTCCCGGAGGCCGAAACCAGCCTCCAAGTGTCAAAAAACGGCCTCTTGGGGCTCCAGCCTCCCGGGAGATTGCCTGCTTGCCCAGCAGGCCAGTCCGGCCATGGCTGCTCCCCATGCATCTTCATGGCCCACCCATGCTTCTTCATGGTTCTCCTAGAGCAACAACCTTTAGACCCAGTGGCGTAACAAAGGCCCCCACAGCCCCCACAGTGCGGGGGGCCCCCAAGCTCCAGGGGGCACCCTTAGCACAGTACCCTTGCCTGAGAGCTCCTCAGTGTGTCAGTAGGAGGGGGCCCTCCCTGTACTTTGCAGGGGGGCCCCTTCAGGTTTCGTTTTGTCACTGCTTAGAGCTGAACCTGGCACTCACTAACATAGAAAATACAGACAAGGCGCTAAACAGAATTAAATGCATATACACATTGTGTCATCTGTTGTAACTTGGGGCCAGATGTACAAACATTAGGAGTACCAATTTCCTAATTGCGATTTTCTCCGAATCGCAATTAGGAAATCGGTATTCCTGATGTATGAAACTCTTTTGAGTTTCAGTAGCGATTCCTAGTGGTTGCAAATAGACCTACCTCATGCATATTAATGAGGTAGGGCGCAATTTGCGACCCATTTGGAATCGCAGCCATCACAGGAAAGGTGGCCTGCTGAGGTCAGCAGAACACCATGTCTGTGATTGCTTTTTTTATAAAGCAATCTTTTTTTGAAAAATGCAGCCCATTTTCCTTAAAAAGAAACCAGGATGCATTTACAAAGAAAAAATTAAACTTTGCAGTTTCATTTTTTAAGAGGGATCTCTGCCTGCTCTTAAAAAAAATATTTTTTTAACATTCTCAAAGGTGTAGGAGTTTCCAAGGGACCCGTTTCCCTATGCGAATGGGTTAGGTAAAGTATTACTGTTTTGCGACTGGAATTTGGTTGCAAAACATTAATACATACCATTCTAATTCGGTATTTGGAAGGACACCCTTCCGAATACCGAATCAGTATTTGGTAGCAAACGCATTTTGAGATTCGGTAGCAAGTTACAGAATTGCAATTTGCCTTTTTTACATTGCAAAAAGCGTATTTGCTGTCACAAATGGCCCGATTTGACCGCAAAAAGCAGTGTACATCTGGCCTTAAATTGCTTTCTGCTAGGGGTTGCTAATTAATTCGGCACTGGAAAATATGAAAACTTGCCTCTGTGTGTGTTCAGTCAACCCGTTTCGAAAACCGGGACATATGCTTAATTTACCAGGACAGCAAATGATGAAAAACCAAGATGCCTGGTCACCCTGTTTTCACACAAAACCATGTTTTTTACCTGTTGAAATACTTGCTGCTTACAGAAGGTCTGTGAAAGGAAATCTTGAATAGAAAAAAATCTGCATGTGTTTCCCGTTTTGCATACAGCGAAAGGTAAACTTGCAGAGAAATAGTCTGGATATATTTTCCAGCCGGTCTGTGTTTGATTAAAATGAAAAGAATCTGGCTATGCAGAGAAGAAACATCAGAACTTTACAGAACTACCTGTGAAGAAATTGGCAAAAGCCAGTCTGTCCCTCACATGGCTTTTATAAAGGCAAATAGAAAGATTGCAACTGGACCCCTACATCTTCTGCCCATGGCTGACGGGTCAGCTATCACCCTTGTTAGCTAGCCACTTAATTCAAGGGCGGTAGCAATACATATCTAATATTCCCACACCCAGAATTACGAATACTGCGAGCATCAGAAATTCTCGTGTGCAGTATTAATAATATGCTATTCCGACATGGAGTCTTAGGGTGCCCTTCGAAATGGGGATTGGTCATTGAAATAGGCAGGCGGTGAGTCCAGTTTTTCATTGTTGATCCATGTCCCACCTTGAAATGTTAAAGGCTTTTAGTGAAATGCCCAGATAAGAAACACTAGGAAGTGATACATGATGACAAATTGATTTATTTACTTTATTTTAAAGTGTTTGCTTAACAGTAGGGTTACTGGCGCTGAGAGCACAACTGGCAGTCCTTAAAAGCTAGCAAACGTTCTCCTCTGTTAAAACCATTACATCGAATTAACAAGTAAAAAGACCCCAAGAGTACCTAGAATTAAAGTACTACAGTTCTGAGGTAATTTATTTCTAGGTACTCTAGGTGTGCATTAGTGTAAACAGTGAGAACAGTGAAAGTACAAACTAAACCTAAAACAAAGCAATTTGCACCAACTTCTCTTGCAAAGCTACCACATATAGAGTCACCACTTCACTCCAGGTCATTGCTGACTCCGTCTCCATCCCTGAAGCTTTCACCTACCAATCATTGATTTCAGGTGTGTTAGTCTAACTAGTTCAATGTAAGACAAGACTACAACACCCAGAATGCATCAGACCATTACTTATAAGTCCAGACTGGAAACAGTGTCCATAATGACCTGGAGGGAGGTGGTCACCCTAATCACATGACACTTTCAGAATATTGGAATATAAACAAATGGGTAACATTTTTCACTTAAAAAGGGCCTTGCAAAAGAAAATGCAATGCCCGGGCCTGTGAGTCTCCCTGAATATTCAATACCTCTTAACACCGAGTAATGTATTACGAGAGCATGTTGGCTGCTGGTCCAAGTGTGAGGTAGAGAAAGCTTTCTGGGAGTACTCCCTTGGTATTATTGCTGGCCTCATACGATAGTGCATTGCTACCTTGAGTGCTCTGCGTGTGCTCCAGAAGAAAATAAAAAATCATAGTTTTCAATTATTGCATTGTGGAGTTCACCTTGATTATTGTTTTTGTCTGTATTTAATGCACTTGTTGGCAACAGGATTGCTAAGCATGCTCAGGACTGTGCTCTACAAGACAGTGGGGCTTTCGAGACTAGGGCACAAGTGGGAAGTTTCTGTGTCCTAGTTGGGTTAAACTTATAATTCAAATGAAGCTAGACTACTAGTCAATGCAGTGTGCAACAGTGCCAAGAGGCCATTTTAGGGTGCAGGTTTGTCCTTTAAGATAGGCAGGCAGAAAGAGAGGCACGGAGACAGAGCGATAGATAGACAGACAGACAGACAGATAGATAGATAGATAGATCTGATATTCAAAAGAATGGTCAGAAAGATAAGGATTTTGTTTTCTAGTGTTTATAAAGGCTTTCAGGCTCAGTCTTTTATCTGAACATATTAACACTATCTTGGCAGAAGTCTCACCTGCTTAGTGCCTGGGCACAGGAATCACCAGGAGAACATGACAAATCGTTTTATGAAAAAGTTGGGGAATGTGTTTTACTCTACATGCAGTGTTTTAGTAATATTGAATCAGTGTTTACTTCCCAAAACCTTTTTCTATTGGATTCTGCAAATTATGCAGCGTAAGACCCATTATGTGCAAGTGCAGCAAAACTATAATTCAGTGAAAATCACTGTGCAGTCATTTACTTCCAGTGGCAGTCTGGAAGTAGACCTAGCTCTGTTGGAGAGCATTACTACTTTGTGTCACTCAGCATCTTAGTTTGAATCCTCATGACATCCTAATGTAAACCATGACTGACAGACGGACTATATTTTTTAAGAGCTCATGTCCAAGTAAACCAAATAGAGGTACTTGGTACCTAATAAGCAGTGCTTTAATGTCCAAGGCCTTTGGACATAATGATTAGTCATCAGAGAAATGCCTAACAACCACTCACTAAAAAATATTGAAAAAAGCCGGTCAGGCTACATTTTGTATGCCTGATATCTCATCTTAAAAGTCAGGATGACTGGTCAAAATGGGGCAATTTTCTTCTAACTTATATTTGCTCTTGGGAGGGATTGTGATCGGTCCTAGGTCTCTGTATCTTCAATTGCTCTTTAATTCTGAGAGAAGGGTAATCAATAACAAGGCCAACATCCTCTGCCTGATTGCAGAAGGCAGAGGAATGACTAGTGGTGTTTGAACGTGTGAAAGCCTTTCGTCTGCACAATCACGAGGTGTTTTGTTTTCATTGAAGTTTTTGTGAACTTCACAAAGTTTATGAACAAAATAAAACATTGAAAGATTAGTGTGAGAAAAACAGCTTTTTTGCTTCAAACGTCTCCTGCAAGTAAAGTGCAGATGCAATGGGGAGTGTAAAGCAGACATCATACCTCAAACCATGGGAGTTTAACATAACAGCAACTAACACGGATTGGAAACCTCAAGCTATGGAAGTGGATTGCCCAAATTGCCGGGGATGGTGAATTTAATCTCATATGAAAAGAGGTGACCCCCTGCCCCAACTTTAGACCTTTACTATCCAACTGTTTGCTCAAAAGGTGCCAGGGGAAGGAAAACAGGTGGGAACTAAAGAAGTGGAATGTTTATTTTCTGTGCCACTGCCTTCATCACCCTTAGGTACAGGGTTAGGAAGACCCATTCCAGGGTACCAAAGGGCAAGACAGAGATAGCAGTTGCTGGTCCTAGTTAGACCAAATTAACATTCTTCTCTAATGCACTGTAAGTGTTGTACATTTTGAAGCTGGAGGGTGTCTGGAAAATTAAGCTTAGGTTGGCTTCCTGATTCAAAAATAGTGCAGCAGTACAAGCCCTCAAAAGGGCAGTGTCTCCATCTTCTACTTAATTACATGAAAACAGAAGTATAAGCCCCAAGGGAGACCACAGAAAGACATCAATGCCTGCCATGGCTTGGAATATACAAAGTCATGGCTAAGTTTATTTGTCTCTCTTCTGCGCACACTCACTTGTTTCATGTTCTAGATAGACCATCATGAGCAACCGATTCCCACTTTCCGCCCATCTTTTCAGCTTTCGATTTTCCCAAAGGTCCATGCCTCAGGTGCTTGCCATAATAATAATAATAACAGGATTTGTATTTATATAGCACTAAATGCCACACCTCTCCAGGTTCTAAACATTGTAAATAACAGATGTTATTACTCAATTTATGGTGCTCAGTTTACCCACCTTGTAAGCGTGAAAGGCTGAGCCTGCCTCACTGAGATTCAAACTCATGACATCCAGAACACTGGCTGGTTAGCGGTTAGCTTTCAGCTTATTCAGCTCACAACTACTCTCCCCGATGAGCAGTTCTACTTTCTATACATTGTTCAAAGAAAACTACACCACTGTGTAGTAACAGTCCACAAACCAGCTACCTCTCCAATCACTTTTTGACTGTATCTTTGCCTTCGACCCTGTATAGCACTCGCTTCCTTTTAGCTAGGTTCATGCTAAACAAATACCACATACACAGAAATACATAATTTTTCCTTGCTTCGACTGCTTGTGGTGGCCTGATATCGCTCTAACCTCATGTGTCTTCCTCCCCTTGGCCCCTGCGTCAGTTTCCCATGGCACATATCCCTCTTACCTCCCGTCTCGGTGAGCCGCACCACCTTCGGTCACCGTCTTGACGAAGATGCCCAGTTTCTCCAGGCCCATGTCTGCTCCGGCTCCCATCCCGATAATGCTGATACCAAGGCCTTCAGAGTCTGCAAAGAAAGAACTGAGAATTTTCAAGAGGCCAAATAAAAGTGCTCTGGACAGGACAGGTTTGCAATGCACTAACCCATCTACATACCAGATACCTAGAGCCCTCACCAACCACCTTCATTTTATCAAAAAGAGGGCCAATTATTTAGTTATTTATTTTAGAGTTTTATATAGCGCAAACTCAACCCAAAGATATCAGGTATCAGAGTGCTTTACATGAGCACCAGTTTCGTTACAGACGGACACATTCATTTTTGTTAGGCACGGGGAGATTAAGTGATTTGCCCAGAATCACAGGATGTTGAGCATCGTTGCCGAGACTCGAACCCAGTTTCCCAGCTTCGAGGTTGACCGTTGCCGAGACTCGAACCCAGTTTCCCAGCTTCGAGGTTGACCGCTCTAGCCGTAAGGCCACATCCTCTCCCCCTCATTGATGTTGATGTTGCAAAATTTTAATCATCTTTATTTTTATACATTGCTTGTCTTCTAGATTTCAAGCTGCTTCTCATACTGCTAACTCTGCCTTCTTTGATGGAGTAAAACACAATCTGGGTGAGTACATACTAAGTATGTACAGTGTTGTCTGTACACTGAAAGGAAGTTAACAGACCTAGCGATGGAAAGGTACCTGACTATTTGTTTGCAGTTTGAGCCTTTGCCCATCACACAAGCTACTCAAAGGATATGAGAGAGCCAAGGGGAGGGGTAATAATAACCCATGAAGGTGGGCTTAGAATCCATTTGCAGAGCTCATGAGGGGAAACTCAGAAGCCAAGCAAAGAATAAGTAAAATCTGTGAGTGAGAGAACTGAACCCAATAAGAGCAAAAATAACACAAAACGCAGAGTCAAAAAGCCTGTCTGTCCAAGAACAGTTCACGAGGAAGAGGGTGCAACTAGAAAGAAAATTCACCCATGAAGGACAGTTTACAACTCAAAGGGCGAACAACATAAGACAAGAAAGACAGACCCCATCCAAACAAGCAACAAGGGAGAGGATAGGCAGAAACCTTGAAAGAGAATTTTTAATCCAAGGGATCAAAAACATAACCCATAGAGAAGAGCCATGAATGCAACAAGTGAGTAGATAGAAACTCTATGCTAGCCCAGAACCCAAGAGAAGAATAAACGGAAGCCTCGAAATACAGTACCCAAACTCCAAGGCCTTGATAACTGGAACCCCCATGTTAGAGCCAAGAACCCTAAGGTAGAAGACTCACTTTTGGGGAGCACAACCTAGAACGTTTGGTTACAGAAGAAAGCATGGGTTTGTTCTGACCAAGAGTCAAAATCAGAATGTATACCTTAATGAAGCTTTGGTGAGTGATTGAATGTATGTATTCATTCATTCTAAAGCTAATACTGTATGAAAACAGGTGTTCTTACTCAGAGCTAAAGAAAGGCTATACAATGTACTGAACTGTTATAAATGGATGCATTCATGTATTTATTAATTCATTCTTTCTTTTTAAGGTAGCACAAGAGCAGTCATATATTTAAGTCAGATGCATATGTATGAATTAATGAATGAATTAGTAAATGTAAGTGGTGAGATAAATCATCACCTTTGCCAATTCAATCCTGAGACAAACTGTAAATATTCTTAACAATTGTGGCTGTAAGTGGTAATTGCAAAGGCAATTTTGGTGAGTTCCTGCTAAGGTGAGTGACACCACTGGTTCACGTTCGACAAACCACCAAAGTGACAGCTATTTGCAGATGACTTCTGAACTCTAACCTCTTGGATAGAGTTTGAAGAAGCCACCAAACCTGAGCTGCATCATGGGGCGGGTCAATTTCCGGGGCCACAGCATCCAAACTTGGCACACTCCGCTAAAGGACAGGGGCTATGGCGCCATGTAGGATGCAGCAATACATACACTGCAAAGGGTCAGCTGACTTGACAACTGCCATGACCGGACACCTAACACAAGGTAGCATGATTCCAAAGCAACCGCTATGATTATACTGTACCGACCTCGAACTAAAGCAAACAAAACAATTTGAAAAAGTACAGGAAAACCTCTATAATTATACAGTACACTCTGCCAATCAATGGTAATAATACAAAGGGTAAAACCCATGGTAACCTCTATGCTTATACTGCACACACCACCAACCAAAGGTAACAACACAAATGGAAAAAATACAAGATAACCTCTATGATTATACTGAACACAACATCAACCAAAGCTAACAACATAAAGGGAAAATACATTCTGATGGCTGCCCTATCAATTTCTGCAGGTTCTTTTTGTGCCTACCATGGTGACCATGGGTAACAGAGAATCAGGGTTCAGTCCTGGAGAGGGAGCCGGAGAAACGGCTACCACACCAAGGAAGACAGCAGGTGTGCAAATTACCCACCCCAACTCTAGTAGGTAGTGACAAAAAGTAACAATACATGACTCTTTTAAAGCCCTGTTAAACGATTAGGTCACATTCAACCAAAGGGGGAGAGAGTACCTGGAAACTTCAAATGAGAACTCAACACCTCTAAGGGCGATCCTGAAGGCAGAGCGGCACCAAGTAAGACAATCAACTCTACAGTCAGTGCACCTGCCACATTTTATGGTCTATGCCCAGCAAAAACAAAATAGTGTCACAGCAGATGGCCCACAATTCCTAATATATACATCAACCACTCAAATATACCAGACACTCTCTTCATAGTGACTGGCAGCTCATTAAGCCTAGCAAGGTGCCATCCAAAGAAGAAACAAATTCAACAATTGCAAGCACTCTCTCAACCACTGCTGGCGCCTCCTCACTCAAGGAGGGCACAGCTTCAGCCACAGCAAGCATCACCTAACCCACAGCAATCACCTCCTCAGTCCCATCAGAAGTACTCTCCAATATGATATGGAAACCTCTGCTAGGGAAAGTAAAACCTCAACCAAAGCAGGCACCACCTCCGCCACTGCAAATAACCCTTTGCAACATAGTACACATCACTTCCACTGTGACCTGACCCCCATCAACCATGGGAAACCTCCTATCAGTGGGAAGTGTAATTTCAACAATTACACTCATATTCTTAACCACAGAATCCATGCCACTTAATAACATTATTACCTTTCTCCAGTTCCACAGGGAAGAGATCAAGACGTTCCACTCGCTTCTCCAGCTCATATTCTGCTGACGCTGCCATGGGGTCCACATCCTCGTTCCGTCGGTCATAATCCTCATTGGAGTAAGTGCTGAATACCTGTGCAGGGAGAAGTGCGGAGTAGGAATGTTAACACAAGCAGACACCAAGACCGTGCATCTCATTCTGGTACAAGGAGAACTTCAAAAACTGTGATATGATTTGATGTGTATTTAAGATTTGAGGGACACTAGGCTGACAAATCCGATGCCCAGTAGTCTTGTGCACCACATGCTCCTTGTTTAAAGTTGACCACTTCCACCAGTGATGTCATATGTAACGTCAGACCTTGGGCTATTGGCAATCAGTAGCTATTGGGTCGTATCCACAGTGTCCATATTTCAGCATTAGTGTCCCTAGGCCACTGGCACTAATACTGTACTCTGATTGGATAACCAAGATACTCCATCTTTACACTTGACTCTCCAAAGGATAGCGCGCAAAGGACTGAAGGCTTGCTCCAGAGGTGGCAGTGGGACTTGAACTGCTGCAGTGTGCACACTAATCTCACACAATAATTCCAGAACGGAGTTATTACTTTTAATATATATATATATATATATATATATATATATATATATACACACACACTCTCTCTCTCTCTCTCTCTCTTTCTCTCTTTTTCTCCCTCTCTCCCCCCTCTCTCTCTCCCTCTAATACCACACTGGAGGGCTCATAAAAATAGCACCAGCAAAGAAAGGATAAATGTTACGTAACTGCCACCATTGTTTTGCAGGATGTTTCTCGCTGTAGATTCACATGCCTTCCCAAACCTGGTATTTTGGCCCTTCCAAGCCGAGATATGAGTTTATAACAGGTTTATAACTGATAGGCGCTAAAATTTAAAACAGCCAAGGAGCATATGGATAGCTCCATCCTATGGGGGAGGGTCTCTTTGTAAACTCTAGGTCTGAAGTCTTTTACTACATCAATGTTTACAGTTGCAGTTCAATGGCACAAAGGTGCTAAGCAGAAGGTTAGAATCTATGGAGTCTGCTGTGATACCTCTGTCCTTTGACCTAGTTTCACAGTGGCCATAGAGGGAAGAGGCGAACACTCTGTGGTTTTAAACCCACGCTGCTGAAATCCAACAACATATCCCAAAAGTCATGACAGCTCAAAAACCCAACACATGAAGTGTACTGAGATTCGTTCCTAGAAGGAAATGATGGACTGTATGTCCAATTAGCTAGGTTTCTGAGCTCTAGTTGTAAGTGTTCAGGTCACTGGACACAATTCAGTGGAAACCAGTTACTGCCCAGCTGCTCTCTTCAGTTATTGTGTTTTTTTGTTTTTAAATAGGAAGGGGCAGGAGTGGTTACTGATGTTACAGTGACCAGTAGATTTAAAGTTTTAGAGGCAAAGTCTCAAAAATAGCTGCTCGCAGATGGGATTTTCAGTTGGCCAGGGCACCCATGTGACCCTCTGACTAGCCACTACCCTCTGAGAATTGTAATTTCGGATTAAAATCCAACCACACCTTAAAACCGAGGCATCTACAGAACAATGAAGGCAACATAGATGATTTAAATGGTTCTGGAATAAAGGCTCCTGACCTTTGACAAAGACCTACTGCGAAATGTGAACATTCTGTATAAGACTTTGAATGGAGCGCTATAGCCTCCCATGAAGGCAAGGCTGTGAAGTGCCAGCATCGCAGTGGTCAGACATCTCTTCAAGCTGGTTCTAAGAAGCATCTTCCAAAGTCCAGATGAAGACAACCTACTAGCTCAAGGGGGTCATTACTTATATAGAATCAGGGGCGCTGGTGGGAATCCTGGGTCAAGTAGCTTGGGGCCCCGGATTTCAAATTCATTCCCCCAACCTTCAAATTTGGAGAGTCCTTTTTTCTCTGACTTTCCACAAATACGGGAGAAGGGTAGCCAGGAACCAGTTAAGGGAATGGTTATTTTTTCGAAATATGAAACAGATCACAACCCCTGACTTAGGTTTCTTCAACTTTAAGACAATCCTTGTTGGTGCACAAAGAGGCTCCAGATGGCCTGAGGATATAGACTGGACCACATGCGTTGAGTAGGTCTTCCAGGCAGGGGTAGGGTGCATTGCAAGGCAGCTCTGAGGCAGAGCTGCTCATTCTACCAAAATAGTTATTTATCTTAGAACCAGCTCTCAGTTTGATTGGAAACCTGATGCGTATCCTCCACACCTTTCTGGCTAGCAATGTGGCACCCAGCAGGGAGCCATATGTGGAATGCACATCCATAAAGCAACATGGAAGGGAACAACCATCTTGAGCTCATTCGTCGCATCACTGGAGAAGAGTCCAGACCGCACAAGCAAGTATGTGATGCTCAAGAACACCCAGGCTGGTGCACATGTGCATTACGTACATACTACCTGTCCCAACTCCGTACACCCACGCACACAGGGGGATAATGCCCAGTTATAAAGGACTAAACATGCTTTACAGCTACATAGGATGCAGGTACAAGGCCGTTGCCTCTCACCAACCATCATTCTCCACAAAATCTGGCAAAGTGTCAGGAATCACCAATCCTTATAGTTGGGGATACCACTGTGGTGCACCCATGTCTAGGGGAGCATGTGCAACACAAAATCAACAAAGAGCATCTCAAATGGGCATGCACAGGTCGAGTTTAGTCTTGGAAAATACAGGGCTAGTCAAAGTCAAAATAAAATGCAGTGTGGTACAATGCAGGAACTTTCATCCATACAATGATGATGCTGTGAGATCCGCGCTTTGTAGCAATCAACTAATTACAATTTGGAAGGAAGTAGAAGTCCCTTGAGCCTAAATACACCATATTCTACAGAAAAGGCCATGTTATTACAGCGGTATAGAAAAACCTCAATATCTACACATTTCTCATTTTTCCTTCATCCCAGTAAGAATGATATGTTAGGTATCATGAAGTACTGCCTACTGCCTGCTTACACAAGAGGGCCACAATCACAAGCAGCAAAGGTGGCTTCCCATTGCCATGGGTGTGTTTGACGGCCATCTTGGAATGAATGCAAAGCATGTCCACAGCCATGGAAGCATCGGCAGGAAAACAAACAAAGCAATGCTTTTAAAATGAGTCAATTACTAGATTTAATTACTGAAAGAATTTAGTAATAAATTAAACATGATCAAAAACTAAATACGATTAAAAAGCACTTACGATTCAAATTTTTCCGTATTTTGTTAAAATATTGATGGCGACCTCTTTACACAATTGTACAAAAAAGCAGATCCTCCAAGAAGCGGCCGTTATTATGAGTTTGAAAGGCTTCCTTTCCATTATTGTCATCATGTTTCTAAAAAAGGTTTACATATTTCTATTCTTCCTTCCAAGGGTCAGTTGCAGCCATGAGTACAAAAGCCAGAATATGTCCAAATAACTAAATGGCCTAAAAAGATGTCTCCAAACAAGCCAATTAATCTAAAAACAGACTGTACGTAAGTAGATACACCTGTGCGCAGTATACCACTGTGAAGTTGACCATAGGCAGTCAGTTTACAAATGCAGTATCATTTGAAAGTGCATTAAAAATGTGGGGGGTCATTACGATGGCGGTCGGATTGCTGCGGTAGTAGGACCGGCTGCCTAGGAGGCGGCCTACACACCTACCACATTACAATGCGACCGCCACTGCGGCGGTCGCACCGGCTATACTTTATATTGCGGCGGGTGCTGCTGGCTGCAGCACCCGCTGTAATGTAAATAGGGCACTGTTAACATTTCCCTGCACTACGTGGCAGGCACCATGCGATGCCTGCCACATGGTGCATGGAAATGTAGGGGGGCACTATAGGTGTCCCCCAAACCCCAAAGAGAAAGTGCCCGGGCTGAAGGAGGGCCCGCTACGGGCCCCCAAGGTCCCTTTCCGCCAACTTGTTCATGGCGGGTTAACCGCCATGAACAGGCGGGCCGAAAGGGATATCATAATCCCAATGGCAGTGCCTGGCAGGCACCGCTGCAATGCTGGGCAATGTTGCTGCTCTGACAGGCGGTTGGAAAAGGACCACCTGTCGGAACCGTGGGACTGCCGCACTTCCCCAACTCTTCCCCCGCCATCATGATATGGCGGGTGGAAATTCGCAGGCTGGAAATTCGACAGGCTGTCGGTGGCGGGCCTTACGCCATCGTAATCGGGCCCATAGTGTCCTTAATAATCACAACAGTCAAAGATACAGTAGAGTGACTTGAAAAAACCTAAAGCACAAAAGTGCCAGAGATTGCATGTGAAATCTTATGGGAAACTGCCAGTCCCTAGGCCGCAATGTAATACTTAATGATGTTTTAAGCACAATGTATTCATCTCGATGGAAGTAACATGTCTCCATGCTTTTGTATCACTGGGCAATTGTTTGATAAAAAAGACTTAAAAACAAAAGGAAAAGTGAAACAAAAAGTGCCAGAGACACACTATTTAAGGACAACAGTCTTCTGAACTATAACTCAATTCTAGGGTTGTGTGTTTCCAAGAGTAACTCAAAGTATTTAGCCAGACTCACAGGTCTGCGGTATGTATAGACATGCTGCACTGAGAGCCATTAGCGTGAATGCCAGATTCTAGATCTAGTAATTCACTGCTATGACGTAGCAACAATTGTTAACAAAAACTATTATTCACTGTTGCTACTTCATGAGAAAATTCTAGGCTGGGCAGGGCTCTCCCAGAGCATGTCAGTGCAGCACTGGCAGAGCTGAGAGCACATCAGGATGGGAAAGTACAGAGGGGCTTGGGGGTGGTAGGAGGTGAGGTTCTTTTTTCACGACAGGGAGGAGGGGCCATGTCTATATGACTCCCCCATTACTCCTCTGCCGCTATATAGCAGTTAAAAGGATGGGCAGATGATTTTGGGGGCCATACATAACGTATAATTATAGATGGGTAAAAAGTGAACTATGTGGATGTTTTTCACCTCAAGGTTCTGAGTGACATTATGGACAAATTGAGGTTTGATCTCGTTGTCTATTTGATGTCACTCAGAACCTTGTGGTGAAAAAACATCCCCATAATTCACCACTACCCATCTATAATTCACAGCTCTCACAGACAGTCATGAGCGTGAACAACTGGATTCTAAATCCAGTAATTCACATCTATGACATAGCACCTGTAGGTAGCAGAACTTGTTAACCACAGTTGCTATGTCATAAAGGAATTGTAGGCTGCTCTGGCTGGACTCTCTGAGAGCCTGTCAGAGCAGTACTAGAAAGCAGGGAGCATGGCTTCGGGAGCATGCATTTAATAACCTTTCTTGTTCTGTTGAGTTGCTGCTTAGTTGATGTAAGTTTACACACCACAGTTTACACACCTTCTCAGTCTGACTGGAATATTTTAGAGACCGTTGTACTTTTACCTTTCACTGAATGTTTACCCAATTTGAGGTTCGTTCGAGTCGCGACCGGCATTAATCGTGGGCGGGGGTCTCGCGGGGAAGGAGGGTGGTAAATATAATATTACATTTTAAAAACTTACCTGTCCGCCGGCTGGGTCCCGTGTTTTCTCGGTTCCTGCTCTCCTGCCTCTGGCAGGAACAGGAAGCAGGCAGCCTCCCTCCCCTCCCCTAAGCCTATCAGAATGCTGCAATGACAGCGTTGTGATTGGTCGGGATGGCGCCCAGCCAGGTGCCTATGGGGAGGCCATTTTCTCCATGTAGGCTGCATTGCAGCCTGCAAAGAGAAAGGGCAGAGTGCGCATGACTAGTTTGGGCGGCCCCAGAGGGCCAACCAAACCAGTCATGCTCACTCAGGAGTGGGCACACCACTCCTCCCCTGCTCAGCCCTGCTCAAAGAGCAGCCCCGCCCACCGACAACCAAACACTTCTGCTTTCTCGCAGTGCGAGAAGCAGAAACATAAAATGGCAGTTTTACCATTTTATGTTTCTGCTTCTCGCACTGCGAGAAAGCAGTGGGGCGACGCTCCTCCGCCCTAGTGGAGGAGCCGCCCCTGGTTCGTTCATGCAATATTAAATTACCACATCAATGTTTTTATTTCACTGTTTCAGGTGGAGTGCACAGCTCCTACCATACCCAGGCCTCCATGCTCCACGCGGGGGGGAGGGGGGGGGCCATGATGTGGGACAAACAGCAGATACGGGGTTCTTTACTTGATCTTGGATGCGATCATTATGAAAACAAACTAACATTTTCTTGTAATCCGAGATGTTGACACAGTACCTAAATAACCGGAGATTTTCACTAAGAAAAAGCTGTGATTTTATTTAGCACAATGACAAGCACAATGGCAGCATTTTGCATTTAGATGAATCAATGCTTATTAGAATTTGCTATAAGCTAGGGTGAAAGACGTATATGAAAAGAAGGCGGTGAGTATATTAAACTCTGGATGACTGTACCAGTCCCTTGAATTAAATATGCAGAGACAACTAGCATGATTCATATATAAGTGTTTATTTTGGGAGTTTTTCTAAAGTGCTTACATGTCGTGGACATTCATAGTGCCACTTAAGAGCACTATGAGAGTAAGGGGGGAAAAAAGATAGCAAACAAAAAGGTAAGGAATAGGATGGCCGAAGGGAGAGGATTTAGGCTGCATATATACAAACTGCATTTTGTAGTATGGAAAGTAGTACACTGTAGTACTATTTACTTAATACAAAATGCAAATTACAAACCATACGAGTGGAAATATCCACCTCCATCTCTCCTTTCTTTTCTATGGGAAGTTCCTCACACATGTAAGTTTACTACCAAGGGCCAGATTCCGATGTCGTTAGGAAAGGCTCCTTACAGCGTCGGGACTCTCCGAATCGGCTATGGAAGCTATGTTTCCGAATGATTCACATGATTTTCCAAACGAGCGATTACAATGCTCACAATGCGTCTGGGCTGTCCCACTCGGTTCCCGACGTCGTTCAGAAACGCGATGTCATCCGGATCCGATTCGGACAGCCCAATGGCATTGTATTCCGAACGAGCGATTACAATGCACGACTCCGACAGCCGTCTGGAGTCGGAGTGTCTGACATGAAACGGCTGTCGTAGTCGTGCTTCAGGGGCCCGTAGCAGGCCCCCCTACACCCAGAGGCCTCCTGATGGTACCCGTGGGGGTACCCAAGGGACTCCCCCTTTCACACCAGCACAGTGTGGCAGGCACCATGGGGTGCCCGCCACAGGGTGCACGGTTTTTCCTGACTTCCCCCCCCTTTTACCAATGGGAGCCTGTGTTCGCGTTCTGCACACAGACTCCCATTGATGTCAATGGGATTCCGAGCGAGTCATGTGCGGAGTCGTCCATACACTTTGCAATCGCTCGCTCGGAGTCGACCGATCCGAGTCATTCGGAAAGCCCTCCGGAGCCGAGTCGTCCGGAAGGCTTTCCTAACGACATCTGAATCGGGCCCTAAGTAGTAAATGTGGGATGGACAGGGGAGGTGGCTGGAAAATGGGGTACACTTACTACAATATAGGATGGCTTATGGTTGTCTGAAGAGGAGCTTAATGAGGAACATACAAATATCCACCCACAAAAGAGTAAGACCGCTGCTATTTACAAACTACATTTCTAAAACTACTACAACCCAAAAGGCCACACACCAGTCAAAAATGTGTAGTAGTACACATGACCACTCACATGTACTTCAAAACACCCCCATAGAAAATAGTGGAGGCTGGGACTTAAATAACACAGTATAGGAAATAACGTTAAAAATATTAGATTGCCTTGGCTTTTAAATTAACTATACTATGAAAAAATATATATTTACTACTGGTTTTTGAGTTACAAAGTTCTCTTACATTTAAATTTAAATATTTGATCCTTTAAAAAATAATAATTAACCTACTTAAATAATAGTAAACCTTTCTAATAATTTTATAGTAATAAAAAACATAACTTTTGCTTTCATTTACTCAATATTAATTAAATATTAAAATGCTAGTGAGACTAGGATTTTTTTAAATTTTGGTTAAAATAGCATGTATAAATTACATTAAAGCATTTAAATTATTAAATCACATAATGAACATTTAAATAGATTAGCTAATGTGCTGTAACATTGTATTTTATTAGCTCTAGGTTAATAATTATTTTAACTTAATTTACATGTTTTTACATTAAAATATTTTGCTTTTTTTTAAAACAATTAATAAAGTTTATTATTTTTCTCTATCATTTATTGTAGGCAGAACTCAGCCAGAGTGGTCGATATCTCCACTCTAATAGTGGAGATCTTTCCACTGGTGAAGGAGATCTTCACCTACATGTGAAAGTTACTTGTAACTTTACACTGGTAAATTCAATCCTAGATGTCACCATTCAGTGGCTTATGGGGGTGGAGGCCTGCAAGTCTACATTTAGGTGCAAATCTACACTAGGAAATGGTGAATAGCAAAAAAGTATTGATTTATACCTAGGTGCAAGAGTAAATGTACACATGAGAAAATCTATACCTGCAAATTTACCTTTGTAAATAGAGCCTATCATGCTAACACTGAAAGAAAGTTGCTTGAAAGTCTTCTTTGTAGGGGATAGAGACTTATTTTTTATCCATTTTCAATAACTTTATTTCGGCCATTACGGCCTTAAAAGTTTCATAAGCATAAAATACAATACAGGCATAACAAACAATCAATTAAAATAAACCAGAATAGCATGAGAAACTTCCATCTTAGAGTCCAGGCTTCCAAAGCTCCGGCAGAAAGAGCAAGTCCACAAAAATGCAATTGCTTGGCAGATTGGAAGAGAATCATCATTCAAATACTATAGCCTTGAATAAGAGAGTCTACCTGACCCTCATTAACATATAAAACCCTGAAAGTGCCAGTGCATAAAGTGCAAAATAATCTAAAAATTCATTCGAGAGATCAAGGCTAATTCAATACAAACTGTCCAATACAACGACAAGCATAGTAAAAACAGTCCTATTAAAACCAGGAAACGTAACAGCAGAAGTCAATATCATGATGGTTAGCAGCATAATCCATCATGCAATACAATTCCTTGTTTAGTGCAAATCTGAATTGCAAGTTAGCTACTTGCCCAAAATAGGGTATACAATTTCCTGGATACAATAATTGTACTACATGATTATATCTAAGCCATTCTAATTTGATCAGTCTTAGTACCGCAGGCTGTAATAGCCTATATATACAGTAAAAAAAAAAAGAGCAATTGGGAATAACAAGATATTTTGTCCGTACTTGATCTCTCCATTAAACTTGCAGTTAGTAATGCTTATTTATGTGAACGATCCCTATATAGATCAATAAGGCAATTACTATCAGCCAAAAAAATTGCGATAAAGTGCCTGTGCAACATAGGTCAACAAAGACCAATCCTGTATTGAAATAACCATTAGGCTAGTAACACATACCCTTAAAATAACATATAGTCAAAATGCAGTTAAAAATAGCCCTAAAATTGGTCTAAAAATAATTTTTGGTTAAAAACAAAGCAATATGAACACTAAATTGATCACCAGCGTTATAAAGTGTTTTTTATAAAAGCTCTTCGGGTACACCACATAGAAAACAAAAAGCCTGCCACTGAATAAACTATGGGTATGCTAGTGTCATATTTCAGTAGCCTAAAGGCCTCTGAGCATTGCCTAGTTCCTAAATTCCTACAAATCTGGGCCAGCCATCTTTTTCTTATTTTTATGTAACCAGTACAGGCAAAAAGCACATGGCTTTCAGATTCCTCTCGACAATTGCATGCCGGACAGCCCAACATTTGGTGGCCCGCCCATTTGTTTGTAAAGGCGCGCAATGGCAATACCCCATACCTAAATTGTAAGTAAAGCTTTCGTGCGGCGGCCGGCTTAATTTCGTTAAGTGCCGGTAAGAACATGTACTGGTCTTTAGATTCCAAAAACGCCACAGTAAGCGTCCCCTTGCAATGATCCCCCTGAAGTTGGGATATTTTAGTCTCCTGATAACGAACCTTAAGCACTTCCCTTGAAACTATAGGGCATTGACTTTCAGGGTTATCCCACAGGTTACCCAAACCCATTAATAAGAGGGAGTTCCTGACATAAGTGAACCACGGTAGTCGCCTTGCCCCTGGTAGGTTCAACACCTCCCTCAGTTCCTCCCTATATACAAGCAATTCCGGGGTAGCCCACAACCGTCTCCAAAATAGAAGTGGTCTTAAGGCTACTTCATCCGCAATTGACCTAACACCCAAGTCCAGGCGTAATGGAATAAGTGGAGTACTACGCGGAAGGCCAAATAGTTGTCTGATAAAAGAATTTTCTGTTTGTATTAGACTGTCAATATGATCATGTCCCCAGATTTCAGCTCCATATAAGGCAGCACCTCTCGCTTGAGCCCTATATAATTCTACTACTGGGCCCACGGGTTTATGGCTGGAGTTGCGAAAGACCTTGGTCAGGCCCCCTGCAGTTTGTGTTAACCTCAGGCTTGATTTTTTAATCTGTGTCCCCCAACTCATTTTATCTGTGATGGAAATGCCAAGGTAGTCAAAGGAAGATACTCTTTCTAATGGTCTGCCTTCTAAACATGGGTTTGGTCGGGTGCTTTTAGGAGAATTAAAGGCCATAAATTTGGTTTTTTGTAGATTAATCTCTAGCCCCCTTTCTTTACAGAAATCGTCGAATTTGTTTAGGACTCTCTGAATGCCCATCGGGCTTTTAGATAATAACAGAGTGTCATCGGCGAACATCATAGCCGGGATTGTGCGTGCTGCCAACTTTGGTGAGTCTAAATCTTTCTCAGAGTTTAAAAAATCAACTAGCCCATTAATAAATAGACTAAAAAGAGTTGGGGCTAGGACGCACCCCTGGCGCACACCTCTGTCTACAGGGATGGGAGTAGTGAGTTCCCCGGATTTACCAAATCTTATCCGGGCGCAGTTTCCTTCATGCAGCCGTTTCATTATGTGGCAGAGGTATTGTGGAGCCCCCATCTCTAACAGGACTGCCCACAACTTTTCTCTCTGGACCAAATCAAATGCAGATTTCAGGTCTACAAAAATCAAAAAGAGGCTGCCACCCTCTATGCACACAGTCTTCCAGTGCAATAATTGTAGCCTGAAGACTTGGTCCAGAGTAGACATTTTTTCTCTAAACCCAGCTTGGAGTGGGGTAAGAACTTTATAATCCTCCATCCAACTCTGTAAGCGATGTAACAGTACGCGGGCAAAGATTTTTTGGCCGCTGTCAATAAGACTTATCGGTCTATAATTTGTGGGTAGCAAAGGGGAACCCTTTTTAAGAATTGGTATTATTTCGGCTCCGGCCCAGCTTGTGGGGATAGCCATGCCTTCCATGCCTTCCATAACAGCATTAAATAGTACCCAGAGATACGGAGCCCAGATAATTGGTTCGCTTCTAAACAGATCCCCAGGGATCTTGTCGAGCCCAGGAGCCTTACCCGACGAGATTAAGCCTATGGCTCTATTTACTTCTGCGAAAGTTATCATTAAGGTATCAGCTACCGATCCCTGGGTATTTATATCTGAACTAGAAAAATCTTCCTGCGGTTGATGGCATAATTCATTTACTGTGCAAGCGCCCAGTTTAGCAATTGAATAGAGAGACTCAAAATGTTTCATCCACACATCAGCCCCCAAATTTGGCTCAATTGCCGGTTTACCTTCCGTGCTGCCCGAATTCACTACATTCCAGAAAGTCTTCATATCACGTGAATCCAAGGAATTTCTAAGGGATTCCCACTTATCGCTTTCCCACAGTTTTTTTGCCTCCAGCATACTTGTGCGATAAACCTTTCTACAATTTTTAATTAGTGGCTTATTTTTTATCATTTAACTTATATCAAGAGAATAGAGAGAGAAAGGCAGAAAAGAGTGTAAGATAGGAAAATAGTAATAAAGGGAGAAAGCAGTTGTGAAAAAGAACTATCAAGAGTGAGGAAAGGAGACAGGAAGTGTAGTTCGGTTGAAGAAAGAGGCATGATGTGGAATCCAGACTAGGCAGCTCGAGCTTTTAGCGATCTCAACATTCGGCAGCACCAGTCATAGGCTCCTAAAAAAAACTTTGGGCAGCTGCATTATCCTTTATTTGTTATTAATATTATTTTTATATACATATTAAGCACTGGATGCCAGAGAGCACTCTGCTCCAGGACCAATCAAATTGACACTAAATTGATGAATAGCTATTTGGAAATAGTGCCTGGAATGAAACAATAAATTAGGCCCAAGAAGGACAGAAGAAACTTTAGATAGAGAAAACTGTGATGGGCTATGTTTGATCTCTGTTACGGAACTGGCAAGGTTCCTGATTAATAATTCATACAATATGCAAAAGACCATTAAAGATTTATAATTGGGTTGGAATTATGTTTTGGTATGTATACACAACGAAACTAGCTATGAAGCTACGGAGTACTATATATCAAGAAAGGAGCTGGGAGACGATCAACAAGATCATGTACATCGAGTGGAGATTACACAAATACATTTTAAACACATGATATTTCACATTTGTTAGGCATAGGGAGATTAAGTGATTTGCCCAGAATCACACGAGGTTGCATCTAGTTTCGAGGCTGGGATTCAATCATGGGTGACCAGGCTATAAAGGTGACCACTAGGCCACATCTCCTCATATGTTCTTCTTGAAGATGAATGAAGATGACCTTTGCATTTCATAGTCACACAGGAGGAGACCAGCAATATTGCTATTGTTCACCCCGGATAATATTGCTTCTTTATGACTCATCAAAGTTTTGCCAGCCAACCAAAGAAATTTGCCGTGCCAAGAGGAGGCTCACGTGCATTCTGCGTGCGGAGGAGAACATGCTTCTGTTCCGGAGACAGCTGAAACCCCATCTGTTCTCTGCAGGCTCATCACCATTTCAGCTGTCAGTATATGTCGCTAGGCTACAGGCGCTTTGATAACCATGGCCTTAAGCCTGATGTAAATCCGCAACAACATCCAAATACAACATCACACATTGAAATATTCTGAATGCACAAATATCCTCTTGATATGTTGGTGAGATTTAGGTGGAGTGATAATACCAAGGGACCAGAATCTCTGGTTCCAGCCAGTAACGCTGCACCGAAATCCAACGATTATGAGATTTATTCCCGGAATGGGAAATAACTATATTGACCTGAAAATACCAGTGAATATGTATATTTTCCCCGATCCTGGGGACTATTTCACTGATATTTACCAAATGCTCTTAGAAGGTGGTAAATCTCCGTGGGAGCGCCTGTGTGGATTAGGACATACTAGGACGTGGTTGGGGCATCCAGGGCAATGCAGACTGTGGCCAGGCTGGTGGGGTTTGGGGGGTAGGAGGTGGGTCCAGGCTGCACCAGTGGCTACCGCCCTTGTCCCTCGTCAACCACGGTTTTACCAGGTGTGGATGTGCACCCGGTTAACCCAGATTTGGACATATCATCCCACCTGTAGTATCTCCTTGGGGATACCTTTCCTGCATTGTGACTGGTAAAGTGGACCCGAGAAAAGGACAGAAGACATTTTAGCTCCACATGTAAAAGACAGAGCAGCCTGACATCACGCAATCGACCTATGTTACTCTACAATGAAGTGGGCAGAGGTATGTGCCCTCTGTGTGTTCTGACATTACAGCATGGTTTGACATCACAAAATCACACAATCTAACTACACTGAGATGTTTGCATTATGACACACAAACATTCTAACTACACAAAGATGTCAACAGAGAGAATAAGCATGGAATAGACATCACCCAATCACACATGATAATATCACGCAATCAATCATTCAAACTGCAAAGAGAGGCCATGTGATGAATTAGGACATCACATAACCATACATTTTAAGTGCACAGCAATGCCAACAGAGAAGCGTCACATGCGTTATGACATCACATAGTAAAATTTCTAATTAAACTAGGATTTGAACAGTGGAGATGTACCTGCATCATGATATCACACAATAATACACTACAGGCTCAGGGAACGAGACCAGAGGATCAATTGTTAAATTAAAATAAACACCATTTTATTTTGATACAAGTACACACACTAATATGAGAGCAGATAGAACGAGACACGGAACTGGGAGATTAACTGTGAAAGATGAAAGGAGGGAGACAGGATGGAATCACAGCTATTTTTTGTGTTATAAATTACAATTTACCTCTGAAATGAACATAAAAGTATACATTTCCTTAGGTACTCCACACTTCACAGTACTATTTTGTACTTCAGTCATAAATTCCCAAGGTGGCGTACCAGAAAATCATTGTCAGATTATCATCTGGCACAACTATTGTTTCCTACGTATTGTCCATGTCAACTGCAGAAAAGCTACACCCAATGGGACAACATTTTTGTTAATGATATTTGGCATAAATATTGTCAACAAAAATAATAGAAAATCTACACCCAATGGGACGATATTTTTATAAGCGATATTTAAGACATGATAATTATAGCAGATGATATTTCAGTAAACAATATTCTGACATAAAACTATCCCCAATGACATTATAGCTGTAATCCATGATCGACAGATAAGATTTAGAACTTTGGAACACTTTGAACCCTTACCTTGGAGCCAAACCAAACTAAAAGTACTGCAGAACACTACCAAAAACCAAGTTCTTCGATTCTGCTTGGGAAAGTTGTAGGAGAACTGGGCTGTGAAGAAGATGTTTGATAAGGTTATAACTTTCGATTAGACTCTCACACCCCTTTACCTTATGGACCAAGAGCTATAACTTTGACCGTAGGCGATCTGAAGTGACTGCAAGCAGACACACAATGTGTTTGAAAACTTCCAAATCAATAAGATCCCACCCTGTTGTGTGCTTTGATATCACTGCAGTAACTGAAGCAAAGAAGCTTTTTATAATGCAATTTCTGAGTCGATCTGGGTGGAATATATTTCCTATCTGCATAGTACTTCCAATGAGGATAATCCTAGGACAGCTCCGTTTTCCTTTTCTCCTGTAGGCCAAGAGAAAAGCCTTACAACATCCACAATGTGCATCTGGAAGGATTGGTCAACTTGCTATCATAAGTAAATGACAAAAAAACAAATGTACCTTGAGGAATCATTCATCTATAACTTCATTTTTCGAGCTGTCACATGTGTGAACAAAATATTCATCAGTCAGGGAATTTCTCATGAATTTATATTTTTTGATTCAATCAGTTTTATAAAAAACACGGTGAAATAAATACATTCATTATATCATGTACGGCAACAATTGTACTACTAACTCAGTATATATAATACACAGTAGTAGCAAACACCTTTTGTTTAGAAACTAGAGTATGGGCAGTGCATAAAATTAACCATACATTGAAATTAATTAGTTATTCACATTAATTTCATTGTGCATCAACAGACATGAATGAAAACAAAAAGGTGTAATTGCGTCGACGTTTCGGTCTCTTTAAAGGTCTACAAGATCCACGAGACCATCTTCAGGACGGTAACGTTGCACCATGAATTTGATGGAAAATCACCAAGATATATCTTGATAGTCTGGAACTTTTTTTTTCAAAGAATCTTTTACATAAATTACTTCCAAATTGATAAGCCGTACTGGTTACTCAAACGTTTTGGCTTGCAGCAGAACCGGAATCAATCAGTTCTCCACTCGACTAACAGAACGTTCTGTACGGCTTATCAATTTGGAAGTAATTTATGTAAAAGATTCTTTGAAAAAAAAGGTTCCAGACTATCAAGATATATCTTGGTGATTTTCCATCAAATTCATGGTGCAACGTTACCGTCCTGAAGATGGTCTCGTGGATCTTGTAGACCTTTAAAGAGTCCGAAACGTCGACGCAATTACACCTTTTTGTTTTCATTCATGTCTGTTGATGCACAATGAAATTAATGTGAATAACTAATTAATTTCAATGTATGGTTAATTTTATGCACTGCCCATACTCTAGTTTCTAAACAAAAGGTGTTTGCTACTACTGTGTATTATATATACTGAGTTAGTAGTACAATTGTTGCCGTACATGATATAATGAATGTATTTATTTCACCGTGTTTTTTTATAAAACTGATTGAATCAAAAATATAAATTCATGAGAAATTCCCTGACTGATGAATATTTTGTTCACACATGTGACAGCTCGAAAAATAAAGTTATAGATTAATGATTCCTCAAGGTACATTTGTTTTTTTGTCATTGATTATACCCAGTTCCTTGGGGACTATTGGGTTGCCCTATTTGTGTATTAGATCATAAGTAAATGAGCACCTCTTATTGCGTATTTTGCACGAAGTACTTGAGACTGATCTTGCGAAACATTGAACTTTATTATTTTGTTAACCTGAAGTTGTTCTGAGCCAGGCTTTGTAACACCCGTTTTTACTCACTGGTCTTAAGTAACTCTCATTGTACTCTATTAAGAAAGATGATTTACTGTTTTTATGTACATTTTTATGATCTATGTTTTTTAAATCAGATCAAATAAAGTTTATTGATTGAGCATGTTCAGGGCAGGTCCTCTCCCCCTTGTATTTAAATGTTTGTGCAGTTAGTGGCTGCACCGACACTTAGGAGCAGTGTAATTTGCCCTCTTTCTGAGAAGAGGTCAAAGTCCAACCCCTTTAGCAGTCTTATCACCTTGAAAGACTTGACTGCCAATGTTTTTGTTAAGTAAATCTTAGTTCATCTGTAAACATGGGTGGACTCCAACAATTTTATTCCAATATGTTAGGCTGATTTTTATAAAGTTGCCCTTTGCTCTTAATTACTGTGCAGTGCTGGCTACGCTTGCCTGTTGTTGCCAATTGTAGTATTTCTATGTTAATTTTTGAACAGCATGAGTGTAACTCTTCTCAACTATGTTCATTCCCTATTTACTGAAACTAATGTAATGTTTGTTCACTGATGAAAATATTGGGTTGAGTGTAGGGTCAACAAGTCTTCCTACTAAGCATATCCCTAAATGTAATGCATATTTTCTGGGGCATATCTGAATCCTTCTATATTTGTTGTTTGTAGTGTGAATAGGACCAAATACTTTTCAGTGTGCAGGTCACGGCTACTAAGATTGTGGGCCTCAATCTCGCCATAACATGCACGAATCACACCAGCCCATTAGGAGTGGATCATACCCTGTCTTCTCTTGAAAATAATATACCATATACCATCATTCAAAAAGCAAAAATTCTACCACAAAATTACTAATGATATCTAAGTAGCTTTTGAATTGACTCCGTATAATCAGTGTCATGTTATAAACTTATTTGGGGTACGTTTCGACCACAAACTGATATTGGGAGACTCCATAGATTTAGGCTGTGTGAACTTGATGGCTGCCAAGCACTTTCTTGTAAAACTATATAAAACATTGGGCGGCTTCTCTTCAATTCTTTTAACCTAAAGGGCCCCTATGCGGTGACAACAAAACCTTTACCCACAGAAAGGATGAGCGGCAAGAGGGTCTGAAGGTATCGGAGAAGCATCCCCACTGAAGCTATTCAAACAGAGTTAAATATAAAAGAAATGAAAGTGTGCTATATCTCTGCAGCCAGAAGAACTCTGTGAAGTGCATGAAAGTGCAAATGAAATTTGGTTGCATTACATTTAAGTGTCTGCATAAACTGGCACTGGAGTATTTGGTTAATCAAAATTTACACCCGAATCAGGAAGGTATGGAGTTTAGATCGAGAGAATCTGACTGTCACTCCTTACAAACTAAACTCAAGTGATTGCAGAGCTTTCTCCACCCTAGGTCTTCAGTTCAGGACCTACCTGCCTGTTGAAATCCACCTAACTCCATTTATAACAATCTTTAAAAAACCTTGAAGACGTACTTATTTTAAGATAAAATAAGAGCCATGCAAAGAGACCCCTGTGAAAGTATTGACCATCTAACAAATGCTTTGAGTCAGACAATCAGTCACGTATTTCATAGTTCATTGGTGTGTTCTGTTACTAAAGCCCCTGGTTCTACTTTGGGATTTCTTTAGAAAAATTATCAATCTGTTAAGGGAGCTACCTGAGAAATGGTCTTTCACTGAGAACCCTCCTTTGAAGATATTGTCAAAGGCCTGTTCAGGATGCTGGAGATTGTTTAGAAAATTAATCTGACTACACATAGGTATTGATGAAAAAATTGAAATTGATGCTGAACGATCAGTCTGCTGGAAACATTGCAGCCTCCATTTTTGAGTTACCCTCGTATATCTTACTGTTCTATCCATTTTGTGTTTTATCCACATCCAAATTGGAGTGTTGAAACAGCCGGGAAGTGGATCCCACGTAACTGAGTGTATGGATCATTAATTACTCTAGACTTATGATATAAAATGTAAATTCTTTGTAAATATAATTAAATAGAAAGGTTTGCAGTCATGTTTTATAGCAAAAGATTGGGGTTTTTTTTTTGTATGAGGCTGAAAACACCATGCAATGGCGTTGCTATTGACCTTGGGCTTCTATTGTTCAAACTCCAGGTGCCAATAGAAAGGGAGATTTGTTTTGACGGCCACTGGATGTACAACATCACGCCACATGAAGGTCTTGAGATGCATCACATATGTTTCTGATAACCCTCTATGTCTTCCCTAAGTAGCCTCGGGCCACGTTCTTTATCTTGCCAAGTGGTTTGCTAAGGTGGTGCAGGGAACATCAACAAGGACACATTGAAATGCCCACGTGAATGCCACTTCTCAGGCTGGCAGCTCACCTGTACTTGTGCTATGCTGCTGCTTCTAGCGCTTGGTCTCCTCTCAACCTAAATTTTGCTCCCGGTCATCATCCAAGGTCTATGACATGCATGGCAGACTGAAGGAGCTGGTCTCTCTTGTTCCGAGGTGCTTCTCTGCTGGAGATCCCCAGTCTGAAGCAAAACTTCCAGATGGTCAATCAGATGCTTCTGGCCCCAAGAAAGGATGCTTTTCACTAGGGTAGCATCATATGCAGGCTTTTCTGCAGCATCAGGGAAACAGGCACCTCAAAGCAGCATGCAGGTTCTCCGTCAATGTAAGCAGTTTCAAAATAAAGGTCAAAGAGGTCAATAATTTATTTAGTTCTTGAGACTGGGGAGGTTCGACAGAGTCTAACACCAATAAGTACAGGAGCATTAGTTGAGCTTTGAGCTACCAGGTAATTTTGGGAGAGAAGTCCATAATACTCTCTTTTCATTCAAACTGGTAGATCAGATTTTGAGAAGAAAGATATGTTCATTAGCCTTCTGAGATCTGTACATAGGGTTCTGAATTTTTCAGGGTCTTTTGCAAACCCTATTTTAAAACTTGATAATTATGACTTCGACCAGTCGTGCAGTTTTAAAGTACATTATGTTATAAAGTTTATCTTAAGTATGCACTGGGGAGCCATCTCTTGACAGTCAGACTTTAACATATTTGTGAATAACAACAACTCACCACAATACAGTAATAAAACCACTGAAGAATGCAACAAATCCCTGCACCGATTTTTTCTTTTACTTTCAACTCTACAAAGTAATACACTTGGGGGTGCAAGGTCTCCATCTGGTTAAATTATGTCGAAATTACTTTTCCACCCGAGTTTTTTTTTTTCTGGGGGTTTATATAGCGCAAACTTGACCCGAAGGTATCAGGTATCAGAGCGCTTTACATGATCACCAGTTGCGTTACATAAGGACACATTCATTTTTGTTAGGCACGGGGATATTAAGTGATTTGCCCAGAATCACAGGATGTTGAGCGTCGTAGCCGAGACTAGAACCCGGTTCCCCAGATTTGAGGTCGACCTCCTAGCTGTTAGGCTCCATCCTCTCCTTCATCTCTTCAACAAATAAATAAAGCACTTGCTGAACCAGAGAATTTGGTGAAGATGAGGTCACAGAACAGAAACACACAGACCATGTGTGCCTCTTTAACATAGTCTACATCTGCCTTCTCGTAATGACAGACAACAACATTGAGGCAGACATGTTAAAAAACGGAAACAACTAAAATGTCACTTCCTGAGTTTCACTGCTCTCAAGGTTGATAGAAAAACCTCGGTAGATGAGGAAAAGAATGATACTTCCCCCACCATCCTGCCAAGATAACCTACTTAAACTATTCCTCATGACAAAAAGACACAAAAATAACATCAGACAAGTGAAAGCCATATAGGTTATAGCTGCCCACTTTAGTTGGGCCTAGCCAAGGGCTCACTTATGTTGGGCCTAGCCAAGGGCTCACTTATGTTGGGCCTAGCCAAGGGCTCACTTATGTTGGGCCTAGCCAAGGGCTCACTTATGTTGGGCCTAGCCAAGGGCTCACTTATGTTGGGCCCAGCCAAGGGCTCACTTATGTTGGGCCTAGCCAAGGGCTCACTTATGTTGGGCCTAGCCAAGGGCTCACTTATGTTGGGCCTCAGCCAAGGGCTCACTTATGTTGGGCCCAGCCAAGGGCTCACTTATGTTGGGCCTAGCCAAGGGCTCACTTATGTTGGGTCTAGCCAAGGGCTCACTTATGTTGGGTCTAGCCAAGGGCTCACTTATGTTGGGTCTAGCCAAGGGCTCACTTATGTTGGGTCTAGCCAAGGGCTCACTTATGTTGGGCCTTGCCAAGGGCTCACTTATGTTGGGTCTAGCCAAGGGCTCACTTATGTTGGGTCTAGCCAAGGGCTCACTTATGTTGGGTCTAGCCAAGGGCTCACTTATGTTGGGTCTAGCCAAGGGCTCACTTATGTTGGGTCTAGCCAAGGGCTCACTTATGTTGGGTCTAGCCAAGGGCTCACTTATGTTGGGCCTTGCCAAGGGCTCACTTATGTTGGGCCTTGCCAAGGGCTCACTTATGTTGGATCTAGCCAAGGGCTCACTTATGTTGGATCTAGCCAAGGGCTCACTTATGTTGGATCTAGCCAAGGGCTCACTTATGTTGGATCTAGCCAAGGGCTCACTTATGTTGGGCCTTGCCAGGAGTCCACTAATGTTGGATTTAGCCAGGGGCCCACTTATGCTGAGGGTTGCTCTTTGTGCAGACTGGTGGAGCACTAACAATGCCTTTCAATGACTCGTCTACTAAGTATTTGCCCAGACTGAGAAACCACCCGCATGTCACACTCTGTGTGATGTAGGTCCGACTGCAGTTGCTATCACTATTATTATGCAGGTGGCTTCTTGTTATTATCGATTTTCCTGGTAAATTTGACATTGCTAGTATATTTTTAATGTATATCTATATCTTCAGTGCTCCGACACTCGTTAGGTTCTGGTGCCCCCAACATAAATCCTCAAAATAAATATAAATATTGGGGCCGATTCACAAAATATTTATGAGAATGGGAGGTAATACTACAGGAGTACTCTTTGTTATACTCTTTACCTTTGTGAGCGGCTCCAAAACCTCCAACTCCTCATTAGTAAAAGTACAAAGAGGGCACAGTCATTCCTAATATTACTAACTGTATATGTGTATGAACATTCCTATTTTAGATGTTTCGGGGCCAATTCACCAAGGCGTGTAGGTAAAAAGTGCTACAGGGGTACAACTTTACACCCCATATTCTTTTTCTGAATCAAGATTTGTTTGTCAAACAAGTAGCGAAGAGGCTCAACATTACACTGTTCAAATAAGAATAAACACAGTGACGGCAACAACACCTTTTCTTGAATCAACAAAAGAAACACACAACAACTTTATAGATATATGTATACATTTCAGAATCTCTGAGGATTGTATAGGTTTGGTAACACCACATTTAGAATGCTGAAATTACTTTTGGAAAACAAAATATAGCAAGCATTGGCAATTTCAATAGGACTACAATTGGTTACCAGCCTTTTTGCCAAGTTAAAGTTTGTTTTGTTTTTTCATGGGTTTTGTAAAACGTTATTCACGAGGTAGCTGCGGGTCCTGCATCAATCTAAACAAAAACTTGGGCTATACGCAAAAATATGTTTGGTCTCAAAAACACACATTGCCTAGTAGCCCCCTGGCACTGAAAGGAACTACTTTGTGTGTGGATGTGCGCCTTGTGAAAGGGCAGAATCTAGTCACTCACAGAGAAGTCAGCCAGTGGCTGCAGTGGGCTGCCCCACTGTCCCATACTGCATGATGCAGTGGGTGGAAGGAAAATATGAATGACACATTAACAGACCAATAGATGAATATGCATGGCTGAAACACCATAGCTGTATATTATACATATACTTTTAGTAAAATCAAAAGGTCTTGGGCTAACACCAGCTCTAACAATAGACATTGACAAAAACCATCCAGACATCTGCAGAAGGCCCTTTAACCTACTTATCTATTTCTCTACTGAGAATGTACTTTTTATGATCTAAATATTGTTTCATTTATTCATACAGCATTTTTATTTTCACTTTGCTGCCTACCAGCAAGACACACAAGCACAATCCTTACTCCTCCATCTCTCTCTATGTTTCTCTCATTCGCTCAGTCTCACTCCCTCTTTATGTCTTATTTCCTCTCTACTGCTCTCTATTTCTCTTTGTATGTATATTTTCTTTCTCCTGGTTTCTCTCTTTCTGTCTCTGCCCCACCCACTTTCTCTAGTTTACCATATTATCTTCCTCTTGTGCAGCTTAAATACTGTGAACATATACATTCTAATATTAAAAATTAATTTTAGTAAATTGCTAAAGCATCACACTTATGTAACACGTTAAACGCTGATAAGAAGCGTGTGAGGATCTGGATGTACTATATGATATGGCTGTGGGGCCTTGTCTTCGAGTACACTCACAGATACCATCTTGGGTCAAGCAAGTATCGTTTACTTAACCATGACTCAACCCTGGGTAGCTGTGGCTGCGAGCAGTAAGGCTTGGCAAAGGAACTTAGTGTGAAGCATTTAACAGCACCAAAAAACAAGAATTAAAAAAATCACACACCAATAAAAAGACACGACAATAATGTATAAAAGTAGAGCATGTTTTTATGAATTTTTAGAGGGATAAGGTCTAGGGGGCCAGAAAGGATACTTTGGATAGTTATCTGGCCACAATAGTGTTTTTGAAACAAGTTCCAAACTTTACAGGACAACGCCATAGAAGTCAATGAAGTGGTCCTGATGCTAAGGGATGCAGGAAAATATGCTCAAAAGGATGCTCCGGTTGTGGTGCAGCCAATGGGGGAGTCTTGGTGGTGGTTCCTCTCCTGTGGGGAGACTTTGGCCACGGAGATCGGGGTCCCTCAAAGACCTTTACGTTGCAGTAGTTGGACAGCCGATGCTGCACTACTGATCACACTGCACCGCTGTTGAATTCAACCGCTTTGGTGGGGGCTGGTGTCCCTTGTGAACGACGAATCTGAACTGGGTCAGCACTCCCGGGTCCGCCAGACTCAGGTGTAGGTTTTGGCTATTTCAGATTTGTCCTATGTTGTGCCCTGGGACTGGTAGTAGCAAAACTTCTACGGTGGCTACCACTTTGTCCTTTTGGGCTCTTTCAGCTCTTGTTGTCCTGGAAATGGTTCCAGGAGATCAGCAGACTGACTACCTATTCCAGGAAAGTGCCCTGAAGGGAAAACACAGTCAATAGCCAGTGGGCTACTGGATCCCCACCTCTTTAGTGATGAAGTTCCTGTGATGTGTGGCACCTGGCTATCCCAGAGTACCCCATTCTCGCCCCTTCTAAACTGGCACAACGCTTCCTTGGTTGCCAAGAGCGAGGTAGCACACCACAGAAGTGTGGCTACTAGTGGGCTGCACGCAGTGGTTAATTTGTAAACAAATAAGTGCCGGGGCTCTCGTCAGGAGGCAGCTTGCACCAGCCCATTTCTCTTGTTAGCGCTGCCTAAAACAAAACCATCCACTAACCATGAAAGTGGGGTGAGGATGTGGCGTAATGGCCAGAGCTGCTGACTTCGGAGCACGGGAACCAGGTTCGAGTCTCGGCTGCGGCTCAACATCCTGTGATTCTGGGCAAATCACTCAATCTCCCCCTGTATATGAATGTGTCCTTAACTAGTGCTCCTGAAAAGTGCTGGTGTTGATGATTGAGTGCCGGTGCTGAGCACCTGAATCCACCGGCTTAAATTAGTCACTGTTTATAAGGCACAGATTGGAGTGAGATGCAGTTTTCACTTATTTGTATGCCATTGTAACTCAAAATAAATATGGCCCAATAACACGTTATTTAGTGCCAATGTACTAACATACATACATTACTACAGGGCAAAGGTCAAATTCAAGTTTTTACCACAGAAAGTTGAAAGGATAAAAACATTTTTTTACTTCCTCACAGACTGGCTGTAACAATTACTTTACACAGGTAAACAACTGTCCTAATAGTCATGTATCTCTTCAGTGCAATCTTACCACATTACAGCTGGGTTTTGGTTAAATACCACCTTCCATATTCGCCTCTTGTGAGTCATGGCCCTCCCCCAATCTCAACATTGGTAATAAATAGCATAATACACGCTACATATCTTCTCCGCATATATGCACAAAACGAAGCACAGCAAAGAATTAGAGAGGCAACCGGGCACTTTTTCATTCACATTTCAAAAATGGTGTGCACTACTTTTCCTCCAGTATCATCTATGTGGAAAACACGACATGATTTCAAGAGGGTGTGTGATTCTATCCCACGAGTAAAATGGTAATAAAATGCATTCTAATGAAACCCTGGGATAATAAGTAAGTTTCTGTCAGTGAAACACGCACGTGGCCTGGAGCTAAAATAGCACCCTGCTTAAGGGGACGCTGTCAGAGGCATGGGGCTCGAGGCGATGTTTTTGCAGCCTCTGGGCCACTCAGTAAAGCTGTCTCTTCCAGCTGCAATAAATCCGTCAAGCCGGCTTCACTTTTTTTCAGACATCACAAACTAGGGCCACAGTGAAACGGTAGAATTATCAAGGGAGAATTTCCTAAATGTGAGGGCCTGGGGCACCACTACATTCTGCCACCTTTTGTCCTCTCTCTAACCCACCCCGAGCTCGGAGAGACCCTGGCTAATCACAAAATGGGACTTCGTGTGAGCAGCCCCCGCGAGGAACTGGTGGCGCTGAGTGCCCGCGAGCCAAGGTGCTTGTGCACCTGCGGCAGAGGGGTTGGAGGCTGCTGAACAGATTCCAAGAATTAAGTTGCTGGCAGAGTGATAATCTCTCTCATATGTATGCAAGATGGTGCTAACAGAGAGACCAATTAAATGCAAGTGCGGTGTCAGGAAAACTATTAAACCTTAACGTTGTCTGCCCGGCCTGAGACAGGAGAAGGCCGGATGAAGGGCAGCAGGGCCCGGTGCAGGGCCTTTAAAGTTTAACCCCGTTACCCCGGACTTCATTGCCGAGCGGGAGCCGGAGCTAGCCTACCACGCCGGTGACCTTTGCAGACAGTGTGACGCCACCCACCACGCTCCCCACAAAAAAAGCAGCGTTGCTACTTACGGTTACTGGTGGTGGGCAGCCGGGCACTGGCCGGCCTGCCTTTATTCAATAGGCGGCGTAGGCCTGCTGCTGCCTGCACTCGACGGCGGGGACGGTGCGTGCGGGTGTGCCTGGGGCGTGGCACTTTGAAAAACATCTACGCACACGCTACCTGCGCACAGCACAGCCCTACCCTCGCAGAACCAAATACAGCCCCCTGCCCAATGAGTGTCCCCCAGCCCACCCATTGGCAGCAACACTGACGGGCCGCGGGCCGCAGCCCGCCACCCGCCGCCTAAAGCAAATTTGAAATGCACATCGTCATTGGAATAAATAAATAAAATGAGTCGGACGGTCTGCGCCCGCCGAGTCTGAGCCTGAGGTAAATTAATTTTATATACTGACTGTAGTAGTCTCTAGTCTACCCACATTCACATTGCCTGACATATGACGTGCAGAGTCAGAGTGGCAGACGCGTGGTGTTATGTAGACCCAGCCCTGATAAATAAGTGCTGGTGCTAAGCACCGGCACAAATTAAGCACTCACAGGAAAACCGGTTTGGGCACAGGTTTACCTTCATTAGTTCTGTCGCCTTATTGTCTGCAGGAACAAAAGGCATCCTGCTCAGGAATGTTGTCGCAAGCGGCCCTTCAAAGGTGGCTTCATCTTTGAAGCCTGTCTTTGGGCTAAGACTATGAGTGGCCATCCTGGGATAGGAGGTGATAACTCGCTCTCCAGCAGCAGCCTTTGTTCCTGAGTCTGGGAGTCGTTCACGCGTCTCCCCAGGCAGTCAGATCTCTGTCTAAGTGTCAGTGCCTTTGTGAGGCCACTGGAATAGCTGGAGTACAGTGTGACAACTTTCTAAAAGTTGCTTAACTTTAATAGTGACCTTAAACCTGGCCTGGCCATCAGGTCGGATTTAATACCACAATTAATGTTATACCTTTCTTAACCCTGCTAGGCAGTCCCATTCAGAAGTTAGCCGGGCTGGGGAACCAGCCGGAAACCTTGTGTTTGCCAATGGGGCTCCTAACCTTTCCACAGCAAATCACAATTTTAAATGGGTTGCTGCTAAGACATATTGGAAATAATATGTCCTACTTAATAATATATAGCTCCCTGCCATAGGGCTCTATAGGCCTTCCTTGGTGGAGACTTACATACATCACTAAGGGAAGGGGTGACTTTGCCATTATGTGTAATGCCAAAGTCGAACTAGCAGTGTCACACACTGCCCTGTCAGTATGTAGTGGCAGGCTGCGGTCTATATTGTCTCTTTCACATGCAGGGTGACAGAAACAGTGCTGTCACCCTGGGTGAACACTCTGCCTTACCCGCCCTTGGTACCTTTGATACTATATTCTAGGGACTTATAAGTAGGCCAGTCCTTGCTAATTGAGTGTATCCAATTAAACATACCTTTTGCAATGGGTCAGAACACTGGAACCGATGTCTAGGTCTGGAAAGCAGGCCTTCTTGCACTCTCAAAGTCAAAAACCAGCAGCTAAAAGTCCAAATTTGGCAAAAAGTGGGGGGAAACCTGAACAAAAGCCTGTTTCCTTACAAAGAGTAAATGGCGATTGGGAGCTGAGCACCCCAGGAGTTTTTACTAAGATTCTATGAATAATATTATCTGAACTGAGGTTATTTAAAATCTGAATCCTTAGGTTTCTTGTGAAATATGCTAAGGACACAAAACTGATGAAAGCAGTAAATTGCAGGGAATTGTAAAAAAATAAATCGACTAACTACTAAGCTAGAAAGATGCAAAATGTATTACATTTAACTCCGATACAACCAACGCCAGACACCTACCAATCCACATGTGCTTGAACCAGGCATTTGGTCCCATATATTCCTCTGTTATTACCTGGAGACATTTGCAGTGCCAACAAACTACGGAACAAGAAATCCCAATTTATTGCAATTTTAACAGCCGCAAAGAATGTTCCCATAGCCTATTCGCCATTCCAACTGCGAAAATGCAAAATTGGAAGGTAAAAGAGGTTGGGGAAATTCTGTGACCATGCAAAGGTGTTACGTCCTTGTGTGGTTTTACCACTTGATGTAATTGCGGTACTCACAAAGAGGCTGCTAGAATTCTGTCATGACTTATCGTCACCAAAATATAATGATGGCACCAACAAGCAGTTGATATAATGCAGGCTGGCCAATATGTGAATGACATTTACAGCAACCAATGGCTGAAGGAAGCGGACCCACTGCCCTTCTCTGTGTGTTCTCTACGTATTGATGGTATAAGATTTGCAATCTCTTACCAGACCTAAACATAGATATTGAGAAACTTGAGTAAGTTCAGAGAAGGGCAACAGAACTAACCAAAGAGCTCGAAATGTAACATGAACAGCATAGAAGAGCTTAGCATGCTTCACTTTCTTAAAGGGAAGCTGAAAAGGCACAGAATAAGGAAAGGCTGGGGCTTATTGGAAAAAATCAATATGGATTCAAGAATTTTTTTTTTATTTTTTTTTGTGGGTTGCTTGTACCACACTGAAGCTCCTTTCAGGTGCACTGAGGCGATGGGAAGGTGAGGGGTACTAACATGAACAAAAGGTATTGGCAAGCGGAATGGACCGCGGTGTACCTTACAGCTCGGTACATGTGCGGAACCGGTGACCTTCGTTGTCCGTTGCTCTTGGGGGAGCGCAACATGCAAATGCAGGCAATACAGAATAGGTTGGTCTTTGATTCTCGCTTACAATTTCATTTAGTCCTCTTCTGTATGGCGATATGGGGGGGGGGGAGAAAAAAAATATGTAGGTAAGATACATACAACCGTTAGGTGCAAGTGTATCTTTCAGTGTAAGGTTTTCGGGTGTCTGTAATCTTGTTGAAAGAATGAGAGAATAAATATGTGTCTTTGGGCCTGATTTAGAATATGGCGGATGGATATTGTGTCACAAACATGACGTATATCCGGTTCACCTTATTACAAATGCATTATATTGCAATGCACATATAATTAGGTGGATGGGACATCCTAAAGCACTTGTAATAAGGCAGACAGCTTTACGAGGATGTTTTTGACCGAGTACCGGTCCGCCAAACTCTAAACGAGGCCTTAAGACCTGATGAGTATGAGAACCACAGAACCGCATATTTAGCTTACTCACTGCATACAGTACAAAAGCTCACAGTGTGAGGACTGGTTCACAAAGTCCTGTACATAAAAGGTATACAACTAGTTCTGTAAATTTTCATTTACATTAGGACAGAGGCAGGGAAATGGGGGAGCAGAATGTGCCGCAGAACCACCAGATGATCTTGAAAGAGTTAAAATGGGGACTGAGCAATAAAGAAGCCCTGACATGTTTTTCTTTCAGCAGCACTGGATGTGATTTTAAGGAGAGATTATTATTATTATTATTAGTAGTAGTAGTAGTAGTAATTTTTATAGAAGCAATTGATGATCATTCACAATATAAACATACACGATAATACTTTCCATAAAAACATTATACAATAATATAAAATAAGCATGAGATAAATTCATGTCATACTTCATCTAGTATAAAAGCAATTATAAAAACAAACCCATTAGATCGTAAAAATGTTTTGGCCACAGATTATTAAATATCAGGCCCCTCTTTTGACAAACTGCTGCCGATTAATGTATCTTGGATGTTTATGTTTAAATTTACTTCCGCTTACTGCTATGAGAGGAATTCTGTAAGTCTCATTTACTGACACTATTATTGGGGTAACTAAGTGTCTGGAAGGAGAAGGCTACTGCAGTAGGGCACAGATATCATAATATCTATATAAATAAAATACTTGATTGCTTTGCAAGCTAAACTTTACAGCCATTGCCATCTACCCCAGCCATGAGCTCAATACAGACTTCTTGACTCTTAAGCCTGGGGGGTCCAGTAGCCAAAACAAAACAGGACACGTTATGCTTTCTTTCAGTGACGCGTAGAACCGATTGGTTATTTCTGTTCTGGATATGTTTTCCTTTTGAATTAGCACAGTTGCAACTCAAAAATAATATTTTTGGACATATTACGTGACCCCAATGTATTATTGACCTACAAGCCATTTACCTTCCATCATATATATCGACACTTGTCTAGAGTATCACGCAATATGCGTGGGGATATGATATTCGCACAGCTGTAAAATTGCATCACAGCTTGCAAAAAACATACTGCATCACCACTTGCAAAATATTTGTAAAATAAAAAACTTGAAATATGGTGCACCACTGACAGAGAGCCAAAGTCCACAAATTGTGCTTGCTGTAAACTTCCTCTGAAGCAGTGTTGTGTCTTTGCCTTGACCGAATATTCCAAGAAGCACAAATCCATTAATACCCTATTGTCGAGCAGCACTATGGGCCTTGTTTTTACTGTTTTATGGCTGTACTCGTCTGGTGCAAAGGCCTTTTTTACAAGATTCTTGGTGGCTGCTACTTTTTCTGACAGTATTTCTACGGTGGCAGGTTTCAGATTGAGACAGCTTCTAAAATTACACAAACTGGGAACAGAATGTTTGTACTGGAAATTATAAACGTTTTGGAGCTTCGGAGGATTAATACATTTGAGAATTCTCTGAAATTAGAAGGATTTCATAACTTCTTCTTGTCACTGTCAGATCCATTTTTACCAGTTTTGGGGGACTGCGTGTCCCGCTCTGGAGAGGCAGATGTCAAGGACTGAAATTTACACCTCAGCCAACAGAATCATGCATTTATTTTTCTACATTACCTGTGGCAATAGCCAGGGACCGCCCCTCTTATTTTTTACCACAGCTTCCTAGCTTTCCACACTGCAAAAGGCAATGATTTGAGAGAGATAGAAAACAGCACACTCCTTTGCCCGTATCACAATCCCTCGCCTCTATTCTGAGGTACAATAATGAGTTTTGTGAATGCGCCAAACTGGTCATGGGGATGGACCAAAACAGGCAGAACCCACTTACAAAGAGTCAGGCCTGGACCATTGGATTCATACCACATATCTACATTGACTAACTAGAGGCAGAGGTTTGAATAGAAGCTATCTACTGGGAGGTGGGGGTGGAGATGGGAGGGTCGTACCACATAGTCAAACAAAATGGCTCCCTAGATTTGTCCTTCAAACACACCATTCTCATATATTTTCTGAAATTATTAAAGGCCTCACTCTTCCTTAGTCACAACTGAGTTGCCAGTAGAGTGGTTGATCCTAGTGGCTTTTAGTTGCCTCAACAGACCATTTGATGGATTGTGTGCTATCTCACAATGACATTCCCACATCACACCACAGTAACATATTGTGAAAATGTGGTCCAAAATGCGCTATTCCCCTCACCTCCAACCCCACTACTAAATGCTGAGCTCCTGTGGACATACTTGCTCTTTAAGTAGCAGCTTGATTTTTCACAGTTCCTATGCCTGTAATAAGGTGATGTTGATGGCCACCAATTCCAGTCTGAAAATTGTTCCAGCAGCATTGTGTTAGAAGCACTTTTCGAACGCTTAATCCATTTACAAAAACTCTAGGAAGCACAATAGGAAATATTTTACAGTGACAAACTTACAGGTGTAGTGCTAGTCCTTCATGCTTACTCAAGTGCTCACTCAAGTGATGTTTCCCAAGCAGCAGGAAATCTACAAGTGTATGCATGGGGGACATGTCAAAAGGGCATTATATCCCCCATCTTAAGGTGGAAATGGAAGTCTCAGCATGAACATGCATGAGCCCCTTAACAACATATAGATGTCAGTGAATTCTGATGAGTAAGGAGGATAATGTGACAGCCTGCAGACATAATCCGGTGCATGACCTCAGTGGAAGCCAACAGTTGGGCGAGCCATGGGTGGGTGCCTGATGGTTTCTTATACATAGAAGGCTGGACTTAAATTATGAGCTTATCCTGCCGACAGGTCCTGATCAAGAGTTGTAAATTGGCCTTTAAAACTGCAGCCACAGTCTCATGAATTGGACCCACTACATCATGTGAACGACAGAGTCCTAAAGCAGTAAATATACAGGGACACAGAGCCCAGGCAAGGCTTGCTGAAGTTGCAAGAGAGCCCAAAAGCAAAACATAGAGTGAACCACACAGAGCCAAAACTCAATCCCTGCAGATGATAACAAAGCCCAAGCATGTTGTATCCGAAGACCGGCAGAGCCCAAAGAGTCAATCGAGAACCACAGCGTCCAAACACAGTGGTTTCAATCACAAAGGATAACTATCAGGGGTAAATGCTTTGCGACTGTGTAGTTGTGATAAAATTATGTACAATAATGCAGTAGTAAAGACCATACAAAGAGTGGAGAGTGATAGGATCAAGCCATGGCTTGCCTTGGAAGTATATCAATGCCCACAAACCTGTGCGTCTGTGGCCATTCAGAAACTCCTGTTCAACCCTTTCCCAGCCTGGAAATCATCAGAGCTTTGCTCCAGGAAGGGTCTGGAGTAAATTCCCTTCCCTTCCATGATGAGAGAGGGAACATAAAAAAGAGGTTTTCCAAGAAGCAAATGTATTACAATTGTACTGCAAGGCTGCCTTTCACCACTGGGAAATTCGACCTTGCACAAAATTCCACTTTGAGGAAACAGCAACTACTAAAACTGCCATGTGACATTGCCAATATTATCACTGGAAACTTGCAACTGGCACAGCATCCCAGGGGTATTACTGTGAAAGTTTATGAGTTGCCAAAAGTAGTGCATCTGCACCCTTACATAGGAGTACGTCTACAAGCTCAATTTTACTACTTTTCTCTGAATCTTAGCCCAGTGCTCCCAAAGAGTTAGAAGTAAGTGTGTCAGGTGGGTCAGATCCCAAACACAGTGCATATTCACAAACAGGCACAGTGTATACAGGAAATGACACTGCACAAGCAACTCATTTTCTGAGGATGACAAAGCCAAACACAGCTGACCCGATTCACAGTGCTAACCACCTGTGTAAGTCTGAAAGTGTGACGTCATCCAAACACAGTGCAACAGTGAACCACAGACCATAATCTCAGTCCATGCAGAGCACAACACAGCCCAAGCACTTTATATCCAGAAAACTAAAGAGTCCTGGCCAAATGTACAAGGAGAAGCACTGAGATTACACTCAGTGCATGTAAAGAACTAGAAAATTCAAACTCAGTGTATCCAGAGAGCCAGAGACCCCAAACAAAGTGCATGCTTCTAAACAGCTAGAGTCGAAGCACAGTGTATGCAGGAGCACATTGTTTACAGAAGGTGACAGATCCAAAACACAGGTTTGCAAAGACTGTATGAAAATGTGTTCAAAAGCCAAAATCTAGTATCTAGAATTACATGTGCTTCTCCTAAGGCATTAATATTTCGGAAGAAACAAGAATGCAGGCTGTACAAACATATGGTAAACATTTGCAGTTTAACCCTGAGTTAACCAACTCATCTTGAACTTGGTCTATTTGGAATCAGATTTAAATGTTTAGCTCTCTGCTGAAGATATTCCATTCCTTACAGCTTGCAGATCAATCTAATTTACAGTGTCTACCCTATATGTACTCATGTCAGGCATTAAGTTGCAAAGTCTTTCAGGACCAAATGACCAAGGAAGCGCAAAATATTCTCTAGATCTCAGAGGAATATTTAGAACTACATAAATAAAAAGCAGATTAAGCTGCAATATTGCAATAAAAATAAAAGAATTTGTGCTTTATCCAAGATAGAGCTTGCTGTGAACAAAACTTGGAACCTTTAGCTGAAGCTCTGTTGGAAAACAAACTGCAGCACATGGTTCTCCTCCCATACTTTCCATTAACTACACGTTGGTTGAACATTCCTGGAAGCCATTAAGGGGGCGAGATCGAAATATCTGTGGGAAGGCTAGTTTTTCAGCTGATTTTCACTGAACTGAGGATTGATACCACGCAATGCCTACTTTAGGTTTGGTATTAATGTAAAATCCTTCAGTTTCTGAAAGATATACTGTATTAGGATAATAAGCTGCCAGTGGAAGTTCTTTCACTACGGTATGGTGGATGAAATTCATAACACACACAGGGGCGAAATATGCCTGTCTCCTACAGTTGAGTTACGCCGGAGAGAGGAGAGGTTGCAAGACTTGCCGAATGCAGAGGGGTAGATACAATGATGCTGAAACGTTGTGGATTGTCGCACTGAAAGCGAAATGTACCTATACTGTACCTGGCTACCTTCAAACAACTAACTGTATTGCTGTGCTTTTGTTGATTTGTTCAATAAAAAGAGATTAAAAAAAAATGTGGATACAAGTCCAATCTTGTGTTAGCCCTTAATCATGATATTAGAGGAGTATGCATTACCACTAAACCCTATGGCCATCATTTCAAACTTGATATTAAATTGTGATCCCCATCCTAAATGGGGTTTGCACAGAGATCAGATTCATGAGTTGTGTGATTATTTTTACACCCTTGCTGTGTTACCCTGACAGATTTCAGCATGTCAAACCCTTATGGAGTTTATTGGGGGAAAGGCTTGAAAAAAAGCAAAACATGCAGAATTTAAGTTAAATATTGATTCTGTATGTTATGTTTAATTTCCAAGTTGAAAACTCGGAATGGGAGGTAAATACACAAGTAAATATCTCCCCCCGAGGTACTAGTATTTGCCAGGGCCCTCACTGCGAGTTAATGGATAAATTCGATCCCTATGGAAACATGTGCCCAGGGATCGGAATTACGAATTTTGTGATAATTATCACACCCTTGCAGTTTTACCCTGATAAATACAAGGTGGTCAACCTGCCAAAATGTATCAGTGGAAAAGTTTCGTGAAAAAGGTAAAACATGCGGAATTTGGTGTGTTAAAAACCGATTGCGCATGTTATATCCCATTTTCCTTTTAAAAACTCGGAATTTGAGGTATCACTCTGGGGTAATGGTATTTACCACGTGTGGTAAATATCCCACCCTATATCTCACAACTATGAATGAGGGCCTAAATCAGGGTAATAGTATTTTTATGCCTCGTTTTAAGGGAGGATTAAACAATACAATAAGGAATCAGAATAATAAATTACATTTTAGCACTTAACTGATATAATCAAAATACAGCATGCTAAAAAATATGTAAACATTTTTAAGTGCTGTTTATATGAGAGAGAAGCCATTTTTTAGCAAAATTGTAAAATATGAGTACAATTTTGTAAATCTGTATAATTTATTTAGAACTGAACTAAATGCTCTGACTAGTTGTTAATGTATGGCCCACTTCAGTTCTTCAAGGTTGTGTCAAACTAAGATCCTGTAAGTGACTAAAATACTCCATATAGATTCTGGTGGTCTGGGCCGAGGAATCACAGGTGAAGTATTAGGAACTAAGGTAATAGGAAGTATTATATATATATATATATATATATATACCCCCTATTCCCCCCCACCCCCGAAACCCCCCTGTCCCCCACCTTTGTGTTCCCATAGGTCACTTGACTAACATTCTCCTTCACTGGACTCTGGTCCGGGCACTCTTGAGGGATACTGCATTACCAATGATTACATGCACTTGCATTATCTCTTAAATTGTATTTTTTCGTTATTGTAATTTGTTTAAAATTATTTTATTTTTACATGCTGAGATACCATGTTTATTTATTTTAAGGGAATTTTTTTTATTTTTTATGTTGGACTCATGAAGTCTTTTTTCCTATTACTGATGAGCACACATTATGTAAGAGTGCTGAAGTCTTTTGCCTATGTTCACTGATTATGCAACAGTGTCTCTCTGAGTATATAGAGAACACTGTCACAATGTTTCCCCAGCTTTGAGAAAGACCGTTTGGTTGAAACGCGTCAGCAGTAAAATAAAGTATCATCTTGGACTAACCTTGAGAGCGGGCTATCCTTGCAGCGCGGCGGCGTGAGCAGGGGATTTACACACACACACACACACACACACACACACACACACACACACACACACACACACACACACACACACACACACACACACACACACACACACACACACACACACACATATATTACATAATGTATATATAATATATATATATTTATTTACATGTAATGCCTGTTATTTATAGTTCTGGGAAGCACTGTTATTAGGGGCCATATTGAGAAATGGAAATGAGTAACAACAACAACAACAAATACAACAACAATAATAATAATCACTTGTTTTATATAGTGGTTAACCCCTTCGATGCTCATGACGGAACCCAGCCGTCATGAGCTACGGGTGGCCTGTGCGCATGACGGCTGGGTTCCGTCACGACCACGCCCGCGATTGGAATGTCCAACACCGGGCTGGAATTCCTGCCGCAGGCAAGGTGTTAATAGCATAGGTGTTGCCTTTGCTAAGCACTGTAAATAAGAGGAATACATATTGTCCAATTTAATGGCACTTAGTTTATCAACATTAGTAGAATGAAATGCTGAATTGGATCTGCCGATATTTGAAATCATGATCCACCCCCTGGTGGCTTACTTAGTCTCCCTACCACAATGGTGTGCATCCAAGGCTTCATGGGTTGATCTATAAAGAATCATTTAGCCAGACATAGCTAGACACAGTCAGGCATGATAGATATACCCAGGCTGAACCAACAACAAATTTAATATAATAGGCATACACTCTACCTCTCACACCTTTCTCCCATCACATGCCTAGGCGCAATGACATAAGACGAGCCACATTTCTCCCACTCCTACAACCAAGCATTCCTCAATGGCACACATGCGACCCATCTGCTAATATGCTTCTGCGCATCTTCAGGGGAATGATGCGCTATACAAATGCATTTGCATTACAATTGATGCACGGAGCCCACTCCCAATGTATACAGAGCTCAAACCCAGTGGCTCTAGGGAACAAAAGACCCCAAACACAGTTCATCCATAGAAGTGGAGTATACACCTCATTGAAAATGGCACAACCAAACCACATTGTACCCAGAAACCCACATAGCCCCGAAGAGCCAATCAGAGAGAGAGAGAGTGTGCGTGTGTGTTTCTGTGTGTGTGTTGCGTGTGTGTGACTATAGCCTAAAACGTCTATCTAGAGAAGACGTGAGCCCCTGTCAACACATGCATCTAACTACAGAATATTCAGAAAAACCCAGTTCTCAATCACAGTGTAGCCATACAACAACAAAACTCGAAACCCACTCAGATTGTCAAAGTTCTGATTTGTAAAACCAGTGTTATCCACCGAAAGGAGGGCTCTCCCCGGCTAGGTATTGATTGAGAATGGTAAAAGGCTCTAAGCTTAGCCTCAGGACCTGGGACTTCATCGCCAATGATCTACTATCCCTCAGAACTTGTCAAAATTCATTCACAAATGCACCTCGTCGTTTTCATGATTCCTCTTTTGGACAAGGCATCTTTTCTTTCTAACTAGGAGCTCTCACATCATCTAAAGCTTTACCTAGTCTCAAAACTAATTACAGTCATTCCAAACATGAAATAAGATTATATTTCTCCAGGCAACAAAAAGGAATGGTTGCTCACACATCGAGATAAAACATTCTGTGACCACCAGCCATCCGATTTTAACATAACCTGTGTATTTGTAGCGCACACGCACCCAGAAGGGTATCTTGGCGCTGAATAACAGATGTTTACTGTTACCCAACTCAATGGTACTCATTTTATCAACCTCAGAAGGATGAAAGGCTGAGTGGACCTGCCAGGACTTGAACCTGTAACTATGAGGTCAAACACAGGCCCCTGCAGTGGACGCATTGGTCCACTAAGCCACCAGTCCCGGCTTTTAGGAATGTCAGTCAGATGAACTTAATCAAGCTATTTATGGGACCACGGTCCACAGAACATAAACTACTACACAAAAAGCTAGTTGTAAAATCCACAATCACTGGAGAGTGTCTTCTTATGCAATGGCCTTGACTCCTGAAGTCAGCCATCTTTGATGATGTCACATGAGGTGGCATGAGGGTGTATGGGCAAGGCATTGGTTGGAGAGATAAAGATTGTATTGCGTCCCTTGCACTTTTTTCAATTGTACACCCTAACTGTGAGGTCATTTTAAATGCTTTATTCATTTATATAATATTTAACAGTATAAGAATGGTGGATGTTAGTTCAATCCATAGAAAAGATGTAAACAATATAGTGAAAATATACACTTTTCCAAAACAAGCAAAGTATGGAACTGAAATTTCTGTTATATTTAAACAGAAGCATGAAATGAATACCTGGAAAGTCTGTTAACGTAAATGTTATAATGTATAACAAGAAGCCCATTTTCATACATTTACCTGCAAGGTATACATACACATTTACACAATCTCAGTTAAAAAAGAAAGAATACAGTTAACATCTGGGAAAGTTAATCATGCACTCATCTAATTCCTTACCCTCCTACTTTAATTTTGGTGAAGTTAGGCCTCCGCCCCTTAGTATCCCATGGTACTCTTCCCTCTTACCAAAGTCTCGCTTCCATTCACTTCACCTTAGACTGTTAAAACTCTCAATGGATATCATTTAACCACATAATGTAATGTTATGTACCCTTCTTGCTTGCTGCATACGCAATAGCAAGGCCACTGGAATTATGTGGCAGAGAAAGAACAAATTATGCAGCAGGGTTGACTAAATTATGTGGCAAGAAATGCCAAATTATACAGCTAATGCATATTTTGAAGCAGCATTCACTAATTTGCTATTTGTACACTATAATACTGCATGGCCAAATGTTCCACCTCATTAATATCAGTTTAACACCGAAATACAGCAATAACCAACTTAAAGGTGATCTGCCTCTCTGCGACAAAAGGTCTGCCATTATGTGGCAACATCTGAGGTGGTGTTTTCAGTAACGTTTGACCCATTTGGGCTAGAAACTGTTTTTTTATGTTAAAATCTGAAAATTATGAACAAGATGATGTATTATGTGGCAAAAGGCGGGATTCCACAATTATGCTTGAAATGACACAGAATTGAATAAGTCCAGTGGCCCAAGTGAATACCCACCTCAGCTAAAGATACAATGATTATACACTTGAAAAAAGAACTAGAACGAGGATTAGAGTTTTATTAACAGACTCACCAGCAAAGGGGAATTTCATTCCAGCTTAGATGTGTACACGCAAAGAGCCACACATCCCAAGCCTAGTTGGAACATTTTGTGAATAACCTCCTAGCCTGAGTTGGATTTATTACATATAGATATGGTAGAATCGCCTAACACCCTTCTCCATCAAACTAACAATATGATGCTGAGCATTCCCTTGTCCTTTTCGGTATTTCTCCCTCTTTCTTGCATCCTATTGTACATTGACATTCCTCCCTTTATGCTCAAAAAGCTCTTAAAATTCATCTACCACGGTCGCTTGCCATTAGCTGTGCCTGTGTGCAGTATTAGTAAGGTGCCCTTATTATACAGAAACAAAAGATAAAAAGTCGTACCTATCTGCGACCTGCTTCCTCTTCAATTCCATCACAAGTAAATTGAACAGGATTGTGACAAAGATTGGCATTGTCAACCTCTTCTTCTAATGTCCATCAACTGGTGTCCATGTCTTGTAGTATTCCCTAAACAAATTATATATCAAAGAGAACGATTCCCGCCAACTTCTTTAATCAAGAGCTTGGCCTAAATCTATACAATTTGAGCCTGCACGTCAAGTCCTAAAACATGCTATAATCACCCTCTTTTTAACAACCAGATCAATATCTATTCTGATTTTCTATAGGTGGACTATGGCCTGTAGTATTTTCTCTCCAAACCCATGCTTGAGCCTCAGTTATATTTCTGTGTCCTCCAAAAATCCTCCACTCCAATCAAGGGATTTTAGCCCACCACTTTGTGGTTCAATCGAGGAAGGAAGGCATATCGTACACCGGCTACTCTAATCTACTTTACCTAAATGTTTCTGCTTTTGTTGAATCTCAATAACAAATCGAAAGCTCAGATTTGTGAGAATTAAACTCAGAAGGGACCAAAATTGAAAGTTCTGTTCAACTTCACTAGTTTAGGCGTATGGAAAGTGAAGATGAGTACTATGAGTTATGTTACAGTAGGTGGCATTAAGTGAAATGGATGCTGTTCGCACTGCCTCTTGGAGTTAAGATCCGTTGGAGCGGTATTATGTGTATTGTCGGAGAAGAATGCCTGTAAGTTGGTGGCTTCACCTAGGAATGGCATCAGGCTGTGTTTGTGATGCTTAGTGAACGGCGATGGAGTAGCACGCACCATCACTGCTGATGGAAATAGCCCTGGCTATCACGCGTCTTGAAGCTAGTTTACCAGGGATCATGCCGATGTTGCTGGTCAGGGAGCTCCCTGAGAAGGTGGATGATACTGAATGAAAATATCCTCGTATGTGTGTTCCATTGATTGGAGGTTACACAAGTAGTGCTGTTCCTTGTGATGACAGCATGCACATGGGTTCATATTGTTCAGCTGGTAAGAGGGGGGTTCTCCACTGTGCTGTGGTGTGCCTTATATGCCATGCAGGGGCTTTGACTGTGAGTTTGTGGGCAGCGGGAGGCAAGTGGAGGAGTCTCAGAGACAGGAGAAGCACTTACTGGGCAGGAGATGGAACAGCCTTCTGGACTCCCAGAGTTTGGCACATAAGGCATGCGCATAGTCCCCGGCACAGGGCATTTGATGTCCTCGATTAAGAATGACCAGGCAGAGGACTGTGGTTCTTTTGCTGGGTGAGCGCATGAAAGGATTGGAATAGCACAACACCGGCTCTGCTTCCGGCTGTGCAGAATTGTCCAGATTTCCTAAATAATACTTGATGCTTATGATCAGCCTGTGTCTAAGTGCTCCCTGTTTGGGCAGATAAGAAAAGTGAGGCACAAGGGGATTAAGTGATTTGCCCAGGGTTACACAACTTCTGTTCAAAATGGAAAGCTGGGATTAGAACTCGGGTCTTCTGGGTTCACAGGCAGCAATAATTGTTTAACGAAATAATATGCAACATTTTACAGTTTTTGCCGCTCTCAAATTTTTGTAATAAAGCCAGTCAGCCATTTCTCAGAAATTGTCAGGTATTCTAGTTTGACTCAAGCATAGGCAGCTGTAAACTAAATGTTTTTAGTAGATGCACAGTACAAACATGTTCGCCTAAGTACCTTAAAATTGACTTCACCAATCTTTGACATTCCATAAAATGGAACCAGTTAAAAGTAATCTCTGAATGTTGCTAAAATTTGACCAGTTTGGATGACACACCGCCCAAAATTGTCCTACAACGGTTGTAATTTAAAATTATCTTTATTCCAAAAAACACACACACTCAATGTATTCCTTGCCGAACATGATACAAATATACAAAGTGCACGGCACACAGGCAGAATTTTCCTATTTAAATTTTTGCATTTGACACGAATGTGAGAAAAAATCACTTGTAATGAAGTGCTCAATGAGACCTAAACCAGGTTTCCACTAACAAACAGCTGCATGAAAACATACTCAATGGAAATTATTTAATTGTAGCTTTGTAAATCATGGATCCGGCACCGGGCGCTTGCAGCGAAAGATAATAGGGATAAGGAAGGAAATATTTTGAACATAATAACAACAATGCGATATGAAAACAGCATGAAATAACAAGTCAGCTAAAAATAAATGAATGCGAGGCAGCAATCTCAACCACAGAGATTAGAATTATAAACATTACTTGAACAGCTGTGCTTTCAACAATATTAAGTAATTCCAGTCGGTTCTAATCTTCATTGCAACAGAGCTCCATAAAGGGACTACAGTACAGGACATTACATGTTTCAGCATGTTTAATGTATTACATGTGGCCACTTTCAGGCTTTCAAGCAATCAGTGGGACTGAGGTATTCATTTTCAATGCTTTCCATTGATGAAAATGGAATATAATTCAGGGGTGTGAGATATTGTCAGTCGACCATGGGTTTTGAAACAATTGTTCTTTAGACAAATCTGAGAACCAAAGATATAATATATTATTGAGGTATCACGCGTACATCCATATGATGATCACTTTGATACTATTATTTTATACGGTTTATCTTGACCCCGATGAAAGCAGTGTTCATGCATGCTTCTCTCTTTTTCTTTTGATGCTGGCACACCAAGACACATGCAACTGTCATTTATATATTTACAATTTTCCTATTGCGCCACTGCACCTTGTGGTGTTAGAGTGCTTTCCAGAAATCATAAAGTTGTAGCTAAGGAGGACAAGAACCTAGGGAGAAGGTAAAGGTACCTAGGCGGGAAGAAAGGAGGAAGAAGGGAATGTAAGAATCTGGAAAAACAGAGCGAGTTGACAAAAATCTTGCGAAAGGACAATAGATCTCAGTTCTTGTTTGCTGTGACATCACTTGTAATGCCACGCTGGATGTTAAACAAGTGAGTTTTAGGGCCTACCTAAAGGAGAGGATGGTCAGTGCTAATTGCATCTGAAGGGGAGAGAGTTCCAAGGAGCTGCTGCAGAGACACAGAAGGACTGTTTCAGGGCTCGGTAGGTTCCATAATACTTATCTAGCCAATAGGCTAGGGAGTTACCTCTGTAGAAGTCAGAAGCTAAAAGTTAGGGAGGTAACTCCCTATAATCAAGGGAGTTACCTCCCTAGCCATTAGGTTAGGAGCCATAAGCAGGACTTTGGACTTTATTTAGAATGTGGTGGAGCAGGACATTGGACAAAAAGTGGCTAATGTCACATCTGCTGTATTTAGAGTGTCACTGAAATCAATGCACTGTTAATACAGTGGACAGTATAGCCGCTACGTTTTGGCGGATGTACTGCATTCTTCATTAGGCCCTCGGTTACCCATGGAGTCCCTGCAACCGCTACTATGAAATAACATTTGCAGTTTGTCCACGTTTCCTTGGTTTCAGAGACACAATGCTTACATAACGCCTTTAAAGGCAAGCTCATAATGCATTTGCATGGTTGTATGTTAAATGAACAACCTTGAAAAAAAATGAAGAAAAGCCCTTCTGCACAAACCCAATAAATGGAGCATGTTCACTTTACAACCTGACATAATAAATGCATTAGATACAAATGATGTTTGAATGATTTATAATGTGGGTCTGAGGAGCTCCAGAGGAGGCTGTGAAAAGCTCAGGGTGCAGTGAGCGTGCCGCATCAAGCTCCCTACCTGAGTGTCCTTCATACCTTTAATATAGTGAAGCTCCCGGCACTCCCAGCCTCTTCAGATGAATCAGAGGACAATCACAAAGACCTTGGAGATGTGCACCTCGCATTTTGGTGACCAAATGTATCAACTCCGCAGCCCATCAGAGTATACAAAACTGGCTCCTCTTAGAAGCCCTGACTGCTGATTTCATGACTCCCCATAATTTCTGTGTGTTAACGAGGGGCTGTGCTCCAGCCAGTGCTAGATTTAAGATACGTACTGGGTGAGTTCTGGATGTCACCAGATCCTGCCACAGTGGTCCTTTTATTCTGATAGTATTGGTACACTTACCTTGGGCGGACGATTATCTTTGGCCATTTCCCCACCAAATGGTGAAATAATTGCTTTGCGGTCTCCTAGTTCTGTGCCTGCCACCTTGAGCTGCTTTTTAAATGGCTGCGGCATCACAAGCCTTCGGGTGGCCATGCTAATCTTGTAACGATAGAAACTGGTAAAGGCTGGAAGCTCTGGTCAGTTTCTGGTAGCGACAAAAGTTGAGAACTCCTTGACCACTAACCTTGGAAGTGAAAAGCGCAAAAACTCAGAAGTGCCACAGTTGCCTCTCCAGCCTCTGATGTGGGGTAGGACTTAGCACGTGATTCCACTGAGCTTCCTTCTATGGCACTGTTGCAACAAATGATAAATTCTGCTATAGCTGCTGCCCTTCAAGCAAAGAGGGTCCCACGTTGCCAAGCAATCGAGATGGGTGAACCAACCTGATGTGGGTGCGGTACACCTGAAGAGGGTCAGGACATTTGGCGGTGCTTTGTCCAAGACAATATGTTGCCCCCTATTAACCAAAATGTATCCTTCCCTGATCCAGTATGAGACGTAGTGGAAAATTATGTTTTTTTTTTTTAGCAATTTCAGGGCAAAGCACCTGAGCGTCTTCTGCTTTATAATAGTTTTCACAATGTGTTTTCTAGGGATGGAAGGAGGTGGAGGGACCCACATTTTCTAGATTATATCCCAAAATTTGAACTTTGCATGCAGCCAGTGAGGAATTTTCATCAGTGGCGAAAGGTAAAAAGATCTTACTCAGTTTCCAATTTTTCAACATGTGCCAATTTAGGACCCTAAAAAATAGGCATATGTACATTGTACAATGCATCCACTCTAATAGGAAAATTGACGCTTCGAAGTGCTTAACATCTGTGTGATGAGAGGCATGTTTTATCCATAAAACATTGAAATTTTGTCCCTTAACAGGCACTTGAAGCTGTGACCTTCCAGGAGTAGCCAGATAGACATCCCACCCTCATATCCTTTTCAAAATAAGGAAACGGTTCACTACACCACCAGCCTGCCTACTTAGCAGACTGTCTTGGCCACCCGAGATCATACAAAGTTCTTTAAACACATGTGCTCCACAAACATGCAAACATGACGACTCAACCATTCCATGAAGAGACACATCGATCTCTTAATTTTGGTTTAACCTTGTGGTCTGGGGACATATCAAAAGTATTACTTGTCCCACCGGCACGATTTCAATGGCTTTGTCTTCATTCAGTGATAAATGATAGACCCAACATGGCTGATGATAGTGGGTGCCTTTTCAGAGTGTAGATAGCCACATCCGCGAGGAGGAAGGACCTGTGATATAAAAGCACTCAGTAGGACATAGAGATAGACCTCCCAGAGTTGTAATTCGTACTCACAGCACACAGTGGGACCAGATTGTTACCACCATGTTGGGGATCTAGCCACACAGGAGCAAACTTTATAATGAAGCTAGGAGACGCGAGTGAGGGTTTGACATCCTTTTGAGTGACACTCTCAAACCAATAATCAATCACTCGCCCAACTAATGACAAAGCTTGGTCTTGTCTTTCTGTGAGCATCTGGTGAGACCTTTGAGTATGAGTAGGGAGAACTGTAATATCACGAGTGGTTTACTCTCACTCCCCCATTAGAATATTAAGTTCAAATTCCCCTATGCAGAGATTTTCTGTGCATTGCTAGATCGTTTACACTCTGATTAAAACCAGCAAAGGTGGAAAAAGGTTTGCAAACTTTTTCTTTGCAGGGTTCAACTTTCATAACGATTTCTGTGTACAATGGCAAATGTCTGCAGAGTTTTCCTCTGCAGGTTTCTACTTTACAACATAAATTAAAGGAAGTTCTGCTTTTCACACAGATGTGGGAAAATAGTAAAACTTTACTACTCTGGAAAGTTTTCCAGAGAACATCGTGGAGGTTTCCAAAAATATACTTTAATAAAAAAATAAACTTTGCCACATTGCACATTGTGTGAGAGGTTGAGAGGTGCTGGGGCTCCAGCCAGAAACCAGAGGTCTGCACTGGGCTCTGGATGCTGGCAAATAACTTGCAAAGAGGGGAGAACCATATGAGGGCGACCTTTTTTTATGGTGTTTGGCTTCCCGTCAGGTGTTGAAGCTGCAGATCTCGAGGTTTCTGGAGCGTTGGCTGAAAAAGCAATATGACTAGTGAGAGTGAGCTGTCAATTTAACATATTCCCTGAAAGTGGTTTGTTCGGGAGATGCACGGTGGTCACATGATTGTTGTCCAGTTCGATAGTTAGCTGTGCTGGATCATATTTTAGGCAATATTAAGAAGCAAACATTGGCAAAGCCAATAAGTCTGAATTATGAATTAAAGTGCTTTTAGTCTCTCTGATTGGTTTAGGCACTCAATAAGTCATCATACATGCACTTTGTCACTCAACTTTGTACTCAGCCATCCTTTCATCCATCCACTGACTCATTCTTGCATTCACTCTTTGACACAAGTGTAATGAAATACACACAAACTTAATAACATACGCAAGATATACTAAAAGAATACAAGTAGAAAAAAGACAACAGGCTGCTGTCTAAATACAGCCGGCATATGCTTGCAATCACAAAACTAAACATAGCAGTGGGTGTCCGTCTGGCAGAAATATTGTACATAGTCTATCACTGTTTCACATTTTCACCAGGTATGCTTCATTTAAAACCAACATGTTGGCCACCCTGGAATGTTGCACAATGATACACTATGGACAATAGCATTCCATAATGGTCTCCTGTTTTAAAAGAAGTGGGCACGTGCCATGCTAAGCACTGCAGATGAAATGAGTGGAAGCCAAGTGACCTGTTAGCGCCACCTGGAGAACTTTAGTGTCCTATTAAAGAACTGGTCAATCAGCCCTGAAAATGAAGTGCACTTATTCTCAGTTGGCTGTGCACATGCGATCAGAAAATGCTGTCATTCACAAGGCAAGAGAGATAATGGCTGATGTGAACTGAAATATAAGGGAGGAGGATGTGGCATTATGACTTTAGAACTGGGGAACCAGGTTCGAGTCTCTTTGTCGGCTCAACATCCTGTGGTTCTGGGCAAATCACTTAATGTGCCTGAAAAATTAATTTGACCTTGTTTAATGTAACTGGTGCTCATGGAAAGCACTCCTATGCTCTTGGCCCGAGCTTGCGCTATATAAACCTACAAACAAAAAAAACCTTACCCCATGCAGTATGCTGTCATGGTTGGAAACAGAGTGCAAATGACACTCAGACAAATCTGTGACTGTTCTGTGACAAAACCGCGCATGCGTTTACCACGCATGCCGGTTCCACACGGTCTTAACCACGCAAGTCTTAACCACGCATATGCCTTTACCACACATGCCTTTAAAACGAAATATGGCCTGTTAAGGCATGTATGGCAAAGACATATGTGTGGTTAAGACTTATCAGGTAAGTCTTACCCCCCCTACCCCTGCCCCCGCCCTGAGACCTAAAACTACCCCCCTCCCTCCTGAAATACAAACCCCTCCCCCAGAGCCCTGAAAACTTCCCTGCCCCCCAAACCCTAAATCTACCCTGCTCTCCTCTAAGGCCTAAAAACTATCCCACCCCCCTAGACCCTAAAAACGACCCTGCCCCCCTAAGCCCTAAAAAGTATCCCAATCCCTGCCCCCTGCCCTGAGCGCTAAAACAGCCCCCAAACTCCTGCCCTGAGACCTAAAACTACCCCCTCCCTCCTGAAAACCAACCCCCTTCCAACCGAACCCTAAAAACATCCCTGCCCCCCAAGCCCTAAAAACTACCCCGCCCTCCCCTAAGCCCTAAAAACTACCTGACCCCCTCAGCCCTGTAAACTACCCCAGCCCTTAAAAACTGCCCCCCCGCCCCCCAAAACCCAGCTCCAGCCCCACTCACTTCACTGCGTCCTCTCCCGATCCTTCCTGCTTCTGCCCAGTAGCTGCTAGACCGTGCACTGCCTTAACCACGCACATGCGTGGTTAAGGCATATGTGTGGTTAAGGCAAGCGTGATAGCGCTTGCGTTGTTGAAACACGCGTGGCTCTGGCCACTTTGTTCCGACTGTTTCTCATCCGTGACAGAAGAGAGCTACAGCTCACCCAAAGCCCCTTTATGTATCTCTATGAATATATATTTATATATGTATTATTTAATATTTCTTTTATTAAAAGATCCTGGCAGATAGCTAAGTCTGTCAGGCCTTCCGAAGAGATTCTAGCAAGAATTATTACAAAGCAAATCTTCTACCCCTAAGGTTTGTCAGAGGCAGTAAACAAAACCAAAATCCTTCCCTACAAAGGTAATCTGTGACATTTCATGCAACAAAATACCTATGTACAGGCTTCTGTATAAAACCCACCATTAAATACCTATTGACTTTAATAAATGCTTTTCACAATCAATATTCCAGGCCTACTGCATTTATCATAACATTTTATAATAAACAGTTCAGTCCTATAGCATCTGAAATATATTTTCCTAGTGAGGCCCTCAAGCTGTTATCATTGTCTTGTCACCATAACCTGCCCAGGCCTCCTGTTTTGAGCTTAAACCTTTCCCACAAGGCAACCACCAGGCACACAGTTATAAAATTACAAACGTATACAATTGCCAAGGCAAAATACTATATATTCTAAGAGGGCCTAAAAGAATTCTGACAGTGTAAGCACCAAAACCCTTGCCTACCACAGCAATCTGTGATTAGCTATGTAACAAAAAACCTATCGGTAGCCTTTAATGTAGAGTAATAACAATCCAACCTTAAATGCCTATTGACTTTAACATATGCTTTTCACAATCATTATTTCAGGCCTACTGCTTTTATCATAACTTTTTTAAACAAATAAGCAGGCCAATAACTTTTATAAATAACTCAGACTTACTGTGTTCGTCATAAGCCTTCCCACAAGACAGCCATCAGGTATACCATAATAAAATTACAAAGATGTACCAAATTACAGTCATCAAAACAATATGAACTTTGCTACTAATAGAGCCTAATAAAGATTACCCTATTGTTAATCTTCTATTCCTCTGGTTTATTTGGGTAGATCACCAACGCCAAAACCCTTGTCTACTACGGTAATCTGCTAAATTCCATGTAACATAACACCCACCTACAGGGTTTAGTACAGTGTACTAAGAATCCACCTTTAAAAGGTTATTGCCTTAACACATGCTTTTCACAATAGGTAAGTAATGCTTACCTGCTTTGTCATAACTTTTCATTATAAACAGATCGACCTAAGGAACCTGGCATAAGTTTTCTCACTGATCTGATAAGGCCCGTAGCCTTTACTACTGGGTTGAGACTATAACAACACAGGCCTTCTGAAGTGCACATACCTTGGCAACCATCATGTACACAGTTATAAAATTATAAATATGTAGGGCATGGCTGGCACGATGGCCGGGTGAATGTAGTCTCTGCAATCCAACAGAATCCTGTAGGATCCTACCGAATCCTGTGAGGGGAATGGCAGCAAACCTACTGAACTGAAGAGCTCCCCTCTCTAGACATTGCGTTGTACAGACTGCTGCTCCAGAGCGGCTCTCAAATACAGGAGCCGAGCTCCATCAAGGAACAGGCTGCAGGTTGCAGAGACCGGTGGCCATCTTGCTGATGCAGGCTTCATTGCATGGTCCCCGGTGAGCGTTGGCCTAAGTGATGTTTGCAGTGGCTTCCGGAGGTTGGGGAGGCACCCCGCAGCGGTAAAGAAGACTAAGCCGGCCCCACTGATGGAACGCAGTAGCGGTGAGGGGGCAAAACAGCAGAAGGCCCTGTGGGGGTCGGTCCTTGTGGGCTGGTGGGAGCGACCTTGTGGTGTGGAAAGGTGAGGCTAGTCCCCCAGAGGAAGCGGGTGCCTGGAGGCTTTGCACCTGAGTCCGCACTCCATTGTCTTTTGTGAAGCAGAGCAGCTGCTGCAAGTACACATTTCAGCAGGGACGGTCAGCTCACATGCAGGCAACCTGTAGGAAACAAGGCTGACTCCTGAAGTGGGATACTCCCTGGAGGGAAGTAAATGCTGTATAGAGCTCCTTGCACCCTGAGAACAGCATAATTGATGCAAAGAGAACCCGCAGCATTGTGACGCGGGGGGTCGCCTCCCTCCCTCGTCTGTCTTTTTGGTGTGTGTCTCCACATGTGGACTGTGCAGTAGCATCTTCACTGTACCAGGAACTTAAAAAATCTTGGCCTGTGGTGCAGCTGAGTTGGGGTTGGGTGGCGCAGCAGTGTGGCAGAGCAGCGGTGCCCTGTATTCATATGAGCCCACTGCGAAGTAGCGGTTAGTGTGGAGGGTGCTGAGGAGAGCCTCAGAGCCCATTCACACAAGACTATACACAACGGCACAAAGCACCATGGTTAAGGGTTGAGCACCCAAGTTACCTCAGGGCAACACCATCATGCAGTACACTACGCCATAGGTTCTCCCACAGAGAACAGCGCACCTGACGGAATCGCAGAGGACACAACAGCAAAAAGAGCATTTGGAAGAACCTTCCAGAGCAGAACTACTGGCAGCTGTGCAGGGTCCACGCATAGCTCTTAAAGGGAAAACAGAGTCTGCCTCAGTGGATGTAAATCGATTGGGTGCTGACTTACCTACGGTTGTTGAAAGAGTCCATGCGGTTGAGCACACAATGTCTGAACTTCAACTTGACGTGAAAGTATTGAAAGAGCAAACGGCGAAATTGACAACGGCAGCACATGTCCTGGAAGACAGGGCAGAGGATGCGGAAAACCACTAATGTCACAATAATCTATATTTTCTTGGGTTTCCTGAGTAGGCAGAGGGTGGTGAAGCGGAGTCCTTCCTGGAAGAGCAGATATGATGGGAAGGATGTGGGAATGGCTACTGTGTGTGTGGTGGAGAGGGCGCATCGGGCTTTAGTGATGCGACCTCCTTCTGGGGCTCCCCCTCAGGTCTAGTAGCCCGCACACTGAAACATAAAAAGAGTGACTGCATCTTTAAGGCGGCTTGAGTGGCGGTGTATGGACCTGGCTTGAAATGTGGTACAAGACTGGATTTAGACCTGAGGGAGCTGCTCGCTGTCAGCGAGATAGGTCCACCTGTCATGTGGTATGAAGGAGGAAAAACCGCCAAGATAGACTTCAGAGGAGCCTACAAGTTCCGATTTGTGACGATGGCACAATGGCCAGGGCTCATGAGTCCTCTTCTGATGGACCTGGAAAGCCTAAAAACTGCCTGCAATCACCACTGGGGCAGAGGGTGCTATGGAGGTGGAGCTCCATTGAATCTGCAGAAAGCACAGCTTTGAAGACTTGATTATACTACAAAGAAATGGAATTGAGATATTATGGAAGGGTTTTGATGCAATAGTTATATTTGTTCTTCTGGGTTGCTGGACTGGGGAGGGATATTATTGGTGTTGTGGGACTGGTTGCCCTTCATGGGATAATGGGGCTGGATGAACGACTAATCTTGATTCTCCCTCCTCTGCCTTTGGGTGGAGGGGGGATGGCTCTGAGGTTCATTACACCCTTGGGGGTGTACTGGTGCCAGCAGACTTGACCGGCTCAGGGATGCCTCATCCGGGTTAGATCCTTGGTTAGTCAATCACTGCCTGTAGTTTTGTTTTCTCACAATTTTTACACAGTGTAAAGTTGAAGGAAGCGGGTTGCTATTAACGTATTGGTTAAGGGGGTTTTAGGTCACGGTCCTTCTATAGTTTAGGTGATTTAGTGATACACCTGAGTGGACTGTATGTTGGGGAGCGATTCAAGTTTTTTCCTAGAGGAGGGAGCAGCAGGGAGTAATACCTCCACTGTGGAGGAGGAGGGAATATGTTGAGGTTTTATTATAATGTGCAACCAGACTTTTTGGTACAAATTGAACTAGGTAAAAATCGAAATCTTACAAGGGCCACGTAGGTTACAAAATTGAGTGCAAAGTTGGGCTGCCTCAGGTACGGCTTTACGTGACCAAGAACGGACATTATGGAAATATCACTAATAACTTGGAATGTCCAAGGCTTAATAACTGCCATAAGAGAAATAAGCTACACTCTTATCTCCGCAGATACAATGTGCAGATTGCACTATTACAGGAGACCCATCTGCTCAAATCTGAGGTTGCAAAATGAAGGAAAAAGTGATGAGGTCACATGTTTGCGGCTACATATTGTAATTATGCAAGGGGAGTAGTGACATGGATTGCGGCTGGAGTCCTGTTCATAGAACAAGTAGTGCTCTCTGAGCCAATGGGCAGATATGTGATTGTGGTTGGGGTTCTGGATGGCTTCAATACTTGTTTGGTAAACACATTGTGGTTGATGAAACCCTCTTACCCAAATTGACGAGACTGATAGCCCTGTATATGCACACACACATTATATGGGCGAGGACTTCAATTGCATACTAGAATGGCAGACCAGGCCTTAAGCCAAATATTGAGGCAACGCTGAGAGGGTCGAGAGAAGATTTCCACTTATTAGCGATCTGGCGACACCAACCAACAGATATGATATATTCATATTACTCACATATGCGTGAGGGCATAGCTGATTAGACTAGGTGCTGGGCCGTAGGGAAGACATTGAGATCTACAATCATTCTGCTTATCTTGTTACCTCTGGGATCACTCTCCTCTGCATATTATGGTCATGCCAAGATGGTTCAGGCCCACGGCTCTGCTATGGGAGTTGCAGACAGAGGAGAGGTGCTGGCAGATCGTGGTGCATGCCTGACCCATGTCCAAGAGTACAACACGCAGTTCTTTCAAGACACTCAAAACTCCACGTAGAGTAGAAGGATGGAGTAAGAAGCATAGAAAGTGATGCTGAAGGGGGAATGGAGAGCTCATGTATTTAGGGTGCACAAACAACTGGAACAGACATTGACTCAACTGGAAGGTACACAGGCACAGTTAGATGCATGCACCCCTCTCAGCCATGAAGACTAGCGGAAACTCACTCATGTAAAGGAGAAGGTGGAGGACTCATGGTCTACACTGGAGAGGTTTACTCGTATGTGATATGGACAAAAGTTGTTCCGAGAAGGGGACAAGCCTGGGAGAATATTGTCCTGGCTGTTGATGAGAGCTAGACCCACTCGCCCATATTGACCTTGAGGGGAACAGATTTCTCAGACATGATAGCTAGAGACCTCATAAATGCAACCTGCACAGAGTATCCAAGCAAACATTGACCACAGTGGCTTAGGGAACCCCCACTCTGTCAGCTTAAGCGCGGGCTGCCTCTTGGCTCGATGTGCTGGTGAACTGCGTCCCACTAAAACCTTAATTTATTATGTGTGGGAGGACAAAATCCCCATAAATGTCACTGCGAGGGAAAACCACGACAGAGACCTTTGAGCTGCTACACAGTGAAGAAAATTAAAAAAGAAGAAAGATGCGAATAGGGAAAAACAAAGAGCGGGAGACAAACTGAGGATGTAAGCATGAAAGTAAAAGGTAAGAGGGTAACGATGGGTAGTTAGAGGTAAAAAAAAAGAACGGGAGGCGTAAGAAGGGGTGGAAGATAAAGAAACATGAAAGGAAAAAAGGAACAAAAGAAGAAAGTTATAATTAAAGGGTGCAAGGATGGATAAGTGGAAGCGAAGGGAGAAAAGATGGAAGGTTGAAATGGAGAATAGATGGAAAGTAGAAGGATGGATTGTAGAGGTAAAGGAACACTAAGTGAAAGGGTGCATGAATGGAAAGATTGGAAGATGTGTGAAATGATGGATGAAGGGATAGTGTAAAAATGGATGGGTGGAAGGATGGATGGCTGGATGGATAAAGGAATATATTGATGAGTGGAAGGTTGAACTGCAGGATGGATATATGAAAGGGTGACAGGATGCATAGATGGAAGAAAGTATGGTTGGATGGGTGGATGAAAAGGTGCAGGGAAGGACAGGTGGATGAATGAATAGATGGAAATTAGTAGATGGGGTGTCAAAGGATGCATGGATAGAAGTATAAAGGGAACTATTCTAAGGAGGGCCAGGTTTGGCCACTTCACGTGGTTTAATATTAGAGGTATGGTTCGTTGTTCAAGTGGGGCGTATTTTAGTTTTCTGGCTAATCCCCTGATTGGCCAAGCCAATAGGTCTCGCCTATGCAAGAGCTATTGTTTTTTCCAATGTATTTTAGCCATGTTGTACACCAGCATGGCTGTTGTTCATCTTGTCTCAAAGGTAGTGACATAGAGGAGAGTGGCTTGGAGTGGCGTAAAGTGTCGTAGAGTAGAGTGTAGTGTCGAGAAGTGGAGTGTCATGGAGTGTAGTGAAGTAGAGGGGTGTAGAGTGGCTTGGAGTAGAGTGGTGTGGACTGGAAGGGCATAGAGTGGAGTGGAGTAGCGTGGCATGGAATGGCGCAGAGTGTCATACAGTGGATCGGCATAGAGTGGAGTGGCATACAGTGGAGTGGCACAGAGTGGCGTACAGTGGAGAGGAATAGAGTGCAGTAGTGTGTCGTAGAGTTGAGTGGCATAGAGTGAAGTAAAGTGGCATAGAGGGAGTTGTGAAGAGTAGCATAGAAAGGAGTAGAGTGTCGTAGAGTGGAGTACACTGGAGTGGCGTAGAGTGGAATAAAGAGGCATAGATGGATTGCGTAGAGTGGCATAGAGTAGAGTAGATTGTTGTAGAGTAGAGTGGCATAGAGTGGTGTACAGTGAAATGGCGAAAGTGGAGTAGTGAAGTAAAGAGGAGTAGAGTGCTTTAGAGTGGAATGGAGTGCCGTAGAGTGGAGGGTCTTAGGGTGGTGGGTCATAGAGTGGAGCAATGTGTCGTAGAGTGGACTGAAGTGGGTTAGAGTGTAGTAAAGTGTTGTAGTGTGGGGTGGCATAGAGTGAAGTGTCTTAGAGCGTCGTAGAGTGCAGAGTTGTGGAGTGGCATAGAGTGGATTAGCATTGTAGAGTGGAGTGGCGTGAAGTGGAATAGAGTGTCGTAGAGTGGAATAGAGTAGAGTGGAGGGGCATAAAGTGGAGTGTCATAGAGTGGCATAGCATAGATTGGAGTAAAGTTTCGTAGAGTGGAGTGGCGTAGAGTGGCGTAGAGTGGAGTAGCATATCCTAGAGTGGATTAAAGTGTAGTAGAGTGGAGTGTCATAGAGTGGACTGTTGTAGAGTCAAATGGCATAGAGTGAAGTGTTGTATAGTGGAGTGGTGTAGAGTGTTGTGGATTGGCGTAGAGTGGAGTGTCAGAGTGGACTAGAATGGCCTAGAGTGAAGTGGCATAGTGTGGAGTGGAGTGGAGTGTCGTAGAATGGAGTGGGATAGAGTGGAGTGGCATGGAATGTCGTAGAGTGAAGTCTCGTAGAGTGTCATAGAGTGGAGTGGCGCAGAGTGGAGTGTCATAAAGTGGAGTATGCATGGTGTGGTAGCGCACTGCCATTACAGACAACACATTTTCAATTGAAAAGACCATTACATTTGCACATACAGTTTTACTGCTAAAACTATACAGCGTAGAAACGATATAATGTGTGGAAATGGCAGCACACAGTTCATTGATTTGTTTCCACCACACTTCAGAATTACAAAAAAATGTGTTTCATGTGTGCTTTTCTAATTTGGATATATTCCGAAAAAAATTGCACAGTTCATTTACAGACATTTGTTGTGTGCTAGAAAAAAACGTTCCTTTTACACCCCCTGTATCCAGCAAGATTGTCACATAAATCCTCACACTTTGAAGTCAGCTAAAGAAAAGTAAACACCAAGCTCCCTCCATAGACACAGCCTGAGAATTGACCTCAATCTTTGAATGCACAGCAAATGTGACAAGATAAGAACAAAATTTAAGGGCCTGTTTACAGAAAGAGGACACTTGTGGAAGAATACAAGGAGCAATGATAAACAGGCTATGCTCTGCAGGAGGGACAAAGACATGCTGGACAGCGTAAAACCAGCAAATAGAAAGCAAGCAAATGTGAGTTACAAACCACACAGCCAATAGTATGCAATGGAGGAATGCATTTCCAGGGAAGCTTTCAGAATGTCCCCAAGTAGTCTTTTCGCAACCAGACAGCTGAGCTATCTGGTAGGCTTCGACATAACAAGAGCTTCTCCAGGACACACGTGACCACTGAAGATCTACTGAATCACTACCTAGTGGTTGCGAAATAGCCTAGATTAACATATGAACAGCAGCAATCTCTGGAGAGCCCGCTAGAGACAGGTGAGTTGAAAGAGGTACTAAAGGAAATGGCGTTACAGCAAACAAATGATGGACGGAATGCTGACAATGCAAACATTCTCCCCCAGTCAAAAGATCTGGGTTAAATCCATCGTTCTTTTGCCCACTACGCCACCCCAGTTTGGACCCAGCCATATGCAAATCAGTCTTGACCCTGTGCCCCATGGGAACAGTCCAGACCAAACTGCCAGGCCAGGTCCTCCCTGGACCGGAAACAAGCATCCTGGGACCGGTTTCAGGGTATGTCACCCTTCTTCAGCCAGGCTATCTTGAATCCAGTGGCAAAGTGAGCAAGGGATACAAAAGGGGATGATGGACGGAACGCTTGAGCCAATCAAACACTCACCCCCAGTCAACTGATCTGGGTTTAATCCATCATCATTCTTTAGCTCACTCCACCACCCCAGTTCAGACATGGCCATATGCAAATCAGTCTGACCCTGTGCCTCATGGGAACAGTCCAGCCCGAACTGCCAAGCCATGTCTTCCCTGGACCGGAAACAAGCATCCTAGGACCGGTTTCTGGCATTTCAGCCGTCATCAGCCAGGCTTGCTTGAATCCAGTGGCAAAGTGAGCAAGGGACCCACGTCTGGGCATACCCCCGCCAACTTAGGGCGACCAAAGCGATACAAAAGGGGATGATGGACGGAACGCTTGAGCCAATCAAACACTCACCCCCAGTCAACTGATCTGGGTTTAATCCATCATCATTCTTTAGCTCACTCCACCACCCCAGTTCAGACATGGCCATATGCAAATCAGTCTGACCCTGTGCCTCATGGGAACAGTCCAGCCCGAACTGCCAAGCCATGTCTTCCCTGGACCGGAAACAAGCATCCTAGGACCGGTTTCTGGCATTTCAGCCGTCATCAGCCAGGCTTGCTTGAATCCAGTGGCAAAGTGAGCAAGGGACCCACGTCTGGGCATACCCCGCCAACTTAGGGCGACCAAAGCGATACAAAAGGGGATGATGGACGGAACGTTTGAGCCAATCAAACACTCACCCCCAGTCAACTGATCTGGGTTTAATCCATCATCATTCTTTAGCTCACTCCACCACCCCAGTTCAGACATGGCCATATGCAAATCAGTCTGACCCTGTGCCTCATGGGAACAGTCCAGCCCGAACTGCCAAGCCATGTCTTCCCTGGACCGGAAACAAGCATCCTAGGACCGGTTTCTGGCATTTCAGCCGTCATCAGCCAGGCTTGCTTGAATCCAGTGGCAAAGTGAGCAAGGGACCCACGTCTGGGCATACCCCCGCCAACTTAGGGCGACCAAAGCGATACAAAAGGGGATGATGGACGGAACGTTTGAGCCAATCAAACACTCACCCCCAGTCAACTGATCTGGGTTTAATCCATCATCATTCTTTAGCTCACTCCACCACCCCAGTTCAGACATGGCCATATGCAAATCAGTCTGACCCTGTGCCTCATGGGAACAGTCCAGCCCGAACTGCCAAGCCATGTCTTCCCTGGACCGGAAACAAGCATCCTAGGACCGGTTTCTGGCATTTCAGCCGTCATCAGCCAGGCTTGCTTGAATCCAGTGGCAAAGTGAGCGGAAACAAGCATCCTGGGACAGGTTTCAGGGTATGTCACCCTTCTTCAGCCAGGCTAGCTTGAATCCAGTGGCACAGTGAGCAAGGGACCCACGTCTGGGCATACCCATCCCACTTAGGGCGAAAAGTGTTACAGCAAACAAATGATGGACGGAATGCTGACAATGCAAACATTCTCCCCCAGTCAAAAGATCTGGGTTAAATCCATCGTTCTTTAGCTGCCAGTCCAGGGAGGACCTGGCCTGGCAGTTCGGGCTGGACTGTTCCCATTGGGCACAGGGTCAAGACTGATTTGCATATGGCTGGGTTCAAACTGGAATGGCATGGTGAGCAAAAACAATGGATTTAGGCCCAGATCTCTGTACTGGGGTGAATGTATGACATTGTTCTGCATTCTGTCCATCAATTGTTGTTTTTGCATTGTCACCCTGAGTGGGACGGGTATGCCCAGACGTGGGTCCTGTGCTCTCCATGCCACTGGAATCAAGCTATCCTGGCTGAAGAGGGGTGATACCCCGAAACCGGTCCTAGGATGCTTGTTTCCAGTCCAGGGAGGACCTGACCTGGCAGTTCGGGCTGGACTGTTCCCATTGGGCACAGGGTCAAGACTGATTTGCATATGGCTGGGTTCAAACTGGAATGGCATGGTGAGCAAAAAAACGATGGATTTAGGCCCAGATCTCTGTACTGGGGTGAATGTATGACATTGTTCTGCATTCTGTCCATCAATTGTTGTTTTTGCATTTGTCACCCCGAGTGGGACGGGTATGCCCAGACGTGGGTCCCGTGCTCTCCATGCCACTGGAATCAAGCTATCCTGGCTGAAGAGGGGTGAAACCCCAAAACCGGTCCTAGGATGCTTGTTTCCAGTCCAGGGAGGACCTGGCCTGGCAGTTCGGGCTGGACTGTTCCCATTGGGCACAGGGTCAAGACTGATTTGCATATGGCTGGGTTCAAACTGGAATGGCATGGTGAGCAAAAAAATGATGGATTTAGGCCCAGATCTCTGTACTGGGGTGAATGTATGACATTGTTCTGCATTCTGTCCATCAATTGTTGTTTTTGCTAAAGGAAATGGTGCGCAGCAGGACTTCTGGAGCCGATGGTCTCCCAGTGGAACTAATACAAGCATTCCCCCTATTATATTAGCACAGTTGTTTTACATCTTCCTAGAGGCACTGAATAGGGGAGTTCTTCCCTGTCCATAACAGAGGCAATGATGGTGCTGATTCCCAAGGAGAACAAGGATCATACCAAATCCCCTTTTACAGGCCATTATCGATGGTAAACACAGATGTGAAATTATTGTGTACGGTCCAAGCTAATAGGCTATTAAAGGTGGTTGGATCATTGATCTACTCGGCTCAAATGGGTTTTATCCAAGGGTGAAACACAATGCACAATATTTCAAGACTGAACCACGTTGCGCACACACTGGCCACCTCCGACAAAGATTGTAGGAGGCCTTGAAGTTGGAAAATGCTTTTGATACAGTGGAATGGCAGTACATGTGGGCAGTTCTGCAGAGCATGGGGTTTGGCTCTAAATATATCAAATTGGTGCAATTGTTATACTCAGAACCAGTGGCCAAGATGCGCATGGAAAGTATTGCTTCGGACTCATGGAGGCTGGGCTAAGGCACTTTACAGGTTTGTCCCCTGTCCCCTGTACTGTTTTCTTTAGCATTGGAGCCATTGGCTTGTAGATTAAGGGCAGGGCTGGGAACATAGGGCATTCGGTTGGCAGATGTAACACACACAGTGTCATTCAATGCGGATGATGCTCTGGTGTATTTAAAGGACCCTGTGAAGTCGGTGGCCTTTCCACTGGAGGAGCTGCAAGTATTTGCTGGCATTTCAAGGCTGAACATGAACAAAACCAAGTCCAAATAATTCCCTCGGGGAAGGCTGGGGCATGCTGAAGTGGACCTCCACCAGGATCTGGAATTACCGTGGGAAAGTGGTGGATTCTGTAAGTGGGCCTAACAATTATTCTCGCAGAGTACATCTTGTACTTGTGGATCTGAGTGACGCGCTGTCTGCAAGCACAATATGACTTAAACGTGGGCAACTAAATTGAGGGCTTGAAATGCTCAGTTGACTTTTGGAAAGCGAGGCCACCTTCTATAATGGATGCATTTCTGTGACCAAGATGGTGTTCCTCAAATGCAGTCTGCGTGTCCTGCAGAATGTAATGTGTCCGATTCCAACCTCAACATTTCTTCAAATACATACGATGCTAAACTCGCTGGTTGGGCGGGGAAAAAGAAGTAGGTACAACTAGATATCCTGAAACTTCCCTGGTTGGAAGGAGGATTGGAATTGCCAGACTCGTTTATATATTATCTGGTAATGCAATTGCAAAACTCTGTCAGCTGGTTAGATGAGGGCCTTACAGGGAGAAATCTCTGTTGGCAGGTGCATATGGTTCCTTCTCCTTACAAGAGCTATTTATGATGGCCAAGCCTGTCCCCAGGGGTTTCCCTACTTGATTGGACTGACGTTAGAGGAGTGGCGTGGCATGGTTTCCAAGACATTGTGAAGACTACCCTTTGCAAAGGACATGCATGCCTCTATCGGCCGTTTGCTAGTATGTTAAAGGACATGCTCTTCAATAAACATGCTCTTCAATAACTGGCATGAGGGTGGATGTGAACATGTAGGGGATCTGTTCCTTAATAATAGGTTCATATGATTTGCACAAGCTCAGGAACAATTTGGAGTGGGATCGGGACAAATCTTGCAGTATGCTGGATTAGTGCTCACGACTTGTATGATCTGGGACTGAGAAGCCACAAGGACACAATGTTATGCGACACTTGCAGAGTTTAGCGTGCTGCAAATGCCTAATATCACGCCGCCTTCATATGGGCTTAGTGACTGAAAAGGAAGGTAATACTGATTGAGCAAAAGACTGCTGGAGTGTGATTTCTGCAGAGAAACTGGCAACAATGGAATAGAATGGAATAAAGCATGGAACCAGATGCCCCCCAATACACGATTCAAGCTGATTCAATTAAATCTTTCACAACAGAACATAGAAAGTTGATGAGGATCTACCCTGCTCAGCCTTCCACATGAAAGAGATGCGAGCTGCTTTCAGCAGATTTCCAACACGTCATGGGCCTGCCCACTGATTGAGAGTGGTAATCCAGGTCCTGTCACCCCTTACGGAGATGGTATTAGAAGGATCTATAAAGCTGTGCTTGATTGAATAATAACACGACGGTTTCACCATAAAATGAGGATGCATATCATAGCGCTATGTATGGTGCTGGCAAAGGATTGCTACATATTTTGGCGACCTCACAGGTTCCAGAAATCACAGCGTGGAAAAAGATCTATTAGAATCTCAGATGAGCAGGGGGGCGCTACAGAGCCCGGAGCAAAATGGCCGCACCTTAGTGCTGCTCTGCTGGTCGAGGGAACAATCTGCACATTATCCTACAAAAACGACGCCATCCACAGGCAACACTTATGGATTCTGACGCCTCATCCTACCAGGAGCACTTTGATCGCCTTGTTGATACTTCCCTGTGCTTCATATCGCCGCTAACTGCAGCAGTTCTCTCCGGACAAAATGGCGGCCACGGGGCGATCCGGATGTTAACCGCCGCTTCTGCGGCCGCTGCTACACTGCCGCCCTCATCCTTTGAAGTGCCACGACTCGGTGGTGTTGCAGCCTAAATTATCCCGTTACGACTGGCGGTGGGATTTGGATGCTTCGCTCTTGTCTCCGCATTCCCCGTGCACCGGCCGGCGGCGTGTGGAGCCCCGGCCCGACTGAAGCCTGTTGTGCGGTGGAGTGACTCGGGACTGCGCCCATTCATGCCTACGCCGCTGCCAAATACTGCCTGGCGGAGCTCTGCGGTGCTGTTGGCAGCCGGGGGAGGCGCGGAGCGTTCCGAGTATTGCGGAGGCGATTGACAGGTACGGAGCGCGGCTGTGCGGCCCACGTCCCCGTCTGTGCTGATGCCCGGCTCGCGCTGCTGCGGCACAGTGATCACCCGGCGGCCTGCTAACCACCGTTGCTGTGCGCAGGAATCCTGCTGAAGGCGGCCCGCTAATATCGCTACTTTTGAGACTGTTGCGGGGATGGCCTGTCACATGTGGTGCGCCATAGTGCTGGGAGACTGATTTGACTACTGTTGCTGCCGTTGCAGAAGGAGCTCCTTCCCTTAATTCACCGGGAGGAGGCAGCGGACATTGCGTGGGCGCCTTTGAGCCCAGGGGAGCCTCAGTTGTATATCGCGGCCCAGAACACTGCTCGGTAGCCTGCAACTACTTTAAGATATTGCAGCTTGGGGCCTATCTCGCTTTGGGTGAATGGTGTGGAGGTGCGATCACAATGTCCGCCTGGGGTGCTGATGTCTGGATGCGACCTGTCCCCTTACATTAATCGCAGTACGTACATTGTCTGGACAGTCTGAGGCCGCACATCACTTGTGGCTATATAGCGACACGTGGTGCTGGGGGCGCTTGGCGGCGTGAACTACTCTATTGCCGCGGCTGGGACCCACATTGAGCCCTTATAGAGACGATCGCCTGTACGGTAGGGAGCTATATCTGCGATGGATTACACACTGCACAGTGCCACGATACCATCTGGAACGCGTGAACCCTATCAGCAGGATACACTGAACGGAGACCAAAGCCTTAGTATTAAACATGCGGTGTCGCCCCGTAAGCAGCCCCACAGGGGAGGTCGCATCATGGGCCGGACGGACAAGCAACAGGCGAAATTGAACTTTGAGACCCGGAGGCTGACGAAATCCCAGGTTCCGGCTACATCAGACACTGAACCAGAGTTGGAGGCAGGTGCCAGCAACAAACTGGAGCGCATGATGTTAACAATGCAGCAGAGTCTGCAGTCCATTGACGCTAAGATAGACCACCTCAACCTGCGAATGGACAGTATGGCAACAAAGCTTGATAAGTATGGATCGCGAATAGCGGAGGCGGAGCAACGTATCGCGACAACTGAAGACCAGGTGGAGGTTGTTAGTGCCTCATGCTCCAGCATGGAAAAGCTCCTGGCGGTGATCCAAGCGCGGAACGAGGACCTTGAAGCCCGTTCTCGCAGGAACAACCTGTGCATTACCGGAATCCCGGAATCAACCAACACGGGCCCCATGGAGTCATACATCGAGACCCTGCTTAAAGATATGCTAGGAGCGGAACATTTTTCAAAGGTACTAATTGTGGAGAGAGCACACCGCTCGCTAGCCCCTAAACCTGTGCCAGGAGCCCCTCCGCGCCCCATCATAGCTCGACTCTTGAACTATCGCAATCGAGATACGGCCCTGCGCCTGGCCAGGGAAAAAGGGATTACCGACTACCAGGGGATGAAAGTGGAGCTATTCCCTGACTTCACAGTGGCTGTGCAGCAGGCGCGTCGTGAATTCCATGCTGTGAAAAAGAAACTGCAAACACTCAAGATTCCATATGCTATGTTATATCCTGCGCGGCTGCGCATACAAAATGCAGGAAAAGCCCGAATCTTCACATCGCCCAAAGAAGCCCTACAATATGTGCGCCAGATTGAACGGCAGGAATCATCACGAACAGCGGGAGCGGATGCTGAGGACTGAGCACTTGAGATTATTAATGTGTGGCACATAGGGGTAAAATGCAGGTTGCTGATGCACAGAGACTTATCACTACTGTAGCGTTGTCTGTTCTATAAGTTTCCAGTTACTATGCTATAATAGCCACATCCTAATGTACACTGTAATGTTTTCTATATATAGACGATGAGCTCTGAGAAACTGTTAGCTCTTATTGGAATTGTGTACACGTTGTCAGGTGTAGCCTATGTTTATCTCTGAACTTTCTTAATGTTTTTATAGGCCTGTGGATGTGATGTTTATCAATGCCCCCCTCTACCCCCCCTGATACCACATGGGGGGCAAACGGCTACTGGTGACCCCCAGATAGGGAGTACCCCAACACGGTTTACTGTTCCATTAGGACTCCTGCGGAGAGGGACGTCCTGTATTACGACATGCGGTTGCATGGATGTTGTTTGGTTACTTGGGGAGGGATTCTCGGCACAGTTCTGTTGCTGGAGTGGGAGGGATGGGATGTTGGGGACTTATATGTTTTTAACACTGCAAGGGACACACAACATCGACAGATATGGGCACGTGCTGCAATACGCTCTATGAGACGACATTTTGTTATATTGTACTCCACGGGGAATGGCGGATGCTAAATCTAAAGGGATTTCGTGGTTGACCTGGAATGTCCGAGGTCTCAATAACCCCAAAAACGTTAGACAGGTGCTATCCTACCTAGACCGTCATAATGTCAAAATTGCTCTCTTACAAGAAACCCATCTCACCAAACACACTATCTCGACGGTGGCATCTAGGTGGGCGGGGGTACGACTGGCTGCTTCCTACTCCTCTTACTCGAGAGGTGTCATGATATTGATTAAAAAAGGCATCCCATTCGATCCCATACATGTAGAGGAGGATATGTTGGGGCGTTACATATTGGTGCAGGGCATGCTTTGTGGTACAAAAGTGCTAATAGTCAACATTTACAGACCCAACACTGACGGCACTGCCTTTTATGAGACATTATGGGGTAAAATATACAAACTACCTCCATCGACCATTATATGTGGGGGGGGGGACTTCAATGTTGTGTTATCACCCGAACTCGACCGTTGGTCAACAGCGGAACACACGTTGAAAAAAGCAGCATCATCAGTGCTAAACGGTATGCACAATCTAGGCCTAACAGATATTTGGCGCCTACGATACCCAAATTCACAAGAGGGCACGTGTCATTCTTATGTCCACCAGTCATGGTCCCGCATTGACTACTGGCTGGTCACCGATGACGCGGCTACCTGGACTGTCAATATCCGACACCTACCTAGGACCTTGTCCGATCATTCCCCGGTCCTTCTCACTATGTCTCTGCCGACGCACAATCCTCCACAGTCCCAGTGGAGGCTCCAATTCTCCTCCTTGCTCGATCAAGTTTTCTGCGAAGGCATTCGCGAAGCTATCTCAGATTATTTCTCACATAATACTGGGTCAGTTTCATGTGTGGGGACACTTTGGGAGGCGTTCAAGGTGACCATACGGGGAGCATGTATAGGACTACAGGCTGGAGTCTTGATGTCCCTGCGTGGCACCATGAGCCGGTTGGAGCGGGAGCTGGGTGGGCTGGAACGCGAATATAGTACCACTGAAGATCCTGCTATATTAGCAAGTATTAAAACAAAGATCACCGAATATAATGAGGTAGCCGATCAAGAAATACGCCATATGTCACGTAGACACATAGCTAGATACTACGGCGAAGGGGGCAGGCCTGGTAAATCGCTGGCTAGTAGGAGAGCAGACTCGCAAGGACGGAATTATATAGTTAAGGCTATCACAGAAGGCGACACTACGCACTATGATACGCCCAGTATACTTCACACGTTTGCGAACTATTATCACTCTAAGTATGAAAAACGGCAGACGGCGACAGACGCAGACATAGCGCAATACCTAGATGACATAGCACTGGTGTGGCTTTCGCGTAATCAACAAGAATTTTTAATGCACCCGCTAACACTAGAGGAAGTTCGCGAGGCCATAATTGCACTACCAAATGGAAAGGCGGCGGGCACTGACGGCCTACCAGCCGAGTTTTATAAAGAATACATTGACATTTTGGCCCCCATCCTTCTCGAAATGTACATGGAAGCATATGACACCAAGAGTCTCCCCCCAACCCTGCGAGAAGCATTAGTGGTCGCCCTACTGAAGCCTGACAAGGCACCAGACAGGTGTGATTCATACAGACCCCTGTCATTGATAAACACTGATGTAAAAGTCCTGGCGAAGGTGTTAGCCAATAGGCTACGACTGCTTCTACCGGTTATGGTTCTTCCTGATCAATCAGGATTTGTCCCTACCAGATCTACGTCGCATAATTTGCGTACGTTGTTTGCCGTATTGCATGTACTGGAACCCTCCTTGCCAGCGGTGGCGGTACTGTTAGATGCCGCCAAGGCATTTGATTCTATATCCTGGAAGTATATGTTCGCGATTTTACATCGCATGGGGGTACCTTTTATTTTTACAAATTGGATTAAATTATTGTATACTGATCCTGCGGCACGAGTAAGAATTAATGGCCATATTTCAGATCCCTTCCAGATACAACGGGGCACGCGGCAGGGGTGCCCATTGTCGCCCTTGCTATTTGCACTAGTATTGGAACCATTGGCCTGTATTCTCCGACAGCGCTATACTCAGGCTGCGCTGCATTATCACCTGCGGCCCCTGGCAGTTTCCATGTATGCAGACGACATGGTGTTATATGTGCATGAGCAGGCAACACATTTAGCACAGCTTATTCGGGAATACATACGATTCGAATGGCACTCTGGCCTTGGGATAAACTGGGCTAAATCGCTCATATTGCCCCTCACAGATTGCACACCACAGATGGAACTAGATTACCCATTGGAATGGTGTACCGACCCAGTGAAGTATTTGGGGATTTGGATTCACCGGGACCCGCAGGTGGTTCAAAACAATTTTGGTAGAGCGGTCACACATCTTGAAGAACAAGTGAATCGTTGGATAGCACTACCGCTGTCCTTCGCTGACAGGATAGCATTGATGAAGATGGTGGTGCTTCCGCGCTTTCTATATTTATTTTTGTACATACCTGTGCACTTGACATGTCACTTCTTCGACACACTTCGCTCCTTATTAATCTCGCTTGCATGGGGTGGGAAAATGCCACGGGTTAAATGGGAAATCTTAACTCTCCCCTATGAGATGGGCAGTTTCACTGCGCCAGACTTTCAGTTGTATTATCTCTGCGCACAGGCGCACTATGCCTACTACTGGCAGCAGACTCCTGCTTATATACCACATGTAGCGGTTGAGGCCGGAGCAGTGCACCCGATACCGCTTAAAGCCATGATAGTTAACCAACATACAGTTTTTGACAAGGGAGAAATAGATACAGTGCAAAACACAGCCAGGGCGTGGCAGGCGCTGGGGAAACGTGCGCGTAAATTGCCGCTTTATGCACCAAATATGCGACTCCTGCATCATACAGCAATTTCGGTGACAGGAGAAACTGGTGCACTGAAAACTCTCCATGAAATGGGATTGTCTATTATGGCGGACGCATTTCCTCAGGGTCGGTTTGTGGAGGCTGCAACTGTTCTAGGGGATGCGAAGAATGCTGCAATGCAAACATTTGTGTACACAAGATTGCGCTCAGCTACACGTGCGCTATATCCTCAATTTCCGGCTGAACCCCCAACCCTGGAGGCTCTGCAGCTCCTCTACACCACCCCGACTCGTGCTAAACTAGTTACACGATTATATCGGGCCTCACAGAAAGAAGGGGCTGACGCAGGAGGAAGCTCGCTAGAAAAGTGGAATGCATTTCTTTCTGAACCACTCTCTGATGAAGACTGGGGCACCTGCTGTAAACTGACAGGGCGGCTCACGGCAAATGGCAATCTACGACTGGTACATTTTAAAGATTTACATCAAATGTACTATACCCCTGCTCAGTTGCATAAATATGGTTTAAGTGAGGTTGCTAATTGTAAAAGATGTGGTGCCCCGGATGCTGACTTTTGCCATTTGGCGTGGAATTGCCCGAAAGTGTATTTGTTCTGGGAACAGGTCACAAAGACTCTGCAATTAATGGTGGGGATGCCCATAGCCTGTACTCCCCAACTATGTCTGCTGGGAAATGTTATCGTTGTTAAGGCCTCTATTAGGAGATTGGTGGCGATAGCGCTCTTACTTGCCAAACGTAGAGTTTCAATATGCTGGGGAGGTAGAAATGCTCCGACTATTAAGCGCTGGTTGCAAGACATGGTATATTGCCGGGATCAACTCACCTGCTATGCTGAAGAGCTGCCTAGAACTTCGAAACCCAGTGATATATGGAGCCCTTTTACTTCTTATTTGCTAACTATACCTGATATTTGATGGCTATGACACCAGCTGTATCATTTTACATTGCTCATTCCCGCCTTAAATTTTTTCGATGTCATATTTCTGCTTGTCTCATATGTCACTTGATTTGAAATCCTTGTATTGTGCTGCAATATCTGTATTGTGTGTGCCCAACAACTGCTCATGCATGTGTAATGCTTATGTGTTTCTCTTTGAAAATGCAAAAATAAAATAAATTTTAAAAAAATTAAAAAAAGAATCTCAGATGAGCAGCATATGAAGTTGACCCAGAGAGGTAAGAAATTTGATGAAGGCCTTGTAGACTGGGGAGCGATGCGTACAAAAATCATGGATCCCCCAACAACAGGCCTCCCTGATTGCACATAGATTGGGCACTGTGATATTGACCTATAGAGAGGTGTGTTGATGAAAAGGGCTGATAACAATTGTGGATCAGAGCAAGCTGTACAAGAAGTATGGGAACAAATGAAAATTGTAGAATGTACTATCCGGGATGATGGGCTTGGTCACGCTAACAGGGTTACTTGATGTTTATGATTATGTTATGACATCTCAATATAACAATTAAAAAATTATAAAATTACAAATATGTACAGAATTATAGATGGCAAAACAATATACAATCCCTCTCAATAGGGCCTAACAAGTATCATCATGCTGAAAAGTTTCTACTCTCAGGGTTTTTCAGAGCGGGTGACCAAAACAAAACCCTTGACTATGATGGTAATCTGTGAGATAACATGTAACAAAACCTCTCTCCATAGCCTGTTACCAAGTGGGATAACAATTCACTTGCAGGGGCCTATTGGCTTTAGCAAATGCTTTCACAAAAAGTCACACCTACTGCCTCTGTCATAACTTTTTATAATAAACAGACCAACTTATGACTTCTGGCATATCTTTCACATGTGCCCCAATCAGGCTTATAGCTGTTATCATTGACTTGTCATCATAACCAACTGAGGCCTACTGCACTGTGTGTAAGCTATCCCACAAGGCAGCCATCAGGCATACAGTCGCAAACTTACAAATGTATACAAAATAACAGTTGGCAAAGCAAGCTACTATCTTTCCCACGGAGCCTCATAAGGTTTATTATAAATCATCTTCTATCGTCACCGTTTGTTTGGGTGCGTCACCAACACCAAAACCCTGACTGCTACGGTAATCTATGAGATTAGATGTAATAAAATACCTGCCTACAGGCTTTAAAACAGTGTAATAACAATTAATCCTAAGAAGCGTTTTGCCTTTAACAGATGTTTTTCACAATAAGTTGGTCACGCCTACTGGCTTTGTCAGAATGTATAATAATAAACAGATCAATCCTATGGAATCTGGCATGACTTCCCCAATGAACCGATATGGCCTATACCATGTGCTATTGTCTTTACAGCTTAACCAAAACAGGCCTATTCAAGTGCACATAAACTGGCAATCAGGCATTCAGTTACATTACAAATATGTAGAAGAATAGAGGTAAGAAAACAATATAGAACTCCTCTCAATAGGACCTAACCAGAATCATTACAGTGAAAAGCCCAGGGTTTATCAGAGTGGGTGGCCAACGCCAAAACTCTAGCCTACTAAAGTAATCTGTGAGATTACACGTAACAAAATACCTGTCTGTAGGCTGTAACACAATGTGATGACAATCAACTGTTAAAGTCTTACTGGCTTTAACAAATATGTTTCACTATAAGTAAGCCAGACCAACTACTTTTGTCATATTGTTCCATAATAGGCAACCTATGGCATAGGACATAACATTTCCCAGTGCCCCAATCAGGCCCATATCGTGCCACCAACTCAGGCCTACTGGTTTGAATGTAAGCTTTTCCACAAGGTGCCCATCAGGCACACAGTCATAAAATTAGAAAGGTATACAAAATGAAAGTTGGGGAAGTAAAATACTAACTCTCTAAGAGGGTCTTACAATTATTCTCAGAGAGCAAATCTTGTAACTGTATTGTATTGTAATTGCATTTATATAGCGCGTACTACCCCTGATGAGATGTTCAAGCGCTTTACGCCAGGTAGCACCCTGCTTTGGAACCCGAGGTTAGTATTTAATTCAGTGTCATTGTTTATTGCTGGTTATAGGGATTAGTCTTGTGCACTCAATAAAACAATTCCATGCATTTGCTCCAGTTTCTTTGCGGTAGTTCAATTTAATAGCAGTACGGCGTGATCATTAGTTGTGTGTGGGGTGGGAGTATGTTAGCTCATGCAGATGGTTGGTGGGGTTGAAACATGTGTTAGAGGAGGTTAGGTATTGTTTGGCTGCAGGGGCATGACTTTCAAAGAAGGAGAGGTTGTGATGTTTTAAAAGAGTTGCGGGCAATTTGCAGAAATACTTTAATAAAGAGGAAGGCCACCATGCATGTGACTCAGAGAAGGTTGTGCTCAGAGAGAGGAGGCATGGAAAGGGCGGAAGGGAAGGAGAGGGGCATTTGAAAGGAAAAAGGAAAGGCAACAATCAGAAGTTCTGTGTCACAGTAAGTTTTCATGCTGTATTTTTGAAAAAAAGAGTTTTTATTTTGAGTTAGCATGCAATAGGCAAGACTGTAGAAGGAAACAACATTATTTGCACATGAAGTCAGTAGTATATTGGGTACTTTTGACAGGCACTAGAGACGCTTTGTGCGCTTAAACATCCTGCTGCACACCATCCCATGAAAGACATAACCTAACTTAATGATGTCTTTATTCATAAATGTTTTAGTAATGTAATGCTTCAGAAAGTAGTTCTCAACCATGCACTGCTGTGTCTCAAAGCGAACAGTCTGTCCACTGCTAGCCTGCTATTAGACCACTGTTTCAGCAAGGAGAGCTGATCAGCGCAGGGGCTGGAAGCATAAAGTAATGGCTGGATGCATATGTAGGGAGATCTTGAGAGCTTTAGGCTACATTCAAAGGAGGAACACCAGGATCATGGTAATGTGAGAAAATAAATGGGTAACTAAAGCAGACATTGGAAATGAGATTCTGCAAATGTCGGCGTGGAAGTCTTCTGATGCTCATCCTCAAGCATGGCTCGTAGCATTAATGACAAGGCAATGTGGAATCCATTTTGGAAGTCTCTGTTTTGACACTGCACAAGATGGAGGAGAGCTTCCCCAAACAGTGGAAGTGTATTGCATGCATTCCTGTTGCTAGAAGGTGGCGATCCAGACACTGTGGTGAGGAGTATGGTCACAGGACTCCCTTTAGAAAGGCAGGGTGAGGGATGGGACTGCAGATTCCGTTGTGCTGGTGTGAATGGGGGGCTTTGGGTGAGGCCCAGCCTTTTGTCTTCCTTGATCACACTTTCGGTTGGGATGATGACAGATAAGTGCAGAAAGCTCACACTCTTTATGTCTCTGTTTGGGTGTTCCAGTCTAGAGACGTCTGTGCTGTGAGGGTCATCATTACACAAAGGCTGTGTCTGGAGAGCAGCATGGAATTTGTTAATCGACAAACATCCCCACCACTAGGAATATGAAGAAAAGCCAGCACATGGGAGACAAGAAGTAGAAGCTTCAGTGGCGCTATCATAACAAACAAGAAAGACAATCAACTACGGTGAGTAAGCTTCATTCCAATACATGCAGTCCAAATGTTGATGAACATTTTTTCTGAAAATGAGAACACTATGTAGTTTGTTAATTATCTTTTGGAATTACAGGTTCAAGCATCTATACCCACGGTTTGTCAAAAGGGGTAACCAACCCATGACTACTACTGTAATCTGTGACGTTCAATGTAACAAAATGACATCAAAAGGCTTTAACATGGTGTAATAACTATCCACTCTTAAATGCCTATTGTCATTAACATATGCTTTTTACAAATAAATACGCCAGACCTATTATCATAACATTTCATATTAAAAAGATCAGGCCTATACTAATGATAGTTGGCTTGCCACCATAACCATCTCAGTTGTTCTTTATTGAGTATAAGCTTTGCCACAAGCCAAAAAGTGCAATAGAGACACACTTTTTAGTGGAAACCCACAAGTTCGACCCAGTCAAGTTCTGTACTTAGGGGAACCAACATGTGGGTCGAACCCAAACCCTTCTCTTAGTAGTACTCTTAAAGTTCATATTTGTTCATCACATAAGGGCAGAGCGACAGCTGCATTACCAAGCCAGGCCTAAAATTCCAAGTAGATTAATATAGCCCTGGGCATCCCATACTGCCCTCAAACACCAAACTGCACTCTCAAGTCTAAAGTTAATGATAGAAGGGGAGGGTGCTGGGACTTAAAACGGCAATACATTCTAACTGTCCTCCTCCCATCTGTGCCACTGCCAGAGAAACACAAACGCCATGACTTATAAACATATCTAAGACACTTTAACAGCATTACAGTACCATATGCCCCCTCACCAGACACCCTGAAAAGTCAAGGAAGTCATACTGCTGCTGGCTACGGTAGCTAGAAAAACAAACAAACTAATTACAGCTGCGTGGACTGGAAGAACTTTTTTTTCATGGAATCACCCAATTTCGGCCCAATCAAAACATGTACTCCTATCCACCAACATGTGGGCAGAGCCAATGTGCCTCTCTGTAGAACTTCTGAAAGCTCTTTTTAGGTTGATCACATAAGGTCTGGCGACAGCTGCGCTGTCAATCTAGACCTAAAAAGGAGGGTTTCGTTTCATGATACTAACAGAGTTATAAGTTTAGATGCCAGCAAGTCATAAGGAACTAGAGCCCTTGCTGAGGGCCATTCTAAAACTTGCAGCACAGGCGGGGACATTATTTCCCACTAAGTTAAGAGTTATCTGAGACGACAAATATACATTTTGGTCCGTGGAGGGATTATGGTAGAAGAAATTGGCAGTGAGTGGTCAGGATAAAACCTGCACTGTGGGAACAGTTCTCTCCCCGCTATTAGAGTGTTTGAACACCTGGCATTATTGTTACTGTCAGTTTGTTTGGTTGCGTTTGCCTGTGAACTGTTGTGGGCTCCGAATTTGGCAATGAAGATATCAAGTGGTTTTAGTCTCGATGTTTTGACTCCCCCCATGGACTGAGCCCAGATAATAGGTTTGGATGTTTTTAGTGATCTTTTTCAGTTCATTATTTTGGCACCATTGATTGTGAGGCCCACAAAATCTTTTCTCCCCAGATCTGATTGAAAGAACCTAGTTCAAGCTCTGGTCATCTCAAGGATCAAATATAATAATGCACTCGCTACTCACTGCCCTCAACTTGATCCTCTGAAAGAAGCAGTGCAGACTGTTGCTGGATTCATCTCCAAAACAAGGACATGTGATCACATTTAAGCAGTCTAGATCTCACTGAACAGACACAAAGCACCATGGGTGGTCTGAAGCACCTACAAGGCTGCCTGTGTCACACACAATACATTAAATATGGGCACTGTCAACAACCCGGCCCACAAACCGACCGTCTCAGGAGGACACTGAGCCGTAAGAGGGGAATTATTGCTAGAACTTGAAATCCATAAATACTAGAAGAGATCTGCTGTGATGCACCCTTTTTCAGGCAACACCCCTAAAATTAGGAACGCCATACCTCCAAATATATGCCTGCCTTCATGCCTCCCTTAAAGAGTTCAAGGGGCTGGCGAGGCTGTGGCCTTTTGGGTGATTTCCGCCACATTTGGTGGGACTGCCCCACAATAAAAACGTTCTGGGAGGAAATTTTGGCTGGGGTATCCTATTCCGACGTCCATAGAAGGAGTCCTCTTGGGAATTAGAGATCCAGACCTGGAACACCAAACGAAGGCAGACAAGGCAATTATGTGGTCCTGTATTGGGGCAGCAAAAACGGCGATAGTCGTGGCATGGAAAAGAAAGGAGGCTCCAGCCCTGTCGCAATGGCACTCCCGCCTCAGGAAGATCCTCTCCATGGAAAGGCTGGCAGAACTCTTCAGAGACGACTATAAAAATGTTGAATACAAATGGGGCCCACTAGTCGCATACCTAACACGGGGCCTACCGCTGGCAGTATGCCCTCCCTCTTTTAGGGCCTTACACCTCTTCCAGTTCTATGACAACACATTGTAGTGGCACGAGTGCCCCACGGACAGAGGTGCTACAGTACCAAAAGGAGCCCCCTGACACCAGCAGAGAGGCGTCAGAGCCCGCAGTACCCCGATAGAACAATATGATTAGTTAGCAGATACCACCACAGTTATTTTTTGGGTTGGGTTGGGTTGGGTTGGGTTGGGTTGGGGGGGGGGTTAAGAGTTTTTCAGACTCATCGTCTCTAACCTGGAGACAATGAAGGTAGGCGACCTTCTATTAGCTACATGGAGATAGGGACACTCGCATATGTTGAATCTGTTCTCTAACTAGATTGTAATGAGGCCGTGAGGCTCGTCCGTTATACACCATGTAATGTCGCCTGCTTGATCAATAAAAAGATTTTTGACAAAAAAAGAGTTCAAGACTAACCTAACTTGACATTTATTACCCGCTAGTTCAACACCAGTGTTAGCACACATGACCAAACACAAGTCTGACTTCTGTTTTACAGAAACCTACTAGAACATTACCAGTAACTATGTATTTCCTCTTTCTGTTTTGCTCACCTAATATTATATGAGGTTTTTCAATATGTGAAGCAGTCTAGCAACATCTATTTTTCCAGTAAGCCACCAGAATAAATGCCAGGATCGTTTGTGTTCTGTGTATTTCATGTTTGTATCAGGATGTATATACTCTTTTCCAAATATACAAAGTGCTCTGGCGCCATAGTTGCGGGTCATGATCATGCTATACCGAAAAATAAATACATAAAAAATAGAAGTATTGAGTATCAGTAGCCGTATTAAGCTGTACTAAGTGTCAAGAGCAGTACTGCACATTAACGGCAGAATTGGGTGTTAATACAGGTAGGAATATTGAACACCGACGGAAGTACTGCTGGTTAATAAAAGTATCATAAAGAGAGGTTCTGAAAATCATCATATCGAGTGTCAATAGCAGTTTTAAGCTTCAGCCTTGATAAACTCTGCTCGCTTATTATTAATATTGCATGAAGAACACACCTGCACAGTGGCCCGAGGTGATGGAAACATGGCAGGTGTGCGTAGCAGACATGGCAGAGCCGAGAGAGATACATATATAAAATGGAATGCTCTCAAGCACCAATATAGCAAGTTTGTGCCAAATAATTAAAATAACTTATAATGTCTCCTAAGCACGCAGTGAAGAACCACAGCATTGCATAGGTAAGAACATAGTTGTATTCATTAACATGCAAAAATGTCCTTTAAAGCCACCTTTGTCAAGGCAATTACAAAGTTGCCCAAGTTTCTAGGTATTTTTGAAAAGTACTATAATGTCATCAATCAGTGACATATGACATATGGCGATTTTTTGCACCATGCTTGACTATCCCGCTGACTATAACCTAGAAGGTATCATTCACCGTGACAGATGTATGGGAAAGAATAAAGTTAAAAGAAGATTTGCCTGCAACACAATTTCATTATTTTTAGACCATGCATGTTCCTTGCCTGTGTGGTGTTGACTGTTCTCACTCTTGATAGGGAGGTGCTTCCAAAAATATAATATTTTCTGTCACACAGGATTCGTGAATGGCTTGTGGGCGGAGACCCAAACCATAGTCGTAAACAAATTTTCTTCCAACGTTAGTCAATCAGATTATGGTGCTATCACCTTTGCATTTATGGTCAAGTGGGGACGACCAAAGGAAATATTTTTTTTAATTTCCTAGTAGCCTTGGTCCTGTGTGAGGAATCTCGATGAAAATTGGCAGATTCTTGGCGTGTCAAGATCAGATTTCCATTTCATTTTTTGTGCAGATCAGTCTAGGACGTATCACGTAATTTGTTGTAATCTGAAAGTAGAAGCAGCAAAAGCTTCTGAATGGAATTACACCACTTTTTTCATGAAGAAAGAACTATATTATAAAGAGGTCTTTTCAGGCTATAGCCTACCATGCTAAAGACATCTTGGAGACAGTCAGAAAGCTTCTCTGGGAATGCATTAGGCTCATTGCTTACCATTGGCTTTGTGGTTTGTAACTCAAATTTGGGTGGTTTCTACTGGCTTTATTTGTTTTAGGCTGTCCAGCTTGAGTTTGTCCCTTCCGGGTCCCATGCATTACTTACTGTATCCTTCCAGCAGTATTTAATTTCTGTAAACAGGACTTTAAATCTGTTCTTATCTTGTCACGTTTGCAGTGCATTCAAAGACAGGAGGTCAAAAGTCAGACTGTCTCTTCCAAAGGAGCTTATAGTTTATCTTTATTTCTCTGACTTCAAAGTGAGAGGATTTATGTGACAATCATTCTGGCAACACGGGGGAGGGGTTTGTAGAATGTTATTTTATTTTCTATTACACAACAAAATTTAAATGTCTGTAAATGAACTGTTTGATATTTAAGAATATATCAGAATTAGGAAGGCACAAATACACTAGGTGATGACATTTCCACACATTATCGTTTGTGTGCTGAATACATTTATCAGTAAAACTGTATGTGAGTGCAAATGTAATGGTCATTTCAATTGAAGATGTGTTTTGTCTGTAATGGCAGTGTGCTACCACACCATGCATACTCTACTTTAAGCCACTCCACTCTACTCTGCACCACTCCACTCCACACCACTGCACTCTACTCTGTTCCACTCTACGCCAGTGCACTCCACGCCAAACCACTCTACACCACTCTACTCCATGGCATTGCACTCTACCGTGTAACACTCCACTTTACGCCACTTCACTCTATCCTGATACAATCTACTCTACACCACTGCAGTCTACGTTTCACCCCTCTACTCTGCGCCACTCTACACTACGTCACTCTACTCGAAACACTGCACTCTACATCACTTTTCTCAAAACCATTGAACTCTATGCCAATTTACACTGCACCACAGCACTCTACAGCACTCTTTTCTACTTTGCATCACTCTACTCTACACCATTCTACTCTTCACCATTCTACTCTATGCTGCACTTTACCCAATGCACTTTACTCTGCACCACTCCCCTCTATGCCAGTGCACTCCACGCCAATTCACTCCATGCCAATCCACCCTATGCACTCTAATCTACTCTGCACCACTGCACTCTACACCACTATACTCTATTTTGCAACTCTCTACTCTACGTCATTGCACTCTATGCCATTGCTCTCTACACCGCTCTACTCTACTCTGCACTACTCTACTCAGTACCACTGCACTCTACGCCAAAGCACTCTAAGCCACTCTACTCTACACCACTGTCTTCTATGACACTCTAATCTGCAACACTGCACTCTCCGCCATGGAACTCTAAGTCAGTCTACTCTGCACCACTGAACGCTAATCCACTTCACTCTACACCACTCTACTATACTCCACTCTACTGCATTCTAAGCTAATGTACCTTACGCCACTACACTCTATGCCACTCTACTCTGTATCACTCCACTCTACGCCACTCAACTCTGCTCTGCACACTGCAGTCTGACACTGCACTCTACACCACTCTATTGTATGGCACTATACTATACGCCAATCTACACCACTCCACTCCACTCTACGCCACTTCACTCTACTCTGAAACAATAAACTCTTTACCACTGCACTCTACGCCATTCTACTCATCTCTGCGCCACTCCACTCAACTTCTCTCTATGCCACTGCAATCTACGCTGCGCCACTGCACTCTACACCACTCTACTCTATGCCACTACAACCCACTGTAAACCACTGCACTCTACGCCAATCTACGCTGCTTCACTGCTCTCTATGCCAATCTACTCTGCTCTACTCTAATCTACGCTACACCACTACACTCTAGGTCACTCTAATCCACTCCTTGCAGCTCTCTCTACCCCACTCCATGTTACGTTACTCCACTCTACACTACTTCACTCTGCTCTATGCCACTCCACTTTGCGACACTCTACTCCACTCTATGCCCTTCCACTCTACGACACTCTACTCCCTCCACAACACTCTACGGCACACCACTCTAAGCCACTCCACACCATGCCTTTCTCCTTTACGCCAATAACATTTAGCTATGCTGAACAACAGCCATGCAGGTATACAACATGGCTAACACATATTGGCAAAGCCAATAGCTCTTGCATAGGCGGGACCTATTGACTCTGCCAATGCTTGATTAGATTTTATGTGTAATGGTACTTGTGCCATTTGTGGTGAACATGCTGTATTCAATAAATACTCTAAGTGGCTTTTGTTCAGCCTACTTCAGCCATTGGCATCTTTGGCTCAGGAACCTTCAGCCATTGGCTTGCGACACTGTCAATCACATCCTGGATGAGGCCACAGGAATATCTTAGTGACCTTCTTTCTATTGACTGCCTCCACTGGAATGCATGAGCGACTGTGTGACACCTGAAAATTATTTTCTGTCATCACACATTTAATTCTTTATCGCATCCATGAATTTGCATAATAATAGCAATCCATTTTTAATAATTGTCATATACTGCAGCCATTTTTTATTGCCTTTGCTGTTGCTCGAGCGCAAGCATCAAATGTATTGGCCTTGCCGTAAATACCTTTATTAGTTTTAGATATATTTGTTTAACATAAAAGTGTCAGATGGTCTTTTGAAGGATTAATCATGTATACTGTTAATTTAAGAACTCTGAAAAATGTGTGGCCAAAATCTGAGGGGAACTTTTTTTCCGCATGGTTCTATGAGATTGAGTGATCTTGCTTACGGCATCTTAAAAATACTGTTTCAGCCACCATTCTGAGTCTAATTATGGATTGCATGCCGGAGAGAATGTGTGGAATCTCAGAAGGGTGGATCCTGCAATCAAAAACCCCAAAAAACTAAGGGCCAGATGTACGACCAGCTAAATTGCGCCCCGCAAATTGCGACTCATTTGCGAGTCGCAATTTGCGAGGTGCAATTTGCCATGAACAACAGTGTGTTTAACACTGTTTGCGATTCCCAATGGGGTCGCAAATTGCGAGGCTCATTAATATTAATGAGCCTCTCGCAATTTGCGAGCCCATTGGGAATGACAGGCCCTCCCAGGTATGGTGACCTGCTGGGCTCAGCAGACCAGCATGTCTGGGACTGCTTTTAAATAAAGCAGTTTTTTTTTTTTTTAAATGCAGCCCGTTTTCCTTAAAGGAAAACGGGATGCATTAAAAAAAAAAAAATGAAACGTTTTCATTTAATTTTTTAAGGGCAGGTAGTGGTCCCTGGGACCACTGCCTGCCCTTAAAAAATATTTTTAGAGACAGTCACAAAGTGGAAGGGGTCCCCTGGGGACCCCTTCCAAATTGCGACTACATTACCACCCTCTTGAAGAGGGTGGTAATTTGCGAGTGTTTTGCGACCGCAATTGCGGTCACAAAACATTCATACATTGATTTGCGGACGCAATTAGGAAGGGAACGCCCCTTCCTAATTGCGACTACTAATTCTAAATAGCGAGTCGCAAATAAATTGCGACTCGCTATTCTTTAGGAATTGTACATGGCCCTGGGCCATTTTGCATGCGCAAACGGGATCGCAAACCCGTTTGCGCATGCAATTTAGGGTCGTACATCTGGCCCTAAAAGTTTGCATTGCAAGTTTGTGGATCCAAACAGGGATTCGCATATTGGTGCAGTAGTCATTTCTTGACAACACAGAACTACGAATTTTAGTGGATCTGGCATCAAAGTAAAAACCTGAGGGGGAGAATCAAGGGGCTGGGGAGAATTTCCCCATCCAAAGCAGGAAAAAGGAAACATTCTGCCTCTTTAAATGTGTGAAGCCAAATAATGACCCGCAGATTCAGTGAAACCATGTAATAATGGTTCATGAGCCCCTAGTGATCACCTTCGCACTGCACACAGCGGAAGGCAATGCGCTAAGGGTTCTTTCTTTGACTTGAAGCCAACGTGCAATGCAAAAAAAAAAATCAAAATCACTAAAAAAAACTGTGTTTAAGGAAAGTTATCAGAAGGAAAAATAACTTTTAGAAAATGCCATAGACATTATCCTAAAACATTTCAGTTGAAAGGACATTATAGTTCAAGAGACAGACAATTCTGTGGGAAAACTAAAAGGTATATAATGGAGTATGTATACCAGTGGCCCTGCTGGGACTCACACCCACCAGGTTGTGTATTCCAAAAACAACCCTATGTGGTCGAATATTTTGTCTGTAACACCAAAGAGATGGTATTGCAATTGGTAGCCAGTCAAGCATTTTGATTACACAATATATCATCGCAGGATAAGATAATGACTACACGATCAAAAACAGGACATTACATACACACAAAAGAATTAAGTGGCTAGAAATTTCCAGAATTAAATAGCTGCAAACTGTTATAGCAATGCAATCGGCATATGTGCCCTTCTCTGACAGAAAATATGGAAAGGATATTATGGTTCTGGTGCAAAACATTTAAAGTTTCCAGCGACAGTAAGGAATTTAACCATACATTTCCTGAATGCTTATGAACTCACACATTATGTCACAGATCAAATTAAATGTGATACAGTATATCACATCAACATTGATTTCATTGGTGCCTACACTCAGAGCACTTACGATCCCTACATCCCGACATCCACAAGTCTCAAACTTAATTTGGCTGCACCCCGCCGGCTCTGGGAGGCGCGACTGTCTTCGATGGTTACCAGAGGGATCTAGGCACATAGAAAGCCTTGTTCTCAACACCCTACACATAGTTCACCGTACATGGCATATTGTTTAGTGCAGGACAAGGAAATAGAGGGGGTGCAAAAGTGGGTTTACTAAAGGAAAAGTTGATAATTAAATGGAAAAACATTGTATTGAAATAAAATCAAGCTTTTAAATAGGAGGATGAACTGTATTTTCTGGCAATGAAAATGTGGTATTTGAGAATTAAATGTGTGCCAATGTTTGGGAACACAGTTATACATTTTTATTATTATATTTATTGCTGATATTTGAGTGCTGATTTACAACTCTAGACCATTTCATTGTCTATAGTAGTGAAGCTTTTTAATAACACTACTATATCACTCAGTTGTCTACTTACTGAGAATATGAGGTCTGATTTACATGTGATTTTCACACATCGTTCCTTCCAAATGCATTTTCTGTCATTTCAAATGATTTAAAAACCACATGAATAGATTGGGGAAATGAATGGAGACCGACTGATGGAAGTATGAAAAGATGAGAAACCATGACAAATGATAGGAGGCCGCGTCACGACAGTAAACTGACATGATTTGTCTTGCCTGCAAACCCAATAGCTGTTTAGCCAATTTACAAGAAATATCTACTGTTACCACAATTCCTAGCATGCTTCCCTTAGTGGCGAATCACACACCAGCTCTGGGTTGGACCAGATGTGCACACCAGAGAATTATTGTAATGTTTCAGGAGTGGCAATACAGAAATGCTTGTCAAATCTAAGAAATTCACTATTTGGACTCATTGTTTCACATTTTCAGAGGAGCGAAAACAGCCACTGCAAGAATTCAGGCTTGGGTGCTCTGTTTCTTTGCTCAGTTCAATTTCGCATAGGTCTTTTTGTAACATACTTCTAAAAGTTCACCAGGAGTGCTGCATAACTGATGCTTAATGTTCATTTGTCTGCAATCCTGAAGGTTGTTTTGCCCTGAGTGTTGTTCTTTCACTGTTTTTTTATAATGATGTTGCACAACTTGTGAAGCTTCTTTTTGTGTAACAGTTTTTATATAGTTTTTCTCAGGTACAGATATATATTTGTGTGGCCCTCCCACATGAACTGTTGTATGTAAGTTCTTGGAGGATCTACACACTTACTTGAACCATTTTTGTTCAAATTTGCTCCTCCGGGTCTCTTAAAAGAAGAGATTAAGATTGGCCCCTTGATTACATCCATAATCATGAACTCCTTCCAAGATAAGCAACTAGCTGTATGTCAATGCACCAGCAAGGATTGTAGCCTTTACCTATAAAACTTCATATGTATGAGGAAAGCTAGCCCACACTTACATGTATATCTATTTCATCTGCTTAAAAAGTGTCCAATGATGGTTGGATCGCTAACAACACTACTGAACAGCTCCCCTCACAAATGTAACTGTGCTTCCTGTTAAACATAGCACACACATAAGGTTAGTCTGGCATAAAGCCATTAAAACTAAGCTTAAATATCCAACACATAAGTGCAGATGTGAATATTTCATACAAATCAGACAGTGGACAGAATTATTTGCTTGCAATTGCAGACGGCTTGTTAAAACTCAAAGGCTTGATTATAATTCAGCAACTAATTACCAACTTAATTGATGGAAATAGAAAGTCAACATTAATGTAGATTATATGTGCATAAAAGCACTATAATTCGTTTTTCGAAGAAGTAAACAGGGGAGCAAATTTTTCAAGAATGAAGTAACAAGTCAATTTTAACAACTAACAGCACTGCACCAAAAATTAAAATAGATTACATCTTCCTCTAACAATTTCCTACAAATATAAATAATTAAGGATTCCTATAGTATTTCATCTATACTGTGCACAGACCGTTTTTCGATTGAAAGTAACCCATACGTTTTTAATTCTGGGATTTTGTCATAAATTCTAAATTAACTTCTCATAAGGAAACAATGCTCTGATACTGAGACCTCTACAGTTGCTGCATTCTCTCAGAGTAGGAGATGGCCACAAAAGGTAAAGCTCTTGATTCATTAAATTATGTCCCATGTGAACCACACAATATAAGTTACCGTTTTGATGCCATATTTTACACAATAAATATAATTTTGCATAACGATACCCTGTTATACTGGGCTGCTACTAGATCATTACTACAGATGTCATTTTGGTTAATGCGACGAATTGGGTGATACAGAAAATTCACAGTAAACAAACCATGAAATGCTGTTTTGTTTGCAATGTTCATTTTTGTTTTGCACGGCAGCCTTCAGAAGGATTCAGAGTGTAAAGCTGGAGTCTGCAACCTTTTCTTTAATTAGAGCTATTTATGTTTAATAAACATCATCCTGAGCTACTAACAAATATGATCTTTGTTGTAATAGTGACCACATTAGACAATAAAGCCTTTGTTGACACTAGTTGTAAGGTCCTTGGCGCATTAGCTGTAATGTCAAAAAATGCTTTATCAGTTTGGAATGCCTCAACGTGGATAACGCAACAGTCATAGTTGCAATGCCGTGGCATCAATATCATAAAATTTGTGATGTCTCCCCAGTGCAGCAGGACTTAACATTCAAATATCAGCATTACATTTATTTTGGAAAGTAAACCATTTTTCTCCAAGCATCACCCTATGAGTTCTGAAAATATATACATCTTTCATATTTTGTATACATATGTAAACAAACGCTTTTAACTAATAAGCTGGGCTGCACAGAGGGGACCTACTTACTGGTAGTTGGAGAGCTACCAGTAGCTCACGAGCTACTCGTTGGAGAAGTCTGGTGAAAAGCGTAGTTGTTTGCTGGACATAATGGTCCCAATTAATGAAAAAAGTTGGAAGTCAACACCCACAGTTTTCTGTCTTGGGTGAAAACGTCTGAATTTTAGGACTTAAAAAGGTTTCCAAAGTTAGTCGTGGCAACCTGAAACAGTCACAGGTTTACAGCATTACTCCAGGACAATCTTTTTTCATTCCTACTTGGAGAGGTGAATGCCTTTGAGCATGTACACATTCTCCATAATGTATTATTATACATGCCAAAATGTCTTTCTCTAATTCGAGGAAACTATTTATCCACATGGAAAACCTCCGACCCCTACAGACCTGCACCAATTTTGAGGGTGTTCCAAGACAAGTACCTTCCTGGTAAGTGATTGAATTCTGCTCTTCAATGGACTAAATCGGTAACAATTCCAGGGTGGGAAGGAGGCAATGGGATGGAAATAAGTTTGTGGATACCAAAAAACGAATGTGTTTGTTGGTGTTAACAAACTTTCTAGGCTTTCCCATCCATGGAACACCGGTTCCCCATGCCTAAAATAGGATATGCATAACTGTAATAAAAATGGTCTTTTTGCTTGGTCTCCCAAGAATTTTGTGTTTAATGGCCGGCATGTTCTGACCGGGCAGTTGGAGACTGCTAAACACCTTTCCACTCCATCTGCTCCATACTCTAAACATATTGTACAATTGGAAACGCTGAATGGCTTGTTTGACCTTTAGTTAACTGCAAAGTCAAAATGACCAAATGTGCCCAACGTGGGTACCATGTGGCCCTACTGCATTGCCACGTGGAATTTCAAAAACATAGAAAATGGCTTGAAATGCAGCTATGTCAAATGGGGATTTGGGCCTTCATGTTAAAATGCTAAAGGTAAACCCATTTTCTTATTCAGGGCCGAAATGCAGTGGTGGCTGCCACCAAATAGCACGAGTAGGGCGGGGCGGGGGGAGTGGGATAGAACTTTTTTTTTAAATAACTTACCTTGCTCCCGGACCGCCACCCTTTTCTGTTCCTGCTTGAAGGAGAAAGCACAAACAGGCTCCCCCAGCCATTCACAATGCTGCAATGCAGCGTTGTGACTGGTCTGAGCACCGTGGTTAAGCGCTCAGACACGCAGTGGAAGCGGAACATGCTAAGTGCACATGACGGTTTGGCCGGCCAAGCAGTCATGCCCACTTAAGTGCCCACCACTCCTCCCCTTCCTGGCTGTGACACAGCCAAGCCCCGCCCGCCCTGTAAACCGGAAAAATAAAATGATGATAACATAGTGATATCATTTTATTTTTATTTTATCCACTGCTCAAAATGCAGTGGAGCAATGTTCCTCCGCCTTAGCGGAGGAGCCGCCGCTGCCTTAATGGCCCTATATATAAATTAGTTACCAGTGACCTGTAGGGGCAAGTTGCCTGAGGTGTACATTTAAAACATGTCAGTCATGCTAACTGCATGTTTACAGGACCTCTGACCTCGGCCAGGGACCTGCTCTCTCCCCCCGTAGCTCCGGCTGCCGTGCTGTGCCTCTGCCCAGGCGAATGCAGTGCAGGTAGGGGTTCGAACCTCGGCTCCTGCCTAGGTTGCGCCCGCTGTTGTGCCTCGTTGCCCCGCTGCCTCTCCTGCTTCCCATTATTGTGCCTTGTTGTTTGCCTGGTTTTTCACATTCTTGTGCCCTGTTCTTTGCCTACTTTTCCCTTCATTGTGCCCTGTTTATTGTGCCTGGTCTTATTATTGTGCTTGTTATTGTGCGTGCCGTTCCGCCCGTTTTTTCCCGCTCCCCCACCCGCCGCTGCTGCCCCCGCGGCCCCTCCCCTCCGCCGTCTCCCGCCTCCCAGCTCTGCCCCTCCCACCTCCCCTATTAATGCCGGCCGCTGCGCGGCCGCGGCGCTGGCGCGCCAAAGGCAAGCTTGTCTGCGCCCGTCCGCGGCCAGCGCCAGGAACCCTGGATTTCCAACCATCCACCGCTACGACACCGCCACCCTCCTTGCACTCAACCCCGGAAGACGCAGAGAATGCCAGCAGGCCTCGCCGAACACGACCCACGGCCAGTTCTCCTGCCTCCACTGTCGACAGACCCTCACCGACACCCCGGCCTCCAACACCGGCGATACCCTTAAATGCTTCCTCCTCAACGTACGCTCTGTACACAAACACGCCATCGAAATCTGGAACCTACTCGACTCCCTCTCGCCCGACATCGCCTTCTTCACAGAGACCTGGACTAACGCATCCTCCGAACCCGACATCAACACCGCCATCCCGGACGGATGCAAGATCCAGAGGCAAGACCGCCCCAACCACCCCGGAGGGGGCCTCGCCATCGTCCACAGAAGCACCCTCCGGCTCGACACCTCCAGCGAAACCTTCACCTCTGCCTAACACCTGCACTTCCGGATCCAGACCACCTCCAAAACCACACTCCGAGGAACCCTCGTCTACAGACCCCCGGCCCTCGGACCCCTTCACCACCACCATCACCGACTTCATCGCACCCCACGCCATCGCCTCAATGAACTACATACTCATTGGAGACCTGAACTTCCACCTCTACAACCCCAAAGACCCCAACTCCACCACCCTTCGTGACAACCTCTCCAGCATCGGACTTAAACAACTCGTCAACACCCCCACCCACAGAGCAGGACACACCCTCGATCCCATCTTCGCGGCAGGAAACAACGTCCATTTCAGCCACACAACGCAACCGCCAAGGACCGACCACCACTGCGTACACTTCGCCGTCGACAAACCCAAGACACCCAAACCAGCCCCACGCCCTCCAAGAAGGAACTGGAGCAAGGTTACCGACGAGCAACTCAACTCCACCCTCACCCGAGACAACCACACCTGGTCATCCGACGCAAACAACGCAGCCAGAGAACTCCACACCTGGATCACCAACTACGCAGACGAGCTCGCCCCACTACGCACCCCGACAGACAAAGCCCCAGGAAAGCCGCCTGGTTCACCACCGGCCTCCTAGAAGCTAGGCGCACCTTCAGACGCCTGGAGAAGAACTGGAGAAACACCAAGACAACCGAAAACCACACCACCTACAAGGACGCCATGACGGACTACCACAATCAAATCAGAGCCACCAAGAGGAACTTCATCCACAACAAAATCCTCGCCAACTCCACCAACTCCCAAGAACTCTTCAGCGTCATTCAAGAATTCACCAACCCACGCAGCGAAGCCACAGACATCACCCCATCCCAAGACCTCTGCGACAAGCTTGGAACCTACTTCCACCTCAAAATCAAAAACCTCTACGACAACTTCGTCAACCATCCACCAGGCGCCACAGACGGCCCTCCGCCCCCCAGAGACACCAGCCAGCCCACCATCTCCAACTGGACACCGATCACGGCCGAAGACACCGCCTCGACCATGAAAGGCATCCACTTGGGGGCCCCCACCGACCACTACCCCCTTCACATCTACCACAGAGCCGCGGCCGCCATCGCACCCGAACTTCAACGCACCATCAACACCACCTTCAATACAGGCACCTTCCCAGACGACTGGAAGCACGCAGAAGTCAGACCCCTGCTCAAGAAGCCCACAGCTGACCCCACCGACCTCAAGAACTATCGGCCCATCTCGCTCCTCCCCTTCGCGGCCAAGGTCGCTGAGAAAACAGTCAACAGGGAACTAACACAATTCATCGAAGAGAACGCCATCCTCGACCCATCCCAGTCAGGATTCCGAAGCAACCACAGCACAGAGACCGCCCTACTCGCCGCCACAGACGACATCCGCACCCTCCTCGACCAAGGCCACTCCACAGCCCTCATCCTACTCGACCTATCAGTGGCCTTCGACACCGTCTCACACCGCACACTAGCCACCAGACTACACAACGCAGGCATACAAGGAACAGCCCTGGACTGGATCCGATCATTCCTCACTGGAAGAAGCCAAAGGATCAGACTGCCACCCTTCCTCTCCGACCCCACGAAAATCACCTGCGGAGTCTCACAGGGATCATCACTGAGCCCGACCCTCTTCAACATCTACATGGCCCACCTCGCAGCCATCATTCGACTACACGGCCTCAACATCGTATCCTACGCTGACGACACCCAACTCATCCTCTCCCTCACCAAAGATCCCACCACCGCCAAACTCAACTTCCAGAAAGGAATGCAAGACGTTGCAGTCTGGATGACCAACAGCTGCCTAAAGCTCAACGCCGAAAAGACAGAGGTCCTCGTCCTCGGTACCACCCCATCAGCATGGGACAGCACATGGTGGCCAACCGCCCTCGGAAGCCCACCTACCCCCTCAGACCACGCCAAGAACCTCGGCATCATACTCGACTCATCACTCACCATGAACCGCCAGATCAACGCTGTCACCTCCAGCTGCTTCAACACCCTCCGCATCCTCCGCAAGACTTTCAAGTGGATCCCCCCTGAGTCAAGGAAGACAGTCACCCACGCACTCATCACCAGCAGACTGGACTATGGGAACGCACTCTACGCCGGCATCAACAAATCCCTGCTCTGCAAACTCCAGACAATACAGAACACCGCCACCAGACTCGTCCTCGGAATCCCCCGGCACGAACACATCACCCAGCACCTACGAAGACTACACTGGCTCCCCGTGGAGAAAAGAGTCACCTTCAAAATCCTCACTCATGCCTACAAATGCCTACACTACAACGGACCCCAAATACCTCAACGACAGAATCAACTTCCACGTACCCAAAAGAAACCTCCGATCCTCCAACCTCTCACTGGCCGAAACCCCGCGCATCCACAGAGCAAGGGCAGGCGGAAGATCCTTCTCCCACATTGCAGCCAAGACCTGGAACGAGCTACCGGCAGACATCAGACGAGCCCCCTCCCTGAACACCTTCAAGAAGACCCTCAAGACCTGGCTCTTCGGCTAGACTGATCTACGGATCACCCCCCCCCCCCACCCAGCGCCTTGAGACCCTCATGGGTGAGTAGCGCGCTTACAGTTCCCTGATTGATTGATGGATTGATTGTTCTGGAACCTCGAATGAACATTGTAAACCTATACAATTACAGTTCGCTCAGGGTTTTAAGAGCACATTTCACAGAATGATAGGAACAAGCTAGAAATGTCATAACTGCAGCCTCTTATGGTGGAAATGTAATTCAGTGGTGAACTTAGATTGTTGGTACCAATGTGGTAAATATGATTTCTAGATAAGCTGCACATGGCAACCACATGAATTGCAGATTAACTGGCCAGTCTGCACAGCCCGTGGACCATGACCGCTAAGGGTTTAAATTACAACAGTGTCAGAGCTGGCACCCTGCCTTCTTAGATTCCAGGGACCAGTGCCCAGAGAAATGGTTCCAACATGTAGATCTCTACCCAGATACGCTGAACATTGTGTCCAGTGAGATGCAGCGGTGGGGGGGGAGAGTTGATAATCTAAATGGAACTTTGTAAGCAAATTAATGCGATATGCCTTGGCAGCATTGTTACCCAATGTTGGGTTAGCCCTGTAACTAGGGCCACCTTGGATTTGGAAAATTGCATTGAATGAGGAACTGGATGCAGAAGACTCACAAATCATCGCTGAAAGGAAGACAGAGCAGCGGTGATGCTGACCTGTGTCAGCAGGAGTCGTGGAAGATCCCTGATCCTGGCTGTACCTCTTAGTTTCCATTGGACTTCTCTGCATTGATTGCTCCACCTCTAGGCCCAATGAGAACTAGACACCTGTTCGGCATTGGGGTAGTGTTCGAGTGTGGGCCTTTAAACTGGACTACTCCGACTGCTCTGCTGATAGACATACAACCCGCCTTGAAGCAGCTGTTCAGCCAGGGTGGGCTGGAGAGGTGCTGGCATCCAGCTGAATGGTGAGTGTCCCTCTAGTTTGAGAGGGCAGGTCCCAAAAAAACACTAAAATAATTTAGGAGCTTCATGTCATCTTCCACAGCAGCAATAATGTGTACAACCGAAATTAGGCTAGAATCGATTGCGCATGCCACCCAAACTCCTGACCCTTGGCTATCAAGCTGTGACTTGAGAAATGTAATATCTAAGGCCCTGAAAACACATATAGCCACACTGCTGTGTGTTGTGCTTGTAGAAACAAAAATAACCTTCCTCTGACCAATTTGATTAAATCTTCTTATACTGACGTTTTGCTTCCCCAAAATGAGTTTCTTGTACGAGTATGACAGAAGGCTTAGTCGTTAAAAAAAAATCAACAGCATTATATTTACAGCAGCGATTCAAAATATTAATATTATATGATGATTTTTCTGATATAAAAAATATTCTTGGGAGCCTTCGCCTATTCAACCTAGAGGTGATTACCTTGGGAATTAAATACAGAAAGTAAAAATGTCTAGATGCTTTGCCGTCATTACTTGTAAATATTGTAACTATCTGGTTGTAAGATGTACCATATTCCCTAGTTTACCTTTTTGCATCCAGTGCTCCACACTCTTTCACCCTATGTGCTCTACTCTACCCCATTACCACACCTCAATGTTCTCCTCTCCTTCCTACCTTTAGCAAACTCCCACTTCTCCTAGTTGAGAAGCCTTGCTCTTTCTGGACTCCCCTGACCCTCCCTAAGATGAATTGATGCAGTGTTATGCACCGGTGAGTGTATTTTAGGACATCAAAGTAATTTCCTTACCATTGTTAATCAAAACCAGCTAGAATGGAGGGGGGCGTGGCCTGGCGCCAGCTAAGATGGCTGCCTAAAACGAGAGCTCCGCCGGGGCCGTGCCCAAAACCTTAATTATCCGACATATCTCCGTCATTGGCGGCGCTGATCTGACCCGCAGCGCCAGCGGAACACCTACTGCACCGGTCGACGTGGAAAAACCCCGAGAGAAACGCCTCAGAACGGTCCCTCTCCCGAACAACGTGGCGGTGTGCTGGGAACGGATGGAGGCCTCTCGGCAGAGAGTGGTGTCCGGGTGACTGACTCACCTTATTGTGGCGCTACTGCTGCGGGGAGCCTGTGAACATACGGGGGTGCGGTAGCTCCCACCCCCCTGCCTGCGGCCCCGCCGCTGATCGTCGATCCTGTCTGATTGCAGCCCGGCGCTTCCTGAGCGGCGGTGGAGACCAGCGACCCCGGCAGTGACTTGGGAGAGCCCGGATCCCCTCGAGGACTGCGAGGAACCCGTTTCATCTGACCGCCGTCCCGCCAAGGGGGCTCCGCACTGACTAGACGCACTCCGGCACCGGGGTCGGGGTAAGGTGCCTCTCCCTCCCGCCCCCCACTTTCTATCAGCGTGTTGCCCGCATTGACGCTCACGAGCTAAGGCTCCGAGGAGGGAGGTGTGATCGCTCGCCCGGAGCATACCTACAGGGCTGAGGCCTGCGCCAGGGGCGAGCAGCACCTGTGGGCAGTTGCCGGTTGGTGCCAGGTGGCTGGGCCGCGGTGCGGGGGGGCAATTTCTGCGCCGGAGCGCGCCGCCCAACGCAGCAACGGACTTTCTTCCTGGGGCTCGACACAGATCCCTCTACAGCAGAGACATTGAAGGACACGCTTCCCTAGCAAACAAGACGTCCCCCTCCCTGCGCTGTGCACAATCGGAGCTGTTGGCCTGAAGCTGAGTCCCTGTACAGTTTTTTCTGGGGCCGGAGTCCCTGCATGATTACCACAGCACTGGGGCACCCAATGTGTCCGTTATGAGACCGGATCAAGTGGTTGGAGTGGTCTGAAATCCAGGGGTGGAGCGCTTACGGCGTCGGATCACCTCAGAGGCCTGGCTGTGGAAACTAAGGCGTGAGTTGCACAGAACAACGTGCGGTAGGCTACGCCAAGCGCGGACGCCAAGTGCAACCACCGGAGGATTGAAACGGCGTGGGACCGCACGGGGCTGCGCCACCGCGGTGGCACATTGTGGGACCCTTTGGCGCGAGCTCGCCTCTGGATGCTACACCGCTGGACCGGTGGAACATCCTGACGACTGGAAGCGGATAAGGCGCAACATTTGAGGTGGCTGTGGGCTGCGGCGCACCCTGAGTTCCCGGACACTGTCAGATTCAGCACAACGCCAAGGGGCACAGATCCACCTGCAGCTGCTCTATAGGGGGAGTTTGGTGGCAAAGACAGTCCCACTGTCACTCGGATAGTGGGAAGACTGATAATCTGCTCTGATTCCTGATCTTGTGTGTCGGGACGGTACAGGACCTGTACGGGATCAAGGGGCCACTCTACCCTAAGGATACAATCAGCGGACACCCCTGCAGAATGAAACCAAAAAACGGCGCGTCGGTGCAGTCTAACAGAGTTTACAAATACGCAGTCCCAAAACAATTGATGCCAGAAGATGGGGCCTCGGGTGGGCAGTCTGACGACCCCGAACCATCACTTGGCTCAATAATGGTGGCTATCCAGGTCCTGGGCGCAACGCTTGAAACAAAAATTGACAAGGTCTCCATAGAAATGAACCTGCTTAGAGCAGACATGAATAAGACATCGGACCGTGTAACAAAAACAGAGGCGAATGTCACGGAGCTCCAAGGCGCAACCAAGAAACTGGAAGAACGAGTCCAACAGCTTGTCCATCAACACCTCCAGATGGCCCTTAAGCTGGAAGACCAGAATGGAAGGGCCCTCTGCAACAATATTCTGGTGGTGGGGGTTCCAGAGGGGGCGGAGGGGCCAAGCGTTGACCTCTTCCTTGAGGACTTAATACTGAACCACCTTAAACCGAAGCGGCTCTCCTCCCTCTTCACAGTTGAGAGCCCGTAGAGCCCCTATACCTCCGCCGAAACTAGGAGCAGCCCCTATGACAATCATAGCCAAAATCCTCAACTACAGGGACCCCGATGCAATACTGCAGGCTGCTCGTCTCCAGGGGGACCTCCGATATGAGAACACCACCGTGCAGTTCTTCCCAGACTTTACTCTTAAAGTGCAACAAGAGCGACGCTCTTTTGACGGAGTGAAACGGGCGTTAAGAGACAAAGGCATCAAGTATATGATGTTCTTTCCAGCGAAGCTCAAGATCATTGCTGGTGGGAAGTCGTGGTTCTTCATGGCCCCGTCGGAAGTGCAGGCGTGGCTAGACGAAGGGACCGCATGGAAGGCGAGACCGAAAACGGGGGAAAGCTGGAGAGACACCCGTGAACGTTCACCGGGCTCCCTGGACGGCCGGACGGAGTCGGACAAGCGAAGCCAGCGACCCTGGAGGTCGAGATCTGTGAGCCCGACGATATTGGAGGCCAGCGGAGACTGAACGTGTCTCCCCTGATGTCAGACTCTTGGACACGTTCCAGCAATCAGTAACGTATAATGTTTGATATTGTGACAAGGGGACAGTATCAGCTGCAGGGGGTTGGCACTGCGGGACTGTTGGCGCATCACAATGACACTCTCCTGATGCAGGCTGGGGTTGGGTCCCGGGTGGCCAGAGGCGGTGTCACCCTATACCCCCCGTAATAATTGATTAGTTCACTGGGCGACAGGCGCTCTGCTAGTTGGGGATGTGGGTAGTTTTAAACCTACGCAGCAGGGTAGCAGGGAGGGGGGGAATGGTTTACGGGGAAGTTTCACTGACGATTCCAATTTCTTTTTCATTGGGGTTCTGGGAGGGGGGTTGTTGGGATGGTAATCGATGGTCACGTTTCACTCGCTTTCAAATGTTAGGACTGAGTTACACATCGCGAGCGCTTAGCACATACCTCCTTCCTACAAATGAGTACGCACTGGGACAAGAGCCTTAAGCTCCTTAGTTGGAACGTCAATGGGCTAGGGGACAAGGTAAAGCGGAGTATTGTGCTCCAGTACATAAAACGACATGCTCCAGACATAGCACTACTCCAAGAGACACACCAAGTTGGAAACACCTGTAAGGCTTTGAATAGATGGGGGTACAAACTCGTGGCACACTCCGGTTTCACGTCAGGATCCAGAGGGGTTGGCATTCTCCTCAAACAATCCTTCCCGCTCAGCAGACAACACACTAGGGCTGACGCACTGGGGTGTTACGCGGCGGTCTCGGGACAATGGGAGGGGCGCACACTTACGGTGATAGTAGTTTATGTACCACCGGGTCTACAGAACCAGACCTTTAATTACCTGGGGACTTTCATGCTCTCGCTTCCAGAGGGCCACTTGATGGTGGGAGGGGACTTCAACTTAGTTGTCTCGGGCCACCTTGACCGATATCCGCCCGAGACATTGGCACTGCGAGCAGCTGGCTCACAAACTTCCTAGAGGCATTAGGCCTCATGGACCTCTGGAGAGCACACCACCCAGAACACATGCAATACACGTTCTACTCGGGATCACACCGCACCTTCTCCAGAATAGATTACATGCTCATGCCCGTGTCACAGACGACGACAGTACGCAAAATCAGACACATGGCAAGAGGAATTTCGGATCACTCCCCGATATGGACACACTTGGCACTGAGCGACAAAAGAGTGGGTAGTGTAGCGCCCCTTAACCCGTGGTACCTCCGCAATCCCACAGTTAAAACCGCACTCACAAGAGCTCTCGACCACTACTTTCAGGAAAACGAAGGATCGGTTGGTTCTTCCACGACTCTCTGGGAAGCATTTAAGACAGTAATCAGAGGGCAAGCATTGTCGGCCATTGCCGGATCGCGTAAAGAAAGGTTTAAGGACACGATCTCCTCCGCCTGGAGGAAGAAGTGGGTGAAGGGGATGGGCAGGACACTCTCCAACAATTACAACTGAAAAAAACGGAGTATAAAGCCGTTGCAACAGACATGGCCAAAACCCTGGCGAGGGATAGGGACTGCAGACTATATGATCAGGGAGACAAAGCGGGAAAATTAATAGCTTGGTTAGACCGGAAAGAGAGAACGCATAGGCTGGTCCCGGAGCTAAAAAGTAGCTCCGGCGCTGTTTTAACGGATCCCCAGGACATAGTCAACGAGTTCGCAGACCACTACAAAGTGGTTTACCAGAGCGGCTCGGACCTGCCGGAGGAGGACTCAACTGCACTCCTCGCAGACATCGCTCTGCCTACCCTTACAGCCGAAGAACGGCAAACATTAGACAGCGCCCTAACGAATGATGAAATAGCACTGGCAATTAGGAACCTCCAACCAGGGAAAGCCCTGGGTCCTAATGGACTACCACTCGAGCTGTACAAGCTTAAACCTGACAAATTGGCCCCCCACCTCAAAAACATGTTTGAGGAGAGTAGAGACCGTGGCCACCTTCCACGCGATCAAAGAATAGCAACGCCTTAATTATCCGACATATCTCCGTCATTGGCGGTGCTGATCTGACCCGCAGCGCCAGCGGAACACCTACTGCACCGGTCGACGTGGAAAAACCCCGAGGAGAAATGCCTCAGAACGGTCCCTCTCCCAAACAACGTGGCGGTGTGCTGGGAACGGATGGAGGCCTCTCGGCAGAGAGTGGTGTCCGGGTGACAGACTCGCCTTATTGTGGCGCTACTGCTGCGGGGAGCCTGTGAACATACGGGGTGCGGTAGCTCCCACCCCCCTGCCTGCGGCCCCGCCGCTGATCGCTGATCCTGTCTGATTGCAGCCCGGTGCACTGACTGGACGCACTCCGGCACCGGGGTCGGGGTAAGGTGCCTCTCCCTCCCGCCCCCCACTTTCTATCAGCGTGTTGCCCGCATTGACGCTCACGAGCTGAGGCTCCGAGGGGGGAGGTGTGAGGTGTGATCGCTCGCCCGGAGCATACCTGCAGGGCTGAGGCCTGCGCCAGGGGCGAGCAGCACCTGTGGGCAGTTGCCGGTTGGTGCCAGGTGGCTGGGCAGCGGTGCGGGGGGGGCAATTTCCGCGCCGGAGCGTGCCGCCCAACGCAGCAACGGACTTTCTTCCTGGGGCTCGACACAGATCCCTCCACAGCAGAGACATTGAAGGACACGCTTCCCTAGCAAACAAGACGTCCCCCTCCCTGCGCTGTGCACAATCGGAGCTGTTGGCCTGAAGCTGAGCCTCTCTGTAAATATACCGAAGCCAAAAGCGGAATACCGATTAGCCCAAAGTCCTCCTATCTGTAGCCTGAGTAATTTACCTATCGTATTGCCTTAGAGTATTTGATCTATCAATCTGATGTTGACTATTCAGAATAATTACCTCCGTCTCTCTGTGTATTCTGCTCCTCGTAACCGGCAGCAGCGCGCTACCGACTCGCGGGCGCCATCTTTTTAAATATGAAAATGTATTGAATGCATGGAGATTGAAAGCGGACTAGATATTTATCGTAACATGGTTATAAAACCCTGTCACACCCTTATGTTTTAAAATAACCATAAAAAAACTATAAAAAAACTACAAAAAACAAACGCCATACAAACAGCATTTTTATCGGCACGTGTTCCATCAGAAAAATATTTTTTATTTGTAAATTTAGAACGTTTTATTATATATAGAAAACCGTGTTCAAGCACATTAAATCATTATGTTGATCATTTACAAGTCTCATTAGGTCTATTGGTGTAGTTTCGTATCACTACCATGTCAAATTCAAAATGACGACTTTCAATAAAGATAAAAAAGAAAATAGAAAAGGGACTTACTGAGTTATATATTCAGTGTGCCCAATGGATCCATATTGTCGCCATCTTACTAGTAAAAATCTTCAAATCAATATGAGCATAGAAATATTGAGTTTGATAGCAAATTTGCATAAGAAGAAGTATAAAACGACGGCGATTGATCTGGAAACTACTTTGTTAGTATTCCAAACAGCATACTATCTTCAATACTTTTACCATTCAAGCACTAAAAATGTGCTGAGGCCTCTTATGGTTGCATTGTATATGATAGAAAAAGTATGGGAAAGCTCCCATTCAAAAGAGTTTTATAATCTAGTGAATTGGCTCAACTAGCATCCTCATGGAAATCATATCGATGCCAATAATGTGAATTCCAATTCAATGTAGTATTATTTTCTTATTGCTTTTGGTATACCACATATGGGAAGACAACATGCAAAGAGAATCACCTCCAAGTTAATTATCCACGTGCAGTTTATCATCGTGAGTAGCATGCATTATAAATGTAAGCAAGTGGTTATTCAAGCTATGTTCATTTAGGGAATAACTGCAACAGTCACTATCATTAAAACAGTATGCTAATTAATCATTGTTTTTACAGAAATTCACACATCTCCTTGTCAATGTTCAAACCGCATTCCACCGCCCTTAATTTAATAATCCAAATGCTTTCCATTTTCCGAAGTTGAGACATTCTATTACCACCCCTCAATCCAGGACTGACTACATCAATGCCATGAAAACCCAATTTCATCAATTCACTCAATTTATGTGTTGTGTTAAAATGGACCGCTAAGGGATACAGTGTGTTGTTATTCCTGATCGCCCGAATGTAAGATGGCGGCAAGAATTGATTTGTATGGTATCAGCCTTGCTTAACTCAAGTCCAGGTATTTATACCATGCTGCCATAGAGATTGACATGAGAATGTGCGGGGAAAGAAAGCAGTATAGAGGAGGCCAAATGCACAAACTTCTATTAGAAGATTTAAAGTGGGTGGAAGAAACAAAGCTATTTATTAATGAGATGGGTTTTTTTTTCTAAAATAAATGACGTACTGGTGGCGTCTCCTGTCATTTGGGATGGCTTTAATGCCCCACTACTGTGGAGAATAAAGTCTAAAACAATATTTGAAGCAAAATAAGCAGAGAAAATAATTGATTAAGGAAGCTTAACTTAGACAAACCCTGCAGTTTTAATAGGAGACAACTCCCAAGAGAATAAGATAAAGTGGGAAAAGGTCAAAGGTACTCAAAGAGATTATTAGAACATTGCAATGTTGAAAACTCCCCGGAAGACAATGGCGCAGCAGGAGCCTACATGAACTGGTCCCACTGCTCTCAACATTTCAGTGTCCTAATACAGAGCTTCTGCCTTTCTCTTTCCCCCGGCTCTCAAAACTATATGAATTAGGCAGAGGAAAGCGAAAGACAGAAGCCGAACAGGAGTACACACACAGCCTTCACCCTTCCCTCGTCCTGTAGTTCAGTGTCCCTACGGCTTCAGAAGGAGGGAGGGGGAATGCTGCTCAGCTCTTGGGTCTCCCTGGCTTGGCTGAACTACAAAAAGCAGTTCATCTAAGCCGGGGAGAACCAGGGGCTGACTTCAGCCTCCTTTCATAGCTCTTGCTGTGAATGTTCAACAGCTAACAGCCGTGGCCCTGCGCGTGCCTATTAACTGTAGAACATTCACAGGAACCGCTGTGAACAAAGGCCTCGGGCGGAGGAGGATTTCAACCCACTCGGGCTCCGAGAGGCATTTGTTTTTCTAATTAGAACATTCTGGCCTCATGGGGTGGAATGTTCTAATAGCTGTATAGCCCGCTGTACCAGGGCTATAACGGCCATTAAAGACCAGCTCCCTTGTTAAAGGCCCGAGCCCAAAACGCTGCAGCAGGCCTTTAATGGCCAGTATAGCCCACTACAGCTGACTTTAAAGCTATATTACTGTGCTCAAGCAGTTGTCAACAAATTAACCAATCCTCCAAGAAGCTATGAGGAGGGTGCGGTTACAGGACTGCTAAGTAACAAAAAAGCAATAAAAATAGAAAAGATAGTATCTATAATCGAACTAACAATTCTTTCACTTCTAAATCTAGTGAAATTCAGCAGATAATCCTGGATCATTATCATAAAACATATAGATTTGCCAAGGCTATAAATAAAAATGAGCTGGAGAGATCCCTTACCAATTACCAATTCCTCGTCTAGATTATTTTTAACTATAGCATCCTTTTCAGAAAAGAAATAAACTGACAATTTTTTATTGTACTGCCTAAAAGTAGGCGTGTGTTGTGGATTGGTGTCCTGCAGAATTTAAAAATAAATCTGGGGTTGTTCTGGTAAAATATCTCTGCACATTTATGAACTGTATGTTAAGGTATTGCCAGATAGCAATATTTTTTGTTACTAGAATAGTGATGGGTTTTCTGAAACCAGGAAAGAGGGTGGAAGACCCAAACTCTTTCTGCCTGATTGCTGTCCTCAGTAAAGACTACACACTCATCAAGAAGATAATGGTGACTACAATAGCAATGGCGGTGGATAAACTGATACATAGAGGCCAGAATGGTTTTATACCCGCAGACAATCAGTTGCCTACAACAACAATGTTTTTGAAAGCAATTGACATTTTTCACAGCGAAAACTCCTGGCATCTGTAATGATGTTAGATGCAGAGAAAGACTTTCATATCTCGTGCTGGGAAAGTTTGTTTGCCATTTTAGTGTCATATGGCTTTCTTCCTCAGCTCCTGAGATTATTGGCCAATCCCTATACGGGCACTCTGGCCCATATTATGGTAAATTCCACATAAGCAGAAAGATCAAAGGGGGCTGCCCTTGTCACCAAACTTATTTGTATAATTTATTGAGCTTGTGGCCATAGCAATTCGTAACGACTCTGGAATACTTCCCTGGACTGAAAATGCCCCAAATTTAAAATTATGCACAGGCAATTTTGCTTTATTTCCGAAAGCAGATATTAGAAATGTACAGACCTCTACAGAAAGTTATAGCAAATGCAAAGATATAGGATTCTGTGAAGTAAACTATGTAAAATCTAAGACCTCTGTTTTTAATACCACAATGTTTTACCAGACATGATCTGCATGGTATATAATTGAAAACCTAAACATTATTTAGGAATTTATTTCTCGGGAATTATTCTGACCAAGTGATCTAACTGTGTTAGTTTGTTAAAAAGAAAAAGCACTTTTTATTAGCTGGAAAGACCTTTCCCTCTCCATGATCAGGAGGGTGGCTCTAATCAAAATGTCAATAGTACCCTTGATTATTTTTGTTTTTGTCTGCCGCACTCTGTGTTGTCTACTCTATGTTTTTGCAAAAAATGGCGGGTTTACTTTCTAAAATTAAAGTCCAAGATTAGCACTGCACACTTTATTTATGTGGAGACAGGATGCATGTGCCTAGAACTACCAAACATAAAGTTATTCTTTGCATCATACTGTACTAGATTCAATCTAGCAAAATGTCAAATATTATTACGGTAACAGCTTGATTCTGAAAATGATTAATGACTTATCGGTGTAAAGCATACTTAAGATGACTAAAAACCCCAAAAAGTGAGCTATACGGTACTTTAAATGTTTTTAAAAGAAAGGATCCATTTTATCTATATTTTTCCATTCCTGTTATCAACGTTAAGACTAGATTAGAAGATTATATCAGTGATCTAGCATCCCTACAGAGTCTGCAGTTGCAAGATGGTACAGAACAGGAACTGTATAGTAAGGGAGATTGTTGTGTGCTCACAGTGGAAACTATAGAGTTTTGAAAATCTAAATATGGAGCAAAAGGTCTGGTTCTGTTTATCATATAATCAAATCAGCTGTCATTTTGACAAATTAAATGTATATAATATGGTATATAATATGGAGAATTCTTTGCATGAATTAACATATTAGCTAATGAACAACAGGAATTGAGCATAGGGGTATGGCAGACAAAACTCATATACCCATTCTATAGGACCAGCCGCAGGAAATTACTAATAAATGGGGCAAGGTGGCTAGAATGACAATAACCTAAAAAATGTGGAAAATGGCAAACGATAAAAAAATCTCTATAGGAGCTGCCGATTACAGACAAGTGCTGTGCAATTTTATCCTGGTGTTTTTACACAATATCAAGTTCAAAATTGATGTGTCGTGTAGTAGATGTTTTAAAGAGAATGTGGATGAGTGGCTTCACCTACTGGGGACCTGTCCTTTTTTAAATAATATTGGAGGATGTCCTAGTTTTATTGGCAACTGATTAGGTATAAAATTTCATATAAACCCTAGGATTCGTTTTTGGACTATTTGGGGCATATCACTGAGACACAAGCAGAGACCGTACTCTCTTTTTTATCTCTATGACTGTGGCCAAGCCACTAATTACATATTACTGGAAATCTCAAAGCACCCTGTTTCAAGGTTGGCTAAACAAAATGATCAGGGTTATTAATGTATGCAATTCAGACCAGGACTGAACGGACGTTTCTTGAAATGCAGCGAACTTTTGTGAGAACCTTTTTTGGGGTGTCATTTAATGGGTTCAGTTTTAGTCAATATGTGTGAATTGAACTGAATGACATTTCGCCACCTGTACTGTAGCGCTTAGGTATAGAATGCCTGTGGACGCATTGAGGAGGGCAGCAGGGACACGGGGAGGGGGTTACAACTGTGGGCTCATTGACATTAGAAGCTTCACTTGAGGGCTCTGTTGTAAGAGTTGAAGCTGACTTTTTTAAAGATCGCAATCTGACAAATCGACCCTAAAAGGGCTGTGTCTGGAAACTTTTAGTTTAATTTAGTTTTTCCCATTAAGGACGCAGGAAGTGTATAGAAGAGGAGGTGAAGTAGAAACCAGGACTGGATGAGCTACTCACCAGGCACTTGAAAACTCTGCTGTGAAATGAGTGCCGTAAGTTTACTTGGGCCCACCTGCTCAAGCCAGGTGCTTCCCACACACCTTGGATGAGGATGATCTGCACAGCTCTCTCCCAATGTTCTGTTGTTTTAGCAGAACACTGTGCATTGTGCAATTATTGACAACAAACATCCCACATAAACATGATCCCTGGGAAACAACCCTTGCAAACTACAGCACCAAGTATACAGGTTAAATACAGAAGGCGGCCATGATGGAAAGGTCCTGCTTCAACTTTTATGTAAAGGAAACACTACCCACACACCTGATACTTTGCAGATAAAAGGAATATCCATGTGTGCTTAAAAATCGCGAAATAAATACAAATAATTGGGAATGTGTAAAACAATGATTTTGTCGTAATCGCTCCTTCCTTTTTGGGACTTTTTGTGATCCAGAAGTTTGAAATGGAATCAGATGAGTTATAAAGTCGACCTACCCTTAACCACCTGCGTACTTTGGCATTCAGCCTTTACGAAACGCGTGGCCACCTTGTGATGGGCTTTTTATACTTTTTCAGAATACAAACTTGTAGCAAGAAAGAGGAGCAGGAGGGAGGTGCATAGTAGGGGTTGTGGTCACCAGCAGTGTTGTGGGTAACAAGCAGTGGTTAGCGCTGCCTGGCTTTCAGGTGCAGTTCCTCCAATGTGTCTACTCCTGCAGAGTGTGGCTCCTGCCACTCTCACTGGCAGATGAGATGGCAGCCTTATTGTTGTGATCTTCCAAAGTGGTCCTCGCACCTTCTGTGACAAGATCAACTCGCTCCAGCCTAAAATTGCCAGCACTAACTCCCTCCAGTTTCATATCAAGCCTGAAGAGTAACTGCCTCTCATTGCCCTCCATTTAAATTCATCCCTAAGCAGGAGGGGCATATATGGAGCACCATGAGCGCCCTCAAAACCACTACTCTACTTAAGAACCTCTACAAAATCACTCAAATGAGACAGACACCTACTACAGACCCAGAGATGTTTGCCAACTATGTGCCAGTCTCCTGGCTCTGCTGTGCAGTGAAGATGATAACATGTGTGGTAAATGCCCACCTTAAACAGAACTCCCCCAATGACTTCCAAGCAGCATTTCACCCTCGGCGGAGAACAGAGACTGCTCTGATTAATGTCATAGAAAAACTGCTCTGCTCACTAGGTCACGGTCACCTCTGCACTTCATCTTACTTTATCTCTTGATAGATAACAATATAGTTGACCATACGATGCTCCTCCAATGTCACTCAATGACCTGTGTTGTAAGAGAACCTGCCCTCCAATGGTTTGCCTCCTTCCTAGCCCACTGGTCTCATCAAGCCAGACTGTATTTCTGCCGATGCTCCTGGCCACCCTCTCTTGCAGAGGTCCACAGAGTGATGCACGGTCATCAGCTCTCTTCAATTCCTCCAGCTGAGATTACTCAGGAGCCAGAACCCAGGATACCCCAATCATACGTCAGTTTACATCATACTTTCAAATGGGGGAAAGTCTTAAACTGACTCATGGATGTTCAAAGATGGTCCAGCCGAACACAATTTGTCTGAATGCTGCTCTCACTGGTCCGGAAAACACCGCTCCTGCCTGTTTTCTCTAAGCTTCCACAAAAGCTTGACACAGGAAAAAGCTTAAGCATACAAATCTCTAGCACACGCTATTTCAGGTGTAAAGATTCAAATCTTAGTCAAATAATGCACATTGGACACAATTGGTCCCCTTCGTTCGGATGTGGTATCTTTATTTTATTCTTTACGGCGCAATCAGATGCCTTTCTTTGCTTCTGTAGCCAACACGTGTTTCGTCCTAGAGGGAGTGCCCCAAGACTTCTTCAGAGCTACGAAACAATACCAGTTCATGCTAATCAACATGATGCTGAGTATTTAAACAAGCGCAGAGATCATTAACCCAATATAAATATTTCACCAAAGTGCCATGGTTGGGCATGAAGTAACACTGTTCACAGGTCGTGGAAACCCATACAGAACCAACTCCAAAATATACTGCTATAAAGTCACTCCAGTGAGACCATAGGTTATGTGGCATCGCAGTGTGCATATGCGCAATCTCAATATAGCTATAGGTACACAGAAAAAGCTTCGTTTGCAAAATTCCAACAGCTCCATTTGCCTGGTAATAGGTGGTTGCAATTCCAAAACGATGGAACACTGACTAGCATAAAACAGAATCGCTGCACCATGCTTTCTCTAGTGTGCAGTGCAGTGCGGTGCACTAGAATAGGCACACTATTGGCAACTGGGGATAAGCTCTAACCCTCTCCTTTCTAGAATACAACAAATCTTGCCCTTGTGAGGCTTTTAGCCAAAATCTACAAAGAAAAACAGAAATATCATTGATGCTAATAGGAGCGAGGGAGAATATGGCAACTTGAGATAGAGAAAATCACAACAAAACAGAGAAAATGATAATAGAAAAGGGAGAAAACAAGAACAGGAGGCTGGGAGAGAATGAGAATAGAAGTCGGAGACAAATAAGCGAAGAATCTGAAACAGAAAATGAGTTTAAAGGGCAGACAGAATGTCAGAAAATTAAAATAAAAAACAGAGAAAATGGAAACAATAGAAAGAAAGGAGGAAATGGGAAGCATGCGAGAAAAGCGATTTATTTATCGAGTTTGCGGAGGAGGAGCCGAGGACGGGGAGAAAGAAGGGGATGGAAGAAGGAAAGCTAATGGGAAAGGGGTAGGTGGAAAGAAAATGAAAGCAACCATGTGGGGTTGAAAATGTAGGGAATGGAAGAAATGAGGGGCAGAAAGTGGAAGAGATGAGAGGATAGAGGGCAGATAAAACATGAGAAAAGGACTCCTGGAGGGAGGAAAAGTGCTTGGTACAAGTGTAGGGGGTGAGCAGGTAAGGAGAGGAGAGGGGGCAATGTGCCTAGAGCTACGAACACGCGAGAGAGAACGCCAGGGAGGTGCCAGGGTGCAGGGAGAACATTGATCGCTGCCATGCGCGCTCTATATATAGTCTGAGATGAAGGATGAAACTGTTGGGTCAGCGAAGTGTTGACGGCGAGGAAGGAAATAACCGACCGTTTAAAGTATCGAAATATACTGGAAACAATGCGTGATTCATGCGTCCGCGGCCTTGTGAGGCCTGCTCAGGAGGCTGCACACAGGCTGTGCCACAGCCCAGTGGGAGAAGAGGGGCTGTGGGTGGGAGAAGGGGGCGCTAGGGAAAGAGAGAGCAGGCAGCGGAAGTCTTGGGAGGAAAGAAGAAAAGGGAAGAAAGTGGGAGACATCGTCAATGGAACAGAAAGGCACAGACATGAGGAGACAGTGAAAGACAGAAACATAGAGATAGTGAGAGAACATTGAAAAGGCAAGGGGCGGACAAAGTAGAGAGAATAAGCGAATGCAACAGAGAGAATGAAAGAAACATGGAAGAGGTAGGAGTGGGGTTAGAATAGGAAAGCCAGGTAGAGACAATAACGGAGCAAGGGAAAACAGAAAGGAGTTCATGAACGAAAACAGGGAAAGGAGAGAGCTGGAGAGACAAGACAAGGAGAAAGTAACAAAAAGCCAAAGGAGGGACCAGGAGAGAGAGAAAGAGATAGAGGGGATACAGAAAAGGTAAGGACAGAGAAAAAAAGAGAAAGTAAGTAATAACAACAGAGAGAGAAATAGAGTGGGACCAGAGAAAAAGCAAGAGCAGAGAAGAAAATAGAAAGTAAGTAATAAATGCAGAGAGATACAAAGATGGAGACCAGAGAAAGGGCAAGGGCAGAGAATAAAATAGAAACAAAGTAATAAAAACAGAGAGAGAAGCAAAGAGAATGGGAGAATCATGTTAGGCGCAAGAGCGGGGCAAAAAATTGAGAAAGTCAGGCAGAAACCATAACAAAGCCTCGGGCCCGTGCCTAGGACCTGCCTTTGGTGCTTGCAGCCCACAGATAGGCACTCCAGGTGAGAGCCTATCCGGCTAACCTGCGTATTTTTCCTGATTGGCTGGGGTTAAAGTGGGCCCTAGGTTGGTGCCTAAGAATGTACAGGAGAAAGAGTTGTTCTTCATTTCTTTTTTGGGCTCTAGTTCTGACGACTGAGACGGTTAGCATCTGTTGAAATCACTAGGGTAATGCAAACCTATCATTCTGGGTCATTCCCGTGACAGTCTGCTTGTCAAATTTGGTCTTTTTAGGCTCACAAGGCCTCTCCCTCACAGCTGATTGGTGGAATCTGTCCGCCCTCTCTAGTACTTGTGTCAGCTGCGCTAGGCTTGGTACAGTCCGGCTCCACTAGAGGTAGCTGGACCCTACTAGAAGATGGTGGTTGTCCTTTTTAGATGTCTGTAGTGTAAGTACTTGGGCTGCTCCGTCCACCGTTGTCACTTACTTCCGGTGGCAGATGCTGGATAAGGGTTCCCCTGATGTTAATACCGCTCTGCTTCAGCCTGAGCGATCCCTCCCTTCAAAGGCTTTATTTCTTGACCTGTGCCATTTTCCCTCTACTGGGGTCTTTTCTTTTGTGCATTTGGGTGTAGTCATGCAGTGGCAGGATATACTCGAATGTGCGGTTTCGACAGAGGAGAGCTTTAAGGAGCTAACAGTGGTGACCACTCCTCAAATCAAATCTGCAAGCCCTGAGATGAGGAAGATATATTGGATGTGATAAAGATTACCAGTAAGTAATCAGTCCATTACATATATTTATGGGTATTTAATTTATCAACTCACTCAATGTCACTTTTTATGAGGATGGTGTTTTACCCTCATCCTTCATCAAATCTCTCTAGTGAGGTTCTCCCACCCCTACTCACGATGGTCAATGCCCTCCTCACTCAAGGCATCTTCCTAGAAGCTCTCACGACAGGCCAGATCCACCCAGTCCCAAGCCAACCTACACTTGAACCCCGATGACCTTGCCAACTACTGACCCATCACTCATCGACCATTCATTAGCAAGATTATAGGTAAAGCAGTATATGTGCAACTCCAAGAACACATTAATGCTAGAGTCTAGCATGCCCTCTCGGTCTAGCTTGAGAACACACTGGAGACAGCTGCATTTTACATCGTAGACGATGCCCTCCTGACCACAGATGAAGATGACGACCGCCTTCTGACATTACTAAACCTTTTCGACACAGTCAAACCATCCCACCCTCCTCTGGAGTCTCGAATGGGATTCACTGGCAATGCCCTTCACTGGTTCACATGGGCATCTGCAAGTCCCAAAAGATCCCAAGTATCTGCAAAGTCCCCCAGGGTTCCATATTGTCTCCTGTTACCTTTAACTTCTACATGGAGCTTCTTGGTGCTGTGCTCACAGATAACAGCACCAAGATTCACCAATATTTCGACAGTACTCTAAGTGAAAGCATGCTCTGCTTCAGACATCCAACACCTCACCCACTGCCAGCACATTAACCAGACCTGGATGTCCAGTGCTTGCCTGAAGTTCACTCAACCAAGACAGAATTCCTGTTATTTGTCAAGAACATCAAACCTGACTCAATGACATGAACCTAGACAGATTCGAACCACAACTTTCATTGAATGGCAAGTCACTTAGTTTGCTGTAACACTTAGATTAACCTGAGCACCAACCTCACCCTCAAAGAACACATTATCAAAAAAATAAAGACGGCCTGGTACCATATCTCCTTCTAAAGAATGTGAAACTGTTTCTTCCAGAAAGCGACTTGAGAACTTCTGGTCAAGCTCTTGTACTCTTGCATCTTGATGGTAGTAACAGCCAGCTCTATGGCTACTCAGACTCCACATTGCCACCCTTTTGAGGGCATCCTACACACTGCAGCACATCTCATCCAGGGCCTGAAGAAATCACTCCCATCCAGATGGAACTCCATCCACTCCCCTTTGCTGACCTGCACCAGCTTCAAACCCAGCTGCATCATTTGCAAAGACTTTACAACCAGCACCCCTGCTTTTCTAGCAGGCTCCACATCTCTTGTGGGTCTCACCTGCAGCCAGGGCACCATAAGACTGCAGTCAAAGAAGTGTAAAAAGGAAAGGCGAATCAGCAGTCCTTTTCCATCTTTGCACTCATCACCTGGAACAACATCCCTGTATCCATCAGGACTGCACCCACATTGCTCCAATTTAGGAAAGAGTTGAAGAAGCACCTCTTTAAAGAACACTACATTTTCTATATACACATCTTCAAGATGCGGTATAAAACCATTTTCTCAGAGCTGATAAACAGTATTCAGCATATTGGTTTCATGAGCATATAATCAAGATACAATCTACAAACATGAAGCCCAGCATTTTCTAGGAAAACGGCATTGGAATTTTGGCTGTTCATTTTTGCAGCCAAGCTGCAGAGCTGCTTTAGAGATTAAAAAGAGTAAGTGTGGCAGTTATTTTTCCACCTTTATAAACCAGACAGGAGAGAGTTTTCAGGCCGACTCTGCAGTAAAGCTTTGGCAGTAGCCTCTGTCTCCAGCCCCTCTGTCCTCTAATGAGCTCTAGACCTGTCACATACAGCAGGGCTGGACTGGAAACAAAAATCAACCCTGGTAAAAATAGTTCAAGCCAGTCCCACACAGCAGGAGGCCGCGACTAGAGTTGAGCCATGGGGCATGGTTGGGTAATGGTAGCCCATCCTGAAAGCAGCTCCTAGCCAGCAGCCCACGTGCAAATGCCAGAGTGGCAGAATGGCCAGCCTGGCACTGATACACAGAGAGGCTTGTGGGAAGGCTCAAGCTGTTGTGGTTTTAGTGATGCAGTGCAGTCATTTTCTTCCTCTCTGCTTGCATTACAAGCTGGAACACCGCTCAATCTCTGGAAAATTAAAGTAAAGGTGGCAGTGGGCAGCACCACCACCTGGCTGTCATCTCGCCTGTGTGAGAGGGCAGGAAACTGAGGGGTCTGTGGCACTTTCATCGTAATAATTATTACACGTGTCTAGGTTTTTTAAATCTTATTACAGGCAGCCACTTACAACGTTTTTGTAATAGGAAATATGTGACAGACTCAAAGATAAAGCTACATGTCATAGGCAACACTATAGTCCAGCCTTTTACAAGCCATTATAATGTGCTGTTGAAATCCTAAGGGGTACAAAAGGGGATGATGGACGGAACGTTTGAGCCAATCAAACACTCACCCCCAGTCAACTGATCTGGGTTTAATCCATCATCATTCTTTAGCTCACTCCACCACCCCAGTTTAGACATGGCCATATGCAAATCAGTCTGACCCTGTGCCTCATGGGAACAGTCCAGCCCGAACTGCCAAGCCATGTCTTCCCTGGACCGGAAACAAGCATCCTAGGACCGGTTTCTGGCATTCCAGCCGTCATCAGCCAGGCTTGCTTGAATCCAGTGGCAAAGTGAGCAAGGGACCCACGTCTGGGCATACCCCCGCCAACTTAGGGCGAACAAAGCGATACAAAAGGGGATGATGGACGGAACGTTTGAGCCAATCAAACACTCACCCCCAGTCAACTGATCTGGGTTTAATCCATCATCATTCTTTAGCTCACTCCACCACCCCAGTTTAGACATGGCCATATGCAAATCAGTCTGACCCTGTGCCTCATGGGAACAGTCCAGCCCGAACTGCCAAGCCATGTCTTCCCTGGACCGGAAACAAGCATCCTAGGACCGGTATCTGGCATTCCAGCCGTCATCAGCCAGGCTTGCTTGAATCCAGTGGCAAAGTGAGCAAGGGACCCACGTCTGGGCATACCCCCGCCAACTTAGGGCGAACAAAGCGATACAAAAGGGGATGATGGACGGAACGTTTGAGCCAATCAAACACTCACCCCCAGTCAACTGATCTGGGTTTAATCCATCATCATTCTTTAGCTCACTCCACCACCCCAGTTTAGACATGGCCATATGCAAATCAGTCTGACCCTGTGCCTCATGGGAACAGTCCAGCCCGAACTGCCAAGCCATGTCTTCCCTGGACCGGAAACAAGCATCCTAGGACCGGTTTCTGGCATTCCAGCCGTCATCAGCCAGGCTTGCTTGAATCCAGTGGCAAAGTGAGCAAGGGACCCACGTCTGGGCATACCCCCGCCAACTTAGGGCGAACAAAGCGATACAAAGGGGATGATGGACGGAACGTTTGAGCCAATCAAACACTCACCCCCAGTCAACTGATCTGGGTTTAATCCATCATCATTCTTTAGCTCACTCCACCACCCCAGTTTAGACATGGCCATATGCAAATCAGTCTGACCCTGTGCCTCATGGGAACAGTCCAGCCCGAACTGCCAAGCCATGTCTTCCCTGGACCGGAAACAAGCATCCTAGGACCGGTTTCTGGCATACCAGCCGTCATCAGCCAGGCTTGCTTGAATCCAGTGGCAAAGTGAGCAAGGGACCCACGTCTGGGCATACCCCCGCCAACTTAGGGCGAACAAAGCGATACAAAAGGGGATGATGGACGGAACGTTTGAGCCAATCAAACACTCACCCCCAGTCAACTGACGATGGATTAAACCCAGATCTGTGACTGGGGGTGAATGTTTTGCCAATGTGCAACATTCCGTCCATCATCTTGTGTGTTTTGCTGTTCACCCTATGTGGGAAGGGTATGCCCAGACGTGGGTCCCGTGCTCACTACGCCACTGGAGTCAAGCTATCCTGGCTGATGACGGCTGATAGCCAGAAACCGGTCCTAGGATGCTTGATTCCGGTCCAGGGAAGACATGGCTTGGCAGTTCGGGCTGGACTGTTCCCATGAGGCACAGGGTCAAGACTGATTTGCATATGACCATGTCTGAACTGGGGTGGCGTGGTGAGCAAAATAACGATGGATTAAACCCAGATCTGTGACTGGGGGTGAATGTTTTGCCAATGTGCAACATTCCGTCCATCATCTTGTGTGTTTTGCTGTTCACCCTATGTGGGAAGGGTATGCCCAGACGTGGGTCCCGTGCTCACTACGCCACTGGAGTCAAGCTATCCTGGCTGATGACGGCTGATAGCCAGAAACCGGTCCTAGGATGCTTGATTCCGGTCCAGGGAAGACATGGCTTGGCAGTTCGGGCTGGACTGTTCCCATGAGGCACAGGGTCAAGACTGATTTGCATATGACCATGTCTGAACTGGGGTGGCGTGGTGAGCAAAATAACGATGGATTAAACCCAGATCTGTGACTGGGGGTGAATGTTTTGCCAATGTGCAACATTCCGTCCATCATCTTGTGTGTTTTGCTGAAATCCTAAGGGGGTCATTAGAACAAACCAGGACCGCAACTCCCAGAATGCATTGGATTATAAATGAAAGCCCATGACTGGAAAGCGGTATCCCTGATCAGACTGAGCCTTGTGGTAACATTATAGAGAGATTGCAGTCCCCCTTTTATTATAATAATCCTAATATAAAAGTCCCAGAGCAGGTAGAACTTTATAGGAAAAAATCACCTCCGCAAACTAAAACCTTCTACAGCCTGAAAACAAATATAACAGCCAGAACACTTCTTGTCAACACAAACACTGGGCCTCCAGTCCTGGGTTGTGTGTGACATCCTAATGCATTCTGGGTGTGGCAGTCTTGACTTGCTTCCACTGCACTAATTAGACTAACCTGATGCCAATGATTTGTCAGCAAGTTGAATCACAGAGTCCTGTGGCCGTGTCAGGGGAGGTGGCTGTCCTAATGGCATACTGCTCCACCAAAGGAAGGCAGCCATTTTTAGCATAATGCTCTGCACTGTGTAGCCCCCTCCCCGTCAATTTTCATCAAAACACGTGGACCTGATCTTCAGAAACAAAATCATTATACCTACTTGCTCAACGACCATAACCCAGTGAAAGCGCCTAGAGGCTGTTTAAGAAACACTGTTGATCTCTTCTAGTCTACTCACTGAAGCATTGACTTACACCATCACTGTGGTCACCACTGGGTAGTCATAGTTAGGTCAGTGTTCTCATAGGAAATGCGTTTTTTGTGTTGTCAATAACTTTGGCACCGTTTGACGAATCTTCATGAAACTTTCCACAAAGGTGCCCTTTGTGCCTAGTTTGTGCATTGAACATTTTGGGGTGATCTGTCAAGTGGGGGCCGAGAAAAAAGGGGGTCACAAAAAGCAAAATCCCTTTGTATTTTCCATGTCCCTTCCCGTTTATAATGTATCCCTCTTATAATGAAATGTGGACCAAGGGAGATGGGGTCCCCAGGGCCTAATAAGGCTCCAGGAGGGGAGCCATACGGCTCTCTCCCCTTTTAAAAAATGGACGGACCCAGGGGCAGGGGTCCCTAGGCCAAAAGAGGCTGGGGAAGGGGTTGTGAGCCCCCCTCTCTCCTTTTTAAAAAATAATATTTGGTGCTGGGGATGGGGTCCAGCGGCCTATGAGGGCTTGGGGAGGGGGGCACGCCCCATCCCCTTAGATTTTTGCCCCAGGAAATGGGGTCCCAGGGGCACAAGAAGGTTTGGGGAGAGGGGCCGTACGCTGCCCTCCCCTATTTAATTGTATTTGGCACCGGGGATGGGGTCAACAGGGCCTTTTAAGGCTTGGGGAGGGGGCACACTGCTCCTTCCCCTTTTTATTGGAACTGGCAACAGGAGATGGGGACCCTGGGGCCAATTAAGGCTTGGGGAGGGGGGCTGCATGCCCCCTCCCCTTAATATATATGTTTTGGGCTTGGGGATGTGGTAACCGGGGCCCGAAAGCCAACCCTACACAGTGCACGTCAAAGGCTGTGCACAGTTGGGGTTGGCAGCCTGCTGGGGATTTGCACACAGGGCTTGGTGGCAGGCCAAGCACTGTGGCCATCTCTCAATATGCATGTCCAAAGGCTGTGTGCATCGTGGGGTTGGAAGCCGGCTGGGGGTTTGGCCATAGGGCTGGCGGCAGGTCAAGCTCTGTGGCAACCCTCCCTTTGTGCATGGCAGAAGGCCATGCGCAGCACAGGGTTGGCTGCCTGTGGGGCATTTGCAGCATGGCTTGGCCACACAGCCGGGTGTTGGCTTTACATATGGTAATAAAATATTACTTTACGTTAAAAAAAGTAGACATTTACTGCAAAAATCAAATGTTACAGTAAATTTATAGTTAGGTGTGATTAAAAAGATCTGTTTTTGTTTTTAAAAAAACTTAGAAAACCACTGAAAAAAACAAAGGTTAAAGTGACGTTATAGTTACGTAAATAAGTCAGCGACAATGTTAACGTTTCGAACTTAAAAAACACAGAAATTCATCAGTTATATTTAGCAGAGCTAACCATAGCTTGCGACCCCGCCATGCACTGTTTATGACCTCACATATTACATCACTCAATACATGTTCTATGACATCATTTATGACATCACTGATGACATCCCAAATGACATAATTGATGACATCACTGATGACATCATCCAAGCTTCTTTTGTACATATTGCTCTATAAATGGGTAAAGCATCAGAGCTATGAAAGTAAGTGCAAATTATCTCCGAATAAAATGAGGCATCATTACTACTATCATGCCCCTTAGGTGAAACAAGCTTGTGTTATGTGCAACATTGATCCTATACCATGCACTTAATGGGTAGCCGGGCCCATGTTGACTATCAAATACAGATAAAAGAGTAACCCATCCTGCACATGGTGTTCAATCTGTGTACAACTGTTCAAGGGAAAACCTAGTTCCTCCAGAAACTCAAGCCCAGTTGCAAAACTACTGCCCTACTACAGACAGTCTTTACCTGTATCAAACCCTTCAAAGTCATTGAACCTACATTGAGAAATGAAGTTGATATGAGTAGAAAAGTGGGTACTGTTAACACTGTTTACTCTATTAAGAAAGTTTACTCTGTACCACACTGTTTGCAGACAGTGCAACTCTCATGAGAAATACACCACAGTATTAAAAAGTATCCACTAAGAACAGTGTACACTCTATGCAAACCTTGTCTGTCCAAAGAGAGACTATTCACTTAAAATAACCAAGGTCTGAATGTGCTAAAGATAATACTTCCTGCAGCCTTCACAATGTGGTGAAAACTTTACAGATAACCCATCTTCTAAAGAAAAACAAGCACATGTACATAGGCTAGTATTCGGTGTACACAGTCTTCTGTGTTATGTGGAAATTGTCACGCTGTGTTGATTCTGTCTAATAACTCAAGGCTGCTTACAATACTTAGTATTTAGTAAATTGAATCTTTGCCCTGTTGAAAACTTTTTCTGCAGAGCCAAAAAACTTTTGTGGAACATGCTGAACACAAGTCATCAACTGTCACATGCACACAGAGTTACTATTCAATTCAAAGATTTATAACATGTTCAATACCTCTACACAGCTATGCTGCACTAGGAGCACATGCGTTTTGTAAACACTTACACCCATTAGCAGGATGCAGGCTGTACAAAATTAGATAGAAAAGTAATATGGTAGTTACTCACTAATATGTAAACTATAAAACAAACTAACACACTCATTGGATGATGCCATCAGTGATGTCATCAATGATGTCATTTAAGATGTCATCGGTGATGTCATAAATAATGTCATCCTCACATGTCATGAGTGATGTAATATGTGAGGTCATAAGCAGCGCATGGTGAGGCGCAAGTTATAGTTAGCTCTGGTAACTATAACTGGTGAATTTCTTTTTTTTTTTTTTTTTAGTTCAAACTGTTTATGGTGTCACTGACATATTCACCTAACTATAACGTCACTTTAACCTTTGGTTTTTTCAGTGAAGATATGCTTATAAATATAAATATATATACGCACACACACACATATATATATATACACACACGCAGACGTGTGTGTGTGTATATATATGTATGTATATATATGTATATATATATACACACACATTTTAATTTCCAAATGAATTTACAGCAATTTTGCTTAGTATCGAAAAACAGGCGAGTATGTCTTAAATGCCCCACAACTTTAAAGTTTTACTTTTCATGCTGACAAGTCAAGCATTGTCTGTATTCCTCAGCCCACTTGGGGCCAACCTGCCGAAGCTGTGTGCCTTTTCAGTCTACAGCCCAGAGGCACAGATAAGCCCAACGTTGATGTGAGCAGAATTGCCTACTTTCGTACTTTCTTTAAAGACAATGTAGGAAGAATTGGCAAAATCAATAGGATTTGCCTTTGTGACCATCACTTTGCTAATGGTTTTTAGTCATGCTGCACAGCATCCCAGATGCCATGTAGAATGGCTTAAGTTTGAAAAAAAAAGTCTTTGACCTAGCAGCCCGCTTCATTTTGTTTTGTAGGTACGTGCACAACACATGAAATATTGAGGTAGCAGCTCTAGAGACTGGACAAAGGGCACATTACTCTGACATTAAGGAGGCTCTGATCAGAAGGAGTCTACCGACCCCTGGAAAATGCAAGAATATATTTATCAAGATTATAAAATAGTCTACCAAGGACTGAGAGACATGGGTGACCCTAAACTGAAACCCAGAGATGGCTGGATTAAAAGAGGAGTTAACAACATATGAAGAAGTTAAAAAGAACAGTGAAGAGATCGTCCTTCAAGGGTTTCATTCTACGCAGGTGTGGTAAGTTGACAGACACCACGAAGGAGAAGTATTTCTATATTTAAAGTCTCGTTTATTACATACAGCAAGGAGCGGCGCACTCTCAGGATCCCGATCAGAACTGACAGCAGTTGATCGAACTCCTAAGGACGCACACTCCAAGCGCGGGGCAAACAGAACACAGCATGAAGAACATTCTAATAAGAGCATAGTAAATACAAACCCATTACATCACCTCCCCCCTTAACACAGAAGAAAAACAATGTGTCAGTCAGTATGTAACAAAATCCTTAAACCTGGAAGGAAGTCTTTTACTATGGCAACCCCGTGCAAAATTGTCCAAATTACCGTCCAACGTATCCCCAACCGGCTCCACAGCTGACGGACTCACATTCGCACTCCTGAACCCAGTCTGTTCATGATCATGCAATCAATGTGTCCACTCAAGACCATGCTCACTCCTTGAGACCTTCTTGCCTCTAGTGGAAGAGGTGTGGCGCAGCGGCCAGGGTGCCTGACTCCGGACTACGGGGTTCATGGTTCGATTGCCGGCGACAGGTTAGCCCAGCACCATGTGACTCTGGGCAATAGCTCGCTTAATCTTCCCGAATAGCTTGCTTAATCTTCCCGAGGGCCCCCAGCGCCGGGACACCTCTCCGGAGGTAGCTGTGTGCTTTTACAAATGCTGGTATTTCATTTTTTCTAATCAATTCTGCTTGATCCTTCCTCAACTTAACTAACTGCCTTTTGTTCCACCAACCTTTGCCTTCTAAAAATGCTGCACCTTTACTGACCTTACAGACTAGAACTGGCTCCGAAAATACAGATTCACCTTTTTTAACCTTGAATGGTTTTTTAAACAAAACCCAGTCCCCCTCAGAAATTTCCAAATCACCAAGAAAACCTCTCCTGTCGAACCTTTTCTTCATATCTGACTGTTTCTCCTTGACTACCTTAGCCACACCGAAAGGGTCAATACCAACAGATAACTTACTGTCCAGCCATGACGGTAACAAAGTAGAGTTTGCCTTTCTACCCCTTAGCAATTCAAAGGGAGTGAGTCCAGTGGTACAGTGTGGAGAGGTATTGTAATTCCACACCTTTTCTTCCAAAAATGCTCCAACATCAAGACCAGCAGCCAGGGCCGTTTGAATGCCTTCTTTAAGGACTTTATTGCCCCGTTCCACCAGACCATTGGAAGCCGGGGAATACATGGCCACTTTCAAATGTTTGATATCGTGAGTTTCCAAAAATTTACACATTCTATCTGACACGAAGTGAGTTCCATTATCTGTCACTAAAGACCTAGGTGTTCCTTCCAACAAAAACACTCTTTTTAAAAAACGAATGGTATTATCCGTGTTAGGAGAATCCACAAATTTGTAATACATCCATTTTGAATGGTAGTCCACGGCCAAAATCAAGTACCTTAACTCCTCCGCCAAAACAACATAAGGACCAGAAAAATCCAGGCCAACTTTATCCCAAGGTTTCCCCGGAAACTCGGTGGGATGCAAAGGTAACTTGGAAAGTTTCCAGTGCTTGTCCGAAAGCAAACATTCCTCGCAACCATCCACTAGACTTCTAACCTGAGCTTCCAAAGCGGGCCACCAGTAATGATGTTTTATTTTCATGCACGTTTTTGTCACACCCAAATGCCCCTTGTGAGCGACTCTAATAATAGAGTTTCTCAGACTAACAGGAGGAACGAATTTATCCCCTCTTTGCACAAAGCCATCCTTAACTGAAAGTTCATCAGCAACTAATGCGAAATTCCTTAATTCCCCAGTTAAATTTCTTACTTCTGGCCAATTACCAGTGGAAAATTCCACCACCTTGGAGAGAATAACATCATTTGAGCAAGCAATCCTCCAATCTGCTTCTGAAATAATTGGACTACAATTTTCAACTGCGTCCAGAACAGCAACACACTCTACCTCATTCTCATTAAAATCCTCTTCATCATCCTTCTCCATCAACATTCTTGACAAGCAGTCGGCACGAAAATTTTTGCCCCCCTGAATGTGTTTCATATCAAAGTTATACTCTTGCAACTTTGATACCAAACGAGTCAACCTAGCCGACATAGTATTATTAGAGACTTTGCTGAAAATAAAAGTGAGTGGCTTGTGGTCTGTAAAAATTTCAAACTTGCGACCCCAAATATACATTTTGAATTTTTGAGCCATCCAAACACAGGCTAAATAAAGTCTTGTGCTCAATGGTGCTGTAATTTCGCTCGAAGAGTTTGAGAGATCTCGATGCGAACGCCACAGTTTGCTCCTTGCCATTCACTCTTTGGCTGAGGACAGCCCCCAGACCATTCATACTTGCATCAACCGTGATTATAGAAGGACAATCATCATGAAAAGCATGCAAAGCTTACGCCGAAACAATCAACTCTTTTACTTTCTCAAACACACCATCCAGTTCATGAGACCATAACATTTTTTGTCCCTTCTTGAGTAAAACGCGAAGGGGCTCCACAACCTGAGCATAATTGCCCACGAATCTAGCGTAATACTCGGCGAGCCCCAAGAAAGAGCGCAGGGCATCCTTATCGCCAGGTGGTTTAGCTTCTTTAAGGGCCCTGATAACAGAAAATGTAGGTTTGATACCTTTGTCAGAAACAGTTTGGCCCAGATAATCCAGCTCCTTCACTCCAAATTTACATTTATCAGCTCTTACAGTCATGCCATGGTCCCCAAGGGCAGATAACACCCTCCTCAACAAAGTATAATGCTCACTTGCATTTTCCGAAATAATCAGGATATCGTCCAAATAGGCTTGCACACCAACCATGCCCTTAAACACTGTATCCATTATCCTCTGAACCTTTACAGCAGGCTTAAACTGCGGTCACAATTGTTGTGATGTGGGCTCCACGTAATTTACTTGTAACCTGATCTGAACCTAATGAACCTACATATTTTATAACCTACAAGACTACATGGTTGATTGTAACAACAATACCTGATATTGTAATTCTCTGCCCTCCACTGCACTGAGCCATTGACTTTATTCTACGCAGGCTTAATGTGTGGCTCACAATACCTGCGTATTGGGATTCACCACCATCCACAGCACTAACCCAAAGGCTTGATTACACAGACATAAATTGTGGATCACAAGACCTGGGCATTTCGCACTGCTGCTCTCCACACCACTGGGCCATGAGCTTGATTTGACGAAGGTTTACAGAACGGATCCCAACACCCGGGTATTGTGATACTCTGCCCTCTACTTCACTGAGCCATGAGCTTGATTTGACACACGCTTTCAGTACGGATCACAATACCCAGGTATTGTGATACTCTGCCCTCTACTTCACTGAGCCATGAGCTTGATTTGACACACGCTTTCAGTACGGATCACAATACCCAGGTATTGTGATGCTCTGCTCTCACCTCCACCGATCCATGAGCTTGATTTGACGTGGGTTTATAGTACGGATCACAATACCCGGGTATTGTGATGCTCTGCCCTTTACTCCACCGAGCCATAAGCTTGATTCTACGCAGGTTTAACGTGCAGCTCATAATGCCAGGGTATTGCGCTTCGCTGCCCTTTGCTCCACCAAGCCGAGGGCTTAATTCTACACAGGATCAAAGTACGGATCTCAAAACCTGATTCTCTTCAGCTGCACGGAGCCATGAGCTTTATTTTATGCAGGCTTAAAGTGCGGATCTCAAAACCTGATTCTCTTCATCTGCACTGAGCCATGGGCTTGATTTTACGCAGGCTTAGAGTGCGCACTTCTGCCAAGTACCACGCATCAGGCGTCAGACTAATGCATTTCAGTGTGGTACTCCGCATTACCGCACTGAAATGCATTGTCACGCATATGCTGTGTGGCAGCTGGCACTGAAAGCGATGCCTAAAACTGAGCCTGTGGTAGCGCACCGCCCGTGGCATGTCCGCGCTGCTCCCGCAGACTTGGGGCTCACAGTTGAGTGAGGCAGCAGTCTCACTCAGCTGCTACAATATATCATGATTGTACTTCCAATTCCCGTGGCTCTAACCGTCAGCATGACATAATGCGTCACATCCTGCTGCCGGAGGAGCGGGGAGTTTGTTTTGATTGTTAGGAGAAGGCTGCTGGCTGGTTTGAGGGCAGTACCGCAAATAATCATGGCACTGGCCGCCACGCAGTCTGCCAGGACCAAATTTTATATATTTCAGGAGACGGAGAGGAGTCATTGACGCAGCGGCCACCAGGACAGTCTGTCACTGGACGGCCCTGCCCGGGACTGCGGCCTGGACGACTATCATTGGAGGCAGGTCGGGCGGTAAACACGAATTGCCCTGTCCCGCGGTGGCTTGCGGCCTGAGCCTGCTTGCAGCCAGCCCAAGACCAGAGGTGCTGCCTACAATGGAGCACTAAAAGCGCAAGGCCAGAATTAGTTAAGAGTGTTATAGGAGCCCCTTCTACTGCCTCTGAGGGTGCCCAGGGTCTCATCAGCAGGCACTTGACATGCATACCTGGATAATGGTAAGACAATCTTTTCCTAGTTGATATTGTGCTGTAGATACTTTCAGGTAGAGTCATGGGCCATTCGCATATTGAAGGTCCAGTAAGCAATGATGCCTACTGCTTGATGAATAGGACAACAGCACACTTAGTAGCATTGATGAGTGCAGACACGAGACAGAGACACAAACTCTTAACGCTGGGCTATTTTCATGTTGTGCACAGTACAAGCTAACGCACAGACAGGTTGTACATGTGCTCCACACCGGGATTGTATACAGGTAACACTTGGTTATTTGTAGCATTTATTCAGTCTAGGTAAACTTGCTCACAAATGTCACTCATAGTCATTGAAATGTCACTCATAATTACACTGAATTTATAAAAATGTCACACATAGCAGCAATATGAAACCTTGGCAGCTATGAGTGTGGCTAACAATACCTGTGGTTTGTGATCTACCAACCTCTGGTGCACCGAGCATGGCCTTGTGATCCACACTTCAACCCGCTGTAGGATCGAAGCCATGGACGGTGCAGGGGAGGGAGGCTTCCTCACTGTTGTCACTGGCAGCAGGTACCCTACAGGCAGATCCTGTCACCAAATAAGGAGTGCGGCTGAGCCCAGATGCAGCACATGCTACGGTGTGAACCATAGGCCGTGTGCAGTCTACAGCAGTTATCGCGGCTCTGCTTCTCACATGGAGCCCACGCACTGATGGTCCTGGGATTCACCTCCTCTCATATTTACCTAATTGACGAGCTCACAGAATCGACTGTGATCCACACATCGCCAAGAATCACTGCTTCCGCATTACACAGCTATGAAGCGCTCACAGTAGAGACCCTCCACCCCATCCCTTTCTAGGCACAGACCACACCCGTCGTGAAATTTTATTCTGTGGCAAATGCAGGGTTCTCAGTTCTCACAGATTTCTTAATTCCAGGAAAATTTCTGCCATTTCCCAATTTTTTTTTTACAGAATTTGGTATATTTAGAAAATACCCACAGATTTGCTGTCCATGCCTGAATATCCTTGCAGAGAGAAAAAGTCTAGAAACATCAGAAAGGAAGGATGAATGGCTGAGGCAAGGATGTGAACAAGCATTAGCAGCCAGTGACTCCCGGCCTCTATAACATGTCTGTGCTCTTGGGTGTACACACACGCAAAGTAGGTGCTGAAGAAAGATGTGCAATGTTGCAAACACCCTGGCATCAGGGCACAAAAAGGTTGCTGACATGGGTTTTGGCAGGAACGAGGAACGCTGAGTCCTAAATTAGGCCTCACAAACTGCAGAGTGATCGAGACGCTACATATTTCTATTATAACCTCCATAGATATTGGAAGAAATTAATAATTATCAAGGTAAGATAAAATAATGGAAGAAACTAAAAGTTATCAAGCTTTGCTTCATTGGAAGAAATTGCAGCTTTGCATACATGGGCCTCATTGACCAGATTTCACGGGGAGGGCTCGCGACCCATGTTTCGCTGGAAACCCACAGCTGAAGGCTCTTGCTGAGTTCCAGTCCTGTTTTCACTGAGGTCACATGGACCTTGGTGCATATTTCAATTGTATTGTCTCTTAAACAGTGCTGAATTTGAGCCAGAGGTTTCTGGTGCTCGGCACCGGCACTTAATTGTCATCACCAGCGCTTGTGACAGTCTGCCACAAGGTGGCGGTGTCTAGATAATTTAGAGATGATCACAACAACAGGTTGTGTTGTTACTATCATTGGCAGCACTTGCAGGGGGGCAATGTCTGGTGTAAGCTGCAGTGGCCTCCCGACGAGAGCCCTGGCACTTAATTTTTTTACAAATTAAGCACTGCTCCTAAACATTCAGGAAATTCAGTAAATACAGTGAGTGCAGTTTGAAGTACTTTTCTCACAAACACTAGGACGATTTGTCACTGTTTTTTTCACAGATTTTACTGGCTATTCAAGCAGAAATTAAAATATTCTGCATATTATCACATTTTTGTTCCGTAGATGTGGACTATCTCGATGAATAACCCTTTCTCAGAGGACCTCACATAATTAATGGTCCTCCACCTATACCTACCAACGCCCTTTCATCGATGACACACCACTGAGTGCACAGCATTGATGATCCACCGTCCATCCTCGGTACACCCATCTCACAGTACACAGTACAGATCCTCCGTCCATCCCCGGGACACCCATCTCACAGTACACAGTACAGATCCTCCGTCCATCCCCGGGACACCCATCTCACAGTACACAGTACAGATCCTCCGTCCATCCCCGGGACACCCATCTCACAGTACAGATCCACCGACCATCCCCGGTACACCCATCTCACAGTACAGATCCTCCATCCATCCCAGTACATCCATCTCACAGTACAGATCCTCTGTCCATCCCCGGTACACCCATCTCACAGTACACAGTACAGATCCTCCGTCCATCCCTGGTACACCCATCTCACAGTACACAGTACAGATCCTCCGTCCTTCCCCGGTAAACCCATCTCACAGTCCACAGTACAGATCCTCCGTCCATCCCTGGTACACCCATCTCACAGTACACAGTACAGATCCTCCGTCCATCCCCGGTACACCCATCTCACAGTACACAGTACAGATCCTCCGTCCATCCCTGGTACACCCATCTCACAGTACAGATCCACCGTCCATCCCCGGTACACCCTTCTCACAATACACAGCACAGACGAGATCACAGAATCGACTAGCCTACACTCATTCCCTACAACATCTTTATCAATTACACAGCACCGAGGAGAGCACAGCATCAGTGATGCTCCACCAGTCCCCAATAAGGCTTCATCTTATTTTACACCGCATGTAGGAAAGCACATCACTGAAAGTCTTATTTGTCTTCTACAGTCCCTCATCTCTCTCTCTCTCTCACTCTCTCTCACTGCATGGATGTGGCAAGCAGCCGATCAATGTAAAATGGCTTCCCTTTGGACAGAAGCCCCATCCCTTCAAACAACATCTCTTTCCATTCCACTAGTTACCTCTTTAGGCAAATCACTACTGTCTTGAAGGAATAATACAGAATAAAAACTACACTGAATTATGTGCTCATATAGTCTAACTTTATATTTTTGTTCTGGGCTGGAGTTTATAATGGATTTAACCAAGACATACGTGTCTAGCACCACAACAATAGTATGTAGTCACACTGTTCTCACAGCCTTCTCTCGGCATGGAGGTAGAACGGTGGAGACCTCCATTGATCTACCTATAGAGCACAATAAATCCTCTCACAATGACATCATTGAGGGGCTCATTGCATATCTCAGAGGCACAGGACCTAATTAAAGCGGTGCTGGGATCTATGCCAGTTTTTCAAGCTATCTAAATAAGATACATTTACATACAATGGATCTAAACGGAACTTATTTACAGAGTCTGCGGTTATCCTGAGTCTGGCATGGAGCAGCCCCTTGTAGTCCTACACAGGAGACAACTCTCATAGCTGATCCATCTCGTCTCCATATCACAAAGCAGCAGTGCGGCCATCATGGCAGCGAATCGCATTCCTGTAGACTTCATGGTAGGCTCTTAAGAACAGTGGACATGGGAGAAGGAGCAATTCTGGTGCTGTGGGTCACCTCCCCAGCATTCATCCCCCTGGACCACCATTCACTGTGAGACAAAATGCAGAAAATTGCCCGACGTACAACTATGGCATCAAAAGAAATTAATTATTTTCTCTAAGACATTATAATATTAAACTACAGAGATAATCGAGCGGCATCCCCCAAGGATCAGTGTTGTTTTCTATTTTCTACAATAACTTAATGCTATTTTTCCAGCAGTACACCAAAAATATCAACTTTTTCTGCATATTAGCAGAAATAACATATAAATCAAGGTCTTATTTGACCAAATACTAGAAAAGAGTGGTGGTAAAGCAATAACAAACTCAAAGTCGCAACTCAAAGAAAGGAATTTCAAATAATAGATTCTGAAACAAATAAAATGTAAACGAGCAGGAACCAGCAATTTCACGACACATGATCAAATGCCATCCAGGCTAATAATAGTAAATGGCATTGGGTTATAAATGCTTCGACGAAAAGGCTGGAAACAGGGCTTAAAATAAAACAAAATGGAGGCTACATAAATTACAAACTAGACACATTTCCTATAGCTAGGCATTGTAGAAAAGAACTGCAGAACCGAGGTTCGAGCAATCATCCACCCCTGCCGGATAAGCCATCTGTGAGCACTGACACCCACAAGCGAACTGCAGAGGATTTAAAAGCAGAATATCAATAAACAGCACTCGAAGGTGGGAGAAGAGGAGCTTGTCGCCTTACCATTCCTGATTAAATTCTCCTGCCTACCAGTCAACAAAAGGAAGACGTCAAGGTGTTTTGCATTATCTATCGAGTAGTATATATCCTTATAGCTAAAAAACACAATAAAACATTCACTAATAAAAAAGACACTGAGGTGCAGCAGCGTTACTCTGAATCAAATTTCAAAATGTAACAAAGAACCCAGAGGTGGGAGATCCTTATTTGTCACAGACGAGGGTTTGTTTAAGAAAGACGAGCAAGGGCACGCAGCAGCTAATGGTCTATCTTGTTTTGTGAATAATTCTTCAAGCAATCACCTCCAAAAAAGCTTGAAACGTAACCATATTACAGCAAATGGAATATATACATTAAGAATCCATGGTTCAATCGAATGAAACAAGCACTTTGAAGTTGTCTAACCATAGACATGCAGTTGCATAATACAGATGTACCCCCAGAATTATCCTTGCTGTGAGCTCCACTGTATTGACGAGGGCCTTTCACATTATATAACATCCCTGTCCTGCAGGTCCAGCCTCAACCCAACCTCAACAGAGTTCATGTTATTTGCCAAGAAGGATAAGCAATAAATAGTACAAAACTGGCTCACATGACCCATGACGGGCTCGGACTCCAACTTTCGCTAAATGCCAAGTCACTTGAACTCACCCTGGACCCAGCATCAACTTCACGGAACACAATGCCAAAAAACACAAAGACAGCCTGGTTCCATCTCCCTTCTGAAGAAAGTGAAAATGTTTCTTTCAGAAAGAGACTTCAGAACTGCTGTCCAAGCCCTCGTACTATCGCATCTGGATGCTGGTAACACCCTGCTTCATGGGCTCTCGGACTCTACACTTGCACAACTTATGCGCATCCTACACTCCGCAACACGTCTCATCCAGGGCTTGAAGAAATAGGATCACATCACCCCCATCCATTGGCTTTACTTGAAAGCCCACACCATCTTCAAAACCAGCTGCATTAGTTACAAAGCCACCATGAGCAGCTCCCTGCCACATCCTTAGCCAGGTTACCATCAGACTGGAGACTAAGACGTTTTAAAAAGGAAAAACAAGGCACCAGGCTCTTCCCATATATGCACCCATGATTAGCCACAAGGACCACACTAATTCTACTACAATTTAGGGAACGGTTTAAGACACTTCTCTTTTAAGAACACTACATGGCAATGTAGTAACAAACCAATAACCAGCTAATCAGCTACCTTGTTATGTTATATGTTATGCAGATTTGTAGAGCGCACTATCACCCGGGAGGGGATCCTGTGTCAGTCTAGTCACATCTAAAGCCTAGTGGGCCTTCTCAAAAAGCCAAGTCTTCAGCTTTTTGTGGCATTCAACAAGTAATGAGGAGGCTCTTTTGTGTAGTAGGGAGAGAAGCCCGGAGGGCAAGGAATATAATACCGGTGGTCAAACCAAAAAAGCTATCGATATAATTAGCCAAATAAAGCTTAGATCCTGGAACATAGCCGGGATCAAGAATAAGCTTAAGGATAAGGAATGGCTAGATAGTACTGAATCATTACACTTACTGTGTCTCCAGGAGACATGGCATACCCAAGAACCATATATTGATGGCTTTGCCACGGTTTCAACCCCAGATACACCCTCAGTATCTGGACGAGCTAAGGGAGGCCTGGCAATTTGTATCTCCACTTCGGCGCCAATAGAACCAAGCATTGGCATAGCCAATAGGTCTCGCCTTTGGGACCTTATAAGTATTTATTTATGCAGCTGAATATCCTTGGTGCAACAACATCAACTGTTGCAGGGCTAAACACTTATAAGGTCCCAAATGCGAGACCTATTGGCTATGCTAATGCTTGTTTAATCTTGAAGCATGCTCACTCAGCCCCTTCTATGCAGTTTCATTTCTTAAGGCAATGTAATTGAAGTGTTTGGGTGGGTGCAGTCAGTTAATTCAGTGGGAGAAAAAGTAATTTTTCAAATGTATAGATTAAAGACTTTTGAGAATTTTCATTTTATTTAATGATCCATTAAAATGCTTGGCAGTGAAAGTGATCCCTTATAGATATGGAGCACGGAGTGAGTGGTTCGAGAACCCGCAAACTCCCGCCCACTTGATTAGCAGAAGCCCGCCACCAGTTTGCAAATGATCTGTTACAGAGCTTGTTGTGGCCGATGCGATGCACAGACTAGACAGCGGGGAGAGCTATTAAATAGCAGATCTGTTAGCTACGGGTGCGTCCTGGACTTTTTTTTTACTAACATAAGCGGGATTTTTTTATCTAGGGCGGTAAAAAGTGGGCATAATTAGTACAAGATATTTACCCGATTTGTATTCTACGCTTAACAAATCAAAGATGTAAAAAGTTGTTAGAGAGTATAGTAAAAAAAATGTAAGCTCTTTATAAATGATATTACAGCATAAGGGGCTGTGTTAAAGTTGTGCGTTAGGTGAACCTAAAGGCAGGATGCTCAGTGTTTTTTTTAAATAGTGATTTCCTATTTTTTATTTGACAATTGTTTGGATTTATTTTATGTTCACGATGTGTGGCTGAGGAGTAAATGATTGAAGATTACACCCTGGAGGCTAAGTCTTTGCATTAAAAAGTGGTTTTAAATATTTTGCGTAAAGTTACAAGTTATAGTTGTACTTTTCTTGTTTTTATGTGCTTTGGCCGATAAGTGTACAGGCAGACAGCGGCTTAATTTAAGACTCCTGCAGACGATGACATTACGGCCCTTTTTGGGAGAGGCTGAGGGGGAGTAGGGGTCACGGAAGAGAGGAAAGGCAGAGGAGTATACAAGGGGGTGGCGGGAAAGAAAATAGGCTGAGGGCAAAGGAGGACCTGGGTTAACGTATTTGTAAAGAAAGGTAGAGGCTGATGGGAAATAGGGGTCACGGGAGAGAGGAAAGGCAGAGGGAAGAGAGGAGGATGTGAGAGAAATTTATATTTGCACTTTTTAAAAAATTTATTTTAATTTGCTGAAAAGCGTACCGGCAGACACTTGCTTAATTTAAGCCCCCTGCAGGCGTTGATTACGTCATGGTTTTCGCAACATCCAACATCTGTGCGTGGTATATTCTTAAACATAGTGGAAGCAGTTTAAAAGAAAGGGGGTGAGGTGAAAGAGAACAGGCAGAGGGGAAAGGAGGTACTACATGGAATTACATTTATAAAAGCTCTAAGTTTGGTTGGTTGCAGTGGGGAAATCAAGTATTAACAGACTGGTGTTAATGTTGCTGCCTACGATGTTCAGGGGAGAGAAGCTGATTTTTGATGTAATTAAGTTTGATTTAAATTTGTGCTGTTTGGAACTAGAGGGGGTAACAGGGGGGTCAGAAAGACTCACGCAGGGCCCTCCTTCTCGGCCTGCTTCAAATGCAAATCTGGAATTTGGCCTTTTCCATGCTTCGGCGGAGCCGGGAAAGAGCCGGCAGGGAGGGTACTCAAGCTGGCCTCTGCTTTTAATTACGATGTTTAGGGGAGATAAGCTGATACACGACTTAATGAACATATTTTAAAACTTGTGCCTTGTGAAAATAAAGATCCACCATGCTCAGTGTTGTTTTTTTTTTTTTAAAGTTTTTAAGCAAAGTATCAGTTATTTGTCTGCAATTATTTGTTTTTTGTCTGATTTTGCCGTCCGTGTTCATGTAAAACAAGCATTGGCCGCGTGGCCGTGCGAGACGCGCTCTGTGGTGGGGGAGGGGGAGGAGCGGGAGAGCAAGTGACGCGCGGCCGTGAAAGTGACACGGCCCCGCAACGCGCTCTGTGGTGGGGGAGGGGGAGGAGCAAGTGAGAGGAAAGCCAGATGGCGCCTGGAGCATGCGAGGAATGCACGTTACTGTGCGCGTACCCGCATGCTCTAGGCAAGCCAAAAAAGCCTTGGTCGCATTTCTGAAAGCCCACTGACTAAATGTCTCGCCCAGATCAGCGCAAGCGCTGGCTCAGGGCGAGACCTAATAAAAAAAGTGTATAATGGCTCCCCCTATTTCCAACTGGCTTTCTTAGCAATGGGGAAACATCAATCTTTTATTTTGGTTAATTATTATAATAACATTTTTAATGTCACTCAATATAAGGCTGTAGAGGAGCTAGGGAAAGCACTGGCTAACTTTGTAAAGGGGGTGGGCCATGAATTTACATGTATCTGGGTTGGATATTCTAACACTAGTACTAACACAGACTAATATATAAACAGGCTTTAAAACGAAGGAAGAAAGAGGTACAAGAGGAGGCTTGGTCGAAACTGAATCAGGCTGCGGACACAAGGGATTCCATCCTATTTTGGAAGGTGGTAAATTCACTGATTTGGAAAGATGAACAAGACCCTATAATTGAATCAGTTATTGCCACAAATGATTGGCTTACACATTTTCATGGAATTTTTAACATATCCTTTAACAATATAGGAGAGTCAGCACCCATAGCTCCCATACCCTTACAACAGATCGGGCTAGAGGAGGTAATCTTGGCAATTAATAAAATGAAACGTGGTAAGGCTCCGGGACCCAATGGGGTTCTGGCCGATGCATACAAAAATTATATGCAGTTATGGGCACCCATTTTAACTCAGGTCTGCAACACAGCCGCTAAATGCTGCGTACCTTATACATGGACCAATAGTATAATTGTCCCCATTTCCAAAAAAGGCAACAGGGGAGATGCGAGATGCTACCGTCCAATATCCCTTCTAGATTCATCAGTAAAGATCATGGGGTGAATAGTCCTTGGAAGATTGGAGACATGGGCTAATGATAGTTATATCCTGACAGAATCCCAATACCGCTTTAGGGGGGAATTGGGGACAGCAGAGCAGTGCATAAATTTGAATTTAATCATTGGCAAATACACACTGGCCAAGGAAGAACACATCCATTTATGCTTCACAGACCTAAGTTCAGCCTTTGACTGTGTAAACCACGCCAAACTGTGGGAAGCAATGATCGATATAGGCGCCCCAGATGACATAGTTTCATTTTTGTCACAACTTTATGCAAGACTGACATCTAGAGTAAGGTATGGGAGGGAAGGAGAGTGCACCCCAAGTTTTAAAGTGTCCAGGGGAATAAGGCAGGGCTGTGTCATCGCAACCCTCCTCTTCTCATGATATATTAATGGGATTGACAAAACCCCTTCAAAAATTGAACACTGATGCTCCGAAAATAGGCTCTCGCCCAACCCCGCTGCTCCTGTATGCAGATGACGCAGTCTTAATATCTAGAACTGCAAACGGACTACAACAACTGGTCGAAGCTTTCACCTCATACATGGAGCAAAAAGACCTAAAATTAAATCTTACTAAGACGTTTGTGATGGTCTGCGGACGAGGTAGGGCTAAGAAAAAGATCCACTGTGTGAGGGAACATAAGCTGACAGAAGTCCAAAGTTTCTCCAATTTAGGCATTTTATTCTCCTTTAATAGTAATTGGGGCCCCTATATAAACCAGTCAAGACTTAAACTAATCAGAACTATGGAGACTATTTTCAGATTTTGTAACAAGATAGGCAGTAGACCTATTTGCGATATGCTCAAACTATATGGCAGTAAATGCCTATCAGTAGCAACCTAAGGCTCTGTAGTATGGGGTAACGCCAGTGTAAATATATTACAATCATGTGAAAATTCTTTTTTCTGCCATACGCTGGCTGTTCCAAGGTCTACATCCGTATATCTCCTACACAAAGAATTGGATGCACCGTATGTTGCCGACCTAATACAAGCAAGAGCTTTATGGTTTTGGCATAACATTTGGTGCAAGGAGGGACCAAAGTTTACCAAGGACATAATTAAGGACTGCTTAGCACTGGAACATTTCAATAAAATCCCATGACTAGCATATATGAATAAGCTGCTGAAGGAAATCGATAAAGACCTATCAGTGATAAGTCCTGCAGGTATTCTGCAATACGGCAAAAATGAAATTAAAAAGATTTACATGGAGAAACAAAGCCAAGAAAGAGCTAGCAGAGAAGAGAAAAAATTAAGTGTATCAAGATATATGGCTAGTATAATGCTGTCTGGTCTGCCTGAATATATAGTCAAAGTTACAAATACCCAGGGCAGATTTTACCTGACAAGGTTACGTTTGGGCGCTGTCCATGAACTGGTGGCTTTTCCAAAGCATGAAAGATGGCAGAAAATAGTTTACTGTTGCCCATGTGATGGGAAAACCACCCAGTCCACAATGCACTTTATGTTGTTCTGCAAGTTTTATCGAGATATAAGGAGAATATTTTTACGGCCAATCTTCATGGCAAAGAAACTTTTCTTTTAGAAGGATGCCATGAATTTTATTTGTACCCTCGAAAATGAATTAGCATGCCGAGCTGTTGCTGGATATAAAAGCCGGGCTATAAAAAGAAGGAAATCGCTTGCATCTTTAGACAACCTAGTCTATGAAGCTGATTTAAAAATGATTTTAGGCTGATAATTTTTAAAATCTAAGGAACAAGATGATTTTCACTAATGAAGTTCTAACTACCAATTGAATGAGTTTTAATTTTATGTAAGATGTATTCTCTATTTTATGTACTTTTTGGATCTATTGATAGAAGTTTTTAATCTTATATATGATTTTTTTTTATCTTATGCACTTTTATGGATTGATAAAAAGATTCCGAATAAAGCTATTATGATGATGGTGTAGTGGCAGGTCAGTCCATGCTTTAGGAGTGATGTAGGAGAAGGCGCGTCCGCTGGATCTGGCTTTCCTTATGCGTGGGATTTGTGAAAGTAGGAGTCCGGGCGAGAGGATGTGTTTGGAAGGTTTATAAAAGCAGATGCGATTGTTGCGGTATGCTGGGCCAGTGTAATGTAGCACCAGAAGGCTGCAGACCATTCAGAACTCAGTGGCCAGAATTACTCTCAACCTCCCACGCTGCACTCATATCACACCACACCTGAAGGAGCTCCACTGGCTCTCCATTCACAAAGCTCCTCCCAGCTGAGGCAACTGAGAAGGATGCCTGCTGTCATCCCAGATTAGCATGCCATGGTAGTGAGGACTGTGGTCAGCTCCATACGAAGCAAGTCCCCTCTGTGTTGTCTTACTGGGTTACCAGCTGGTCAGGTTGCAAAAGGTACAAATTGCTGCTTGTCTCCAATCTGTAGAACGGGACTCTGCTACAAAACGTGCTCTGGCTCCCTACTGGGGCCAGAATGCAAAATAAAACCCTTTGCTCCTGCAAGTGTCTATACAAGACAACCACCATACCTCTACACCTAAGTCACCATTGCATGCATGCAAGACAGCTTCACACCATTAACCGCCACCTCCTTGCCACATCCACCTTATGCGATTTGAAAGTAAAAGAAAAATAGGCGCCTCTCAGTAGAAGGCATCAAACCTACCCTTTCTTTGCCCTTATCTCTTTCATGAAGTCCCTTCATACATACTTGTTTGGGCTCTTGCAAAATCAAGAGTGATTCAAGAACCTAAATTCAGTCTGAATTGTCTTGGGAAGAGGACAACGAGACTTATTAACAAGATTTAAATATTTCGAGGCATTAATAGAGCTGAAAGATTGGGCATAATCCAGGGGAAATCTGGCTCTAGAACAAGGGGTCAGAGGTTAAAAAGGGTGAGAGGTGGCTCAGGAAAATATTCTTAAAACAAAAAGCTTGGAGGAAATATAGAGGGGTAATCACACTGCACTGTAAGAGCAGAGAGAAGACTGGAAACTAAGAAGGCTCTGTGTTGAGGCAGGCAGTGGAATGAGAAGACTGGATGTGCCTGGCGTCCTTGCCTTCTGAGTGTGTATTCACACAAACCCAGAATTTTGGTTACAGCTTTTGCTTGAAATGGACATTTTTAAGTCGCAGTTTAGGTGGATTCCAATATAATTTGCCACGGCAGTGTAGGAGACTGCACCGTTGTTTAAGAATATAAAATATGGAATGGAAAGAGTAATTGATCACGTGTCAAGTGCCCAATAGGTGCACCCTTATCCCTTCATTATTTAACCTGAGACCCTTCTTTCCCTCTCCAAGCATTTCCAGGCTTTTGGAGAGGTGGGTGGGCTAGGCTTGTTTGCCACAGATGCTGAGGTGCATCTGCGTGGGAGATGAAGGAAAGGAAGATGAATCTGCTCATATCGATGAGGATGGAGAGAGTCTGTCAGCATTCTAAAGGTGACAGGGACAGACTCAGAGGAGAGAAGGCCCATTTCCACATGCTTTTTTGATACGGTTAGAAATCATCTGATTGTTCCCGTGTTGGTCACCTACGAACCTGTCAATTTAGATCTATGAAGTCAAGCATCATGATGGAGTTAGTGTTAGACTAGGGTACATATCATCCCCAACTCTGACAAAGCTGTTACCTAGCCATTTCTGGGTCAGCAGCCCAATTAAAAGGGATGTGGAACTGAGTTAGGTAAAAATTACTGCTCTATTTTTGCTCCTGCAACCTTTCCAAGGACCCGGCAGATCCAGGGAACCCCAGCGATGAGGCACGCATTCCATAACACCATTGCGCTTTGGGGCAACTTTCTTAGGAGGGGAGATAAATGCAGAATGTCTGAATGATGTTGCCACAATTCCTATGATGTTATCGGTCAGTGGGATGTTTTCAATAATGGCAGATTTGTTTGTCCTGCCAAGTGGCATCACCTAGGACTTGTGATGGAAGAAGACTGTAGGGGGCGAGGGAAGGAGTAGGGCTTTAGTTTAGCCAGTGGGTGAGAAATGGGATAGAGCTGGTGTAGAGGTGAAGTATGGCATGATTGAGAGTGCAGTAGCCATATCCTTTGAAATTTTATTTTCTATAATATATAACTATTTGATTTTCAGCAGGTGTGCCATCTTTAAGAGCAGGATCACTGAAGGCCCTAATCCTGAAGGTCAATTATATGCTGATGACTTTGAGAAATAGTTATTTCTGACAAGTCTGAATCTTCTGTTACACATTCTGATTGCCAAGTCTAGACCCAACATAGCTTGAAAAACATAAGCATCTTCAAGACAGAAGTCAGACAAAAATCCCCAGCTATTACCACCCCCCAGTCCCACAAGGTCAACCAAAAAGAAGCATTGTCTGCATTCATCTGAATGTTCATACTACACCGGTCTATTAGGACACTTCACTCTAAGCTCTTGTCACAAGCTTAAGGTATTTAACAAATCAAACACAACAAGATGATGGACGGAGCGCTGAAACTTTTCAGACACAAACCCGGTCACAGATCTGGGTTGAATCTATCATCGTTCTTTAGCTCACTTCGCCACTCCGGTACAGACCCAGCCATATGCAAATCAGTCTTGACCCTGTTCCTCATGGAAACAGTCCAGCCCGAACTGCCAAGCCAGGTCTTCCCTCGACAGGAAACAAGCATCCTGGGACCGGTTTAGGTGTAACATCCCTCATCAGCCAGGCTAGCTTGAATCCAGTGGCACAGCGAGCAAGGGACCCACGTCTGGGCATATCCTTGGCCCCTTAGGGTGAACATAGCAAACACAACAAGATGGGAGGACCTGGCCTGGCAGTTCGAGCTGGACTGTTCCCATGGAGAACATAGTCAAGACTGGCTGGGTTTAAACTGGAATGGCATAGGGAGCAAAAAAACGATGGATTTAGGCCCAGATCCCTGTACAGTGGTAAATGTGTGACATTGTTCAATATTCTGTCCATCAATTGTTCTTTTTGCATTTGTCACCCCGAGTGGACCGGGTATGCCCAGACGTGGGTCCAGTGCTCTCAATGCCACTGGAGTCAAGCTAGCCTGGCTGATGAAGGGTGAAACCCCGAAACCGGTCCCAGGATGCTTCTTTCTGGTCCAGGGAGGACCTGTCCTGGCAGTTCGGGCTGGACTGTTCCCAGACAGGGTCAAGACTGATTTGGATATGGCTGGGTTTAAATTGGAATGACATGGGAGGATTTAGGCCCAGATCTCTGTACTGGGGTGAATGTTTGACATTGTTCAACATTCTGTCCATCAATTGTTCTTTTTGCATTAAGGTATTTAACAAGCAAAACGTCTAAAAAACAAGCTTTTTTGCAATAGGACCATGTCAAATGTAGACTGGGGTATGCAGATTGTTGCTGTTGAGTACCCACAAGTGAACTGTCCTCACTGAATATTTACATAGCCACACCTGCTTGCGCTCTGATTCTAATGCGTGAACTCCTTATAAAGGGCTTTGGGTAGCAGTGAATGATAAGGGCCATTGTTTATCTTTCACCCCATGCTACGGAAATTTTAGTACTTCACGTTTAATTTTAAAAACTAAATTGTTCAAAAAGGCAGCAAGGTCCCGAGTCAAAATACAGCCACAACACAACTTAATTTTTCCTAGTATGTCTTACACTCTCATACTCCCTGTCTTAAAACGAAGAGCCAAAGCCTCAAAGTGCAGGAGAGATAATACCGGGCCTATTACAGCACAATGCACCCATCCCCCACATAACCTTCATTAAGTGATGTGGATCAGATGCAAGGGACGGTCCATTCCTTGGAAGCGGTGATGTAGCCCTACTTCATTTGCTGGCTCACAGTACAGAAGCAGCTCATCCTTAATACAGCAAGTCTCACTTTTAAATGTCTGATCAGGCTGGTTCCTATATCCCTAGCAAGCAAAGTTTACTCTTCTGCTAATCACCATCCCTTGAGTAGGCAAAGACTACTCTTGTCCCCGTGACTGAGTCAGACAGGCTAGAAATGTAGAATTTTTCTCCTTACTGCTTTAAGATCTGATTCGCTGCCACTCTGCCTCCTACACTCATCTTATTCTCTGGTATTTGGAAAAATCTAAAAAACATACTCTTCAGAATCTACTTAGGAACAAAGGTCTAGCAGTCGAGGCGGTCAGGTTGCTATTGGACCTCATGGTGCTCTCTGATATGCTTCTCGCACACTGACATAACACTACATTACCAATGATACAAGCCCCACCGACAAGTGTCATTTCTCTTGGATTGGATCGCACTATTCCACCAAGGAATTCAGCAGCGATAGTATGGATCCTATTCCCAATTAACCCACTCCTCTTCTTACATCACGTAAGAAATACTGAGCATCTTAAAACTCAATAATCATCGACTTTTTTATATTAATGCCCTCACCTCTGTGACATTGTACATTCCCTGAAGGCTACTCAGCATTGACAGTGTTCATATTTTCCCAATACTGCTCCTTCCTCGCATGCTAGGCTTTCACTGCAGGTCTCATCATCAATGATCATCATCCTACCGCCTCTCTTACGTTGACAATCAAACTTAAGAACAATGCATTGACGATATCTAAACATCCCCAAAACTTGATCTTCTTCTCTCGCATTCTACAGTTTTACTGAGCATTGATGATGTTCAGAGTTGGACAATGAGCGATCATCCTCTCTCACTTTATTCAGCTTCACTGACAATCTTAGCACTGGTGAAACCCATCCCATTCACAAAAATTCTTGGTGGAAGAGGTGTGGCGCAGCGGCCAGGGCGGCTGACTCTTGGAACAAGGTTCGATTGCCAGCGGCAGATTAGCCCAGCACCATGTGACTCTGGGCAATAGCTCGCTTAATCTTCCCGACGGCCCCCAGCGCCTTGACACCCTCGGGTAATTGTTTGCGCTTTACAAATACTGGATTTCATTTTTTTCATTTCCTCCTCCCCTTAAATCATACAGTAACTCTCAGCATCTTAAATCATGGATGATCCGTCCTTCAAAAACAATAATCTCCCCTCCGCTTCAAGTCCCAGTGAAGAATTCAGCAATGAAATTACAACTTCCCAAAAAAGTCCATTCTCGCTCAAGTTGTTTGCTATCACAATGCCATGTGTGATAAATGTATAGCACAAACCTAGTCAAAATGTCAGGGGAGCAATGGAGAAAGTCAAAGACAAGCCTTTAGACAAAGAGAGAGAGAAGAGATAGCAGGTTAATGGAGTGTTACTGCATAGTGGTGTACTGTTCTTTAAAAAGGTGCACCTTAAGCTCTGCCCTAAATTGGAGTAGTGTTGGGAAGGACTTGATGGATACAGGGATGTTGTTCCAGATCCTAGATGCATAGATAGAAAAGGCCTGCTGCAGGTTTCATACTCTTACTTCATCCCCAATCGTCTTCTCACAAATACAGCAACATTGAGCAGCTAAAAGCATTGGTGATCATCGTATTCATAGCAATCCTTCCTCAAAAATCTATTGCATCATGAAGATCCACTGAGAAACTCATCATCAGTGATGTTCAAACTTCTTCAATAAGTCTGTCTCTTCTCTCACATAGTATGCCTGAGGAAACCAGCAACAAAGAGTTCGAACTCACTCAATATGCCTCCATCCTTTCTCACATCAACATACAGACATCAACGATATTCTTCTCTGCTTCCTCCATTAATTTCATATAGCAATAATATGTCTCGTAAAAATTGTCGATCCTTGTCCAATTCGAAGGTATCCCTCCTCCTTCCTCACATTATATAGTTGCAATGAGGAACTTAGAACTAAATTCTGTATTTTCACTGAGAAACTCAAGGTTGGCTATGTCCAAATGTCCCCAGTTAGCCTTTCTGCGCTCATCACAGAACTTCACAGAATCACTGTTACTCTTGCCACTTACACTAACTTCCTTTCTTCCTCTCACATCATACATCAACACTGGGCATCTACAGATGTATGTTTCTCATTCTCATTGTAGCACTACCTCCTCTCTCACACTATTGAATTCCAATGAGGAACCATGTTTTAATTTCACACAAATTCATTCTTTCTCACTTCATCCAGTACCTTACGGCACTGATGATACTCAACCTTCACACACCAGTTTCACTCGTTCTTGCTCATTTCAAGTCTTGTGCCCACTTCTACTTCACTGGTTTTCTTACTCAGTTTCTGGTATTGCTAACACAGAGGGTTCCAGGACAGTGAGCTATGCCCTCCTCCTCTTACCTGATCATTTTTACACACCTGAGTGAAGCCTTCAGACACAGAGATTCCCTCATCTTCCTGTTCAGAATTCCCATACACAGGGACTTCCGAATGATCCTCCCACTTAGCCTCTTCGTATTACCAATTATCTTCAATGGACCATTAAGGTAGGGGGATTCTTCTTCTTCCTCATGTGTAGCCTCACCTTACTTCCAACGCTTTGAGTAAAAACATCAGGTATAGGTATTATTCCCTTCCTCATGTGTACCCTTGTCTTGTGGCCAAGACCTGGAGTGAACCCATCATATGTAGGGATTCCTCCTCTTTCTTGTGATTTACTTTCCTTTGCTTGCAAATGACTGTTGTGTTCTTTTTAGGTCTTATGAGGCCAGGCCAGGCCAGCCTAACTGGGTTGTTTGACTGCACCACTATGTTCAAAGACCAAGTGATGAGCATGATCTGCTTGGAGATCTGGGAAGCCCACAATGCACTTAATGCAAAGGGCATAAGTTTAGTGGTGGGCGAAGGGGTGACTGAGTCATAGGCAGCAAAGGGTACTGGCAAATGGAGTTTGTGTAAGGTAATTGAGGTGACAAATTAGGTTCCTTGGGTTCTGGATCTGGCACTGATCATCGTCAGTGTCTTCATAGGAGACACTACAGAGGAGCTAGCGAATAATGAAAACCCAGATACCAATTAAATGAATATCCATTGCAGGGAGGCACCCCAGAGGAAGTGGAACACAAGAGGCATAGATTGTTTATGTATTGATTTAAGGGTTATGCTAAATTCTACACTTTTGCATTTTGACCACTTCAGAGTGATCCGAACATCAAGGGGTGGTGCCAGTGACTGAGTTCACAGTGAAGGCCCTGGCTCAGTACACTTTGTGCATAAACTAGGAGGGATAGGGAAGCAGGTGCACTGCTGACATGAATCATGATTTATAATATGCTCATGTTTTTACATTCAGGAGGCAGCATACCCAAACCCCGTTTCCTTTTGCCTCTGGAGAGATACCCATGAACTTCATACTTACTGTAACAAGCAAAAGGCAGCCTGGCTGGGAGGCTGGTTATTGCTAGAAATGCCCAGCCTCAATGCACTATGGCCAGCTTCTGGAGAGATGCTTGCCTGGTGGGTCTAAGAACACACTCAAATGAGAATAATCTCAGTTTGCCAGTCCCGCAGTGACCCCCCCCCCCCCCTTAAGCACATGAGGTTGTTAAACTGGTCATAGTCTTCCAGGGGATGTATTTGCAAAGGCCAGTCATATCCATCATCAAAATGAGTGAGTGTCATGCATTTGTGGGGAGATACTTGGAAAAAAATATCCCACTTCCCCTGCTCCATTCCCCAAATGAAAGAGTGGCCCCTGGAGCGGAAGCATAGAATAGTCAAATTTAACACCAGACTCTAAGGGCACAAAACTGCAAAAAAGTGATGCAAGACAAGAATGGAGGACTGAAAAAACAAAGAAAACATATAAATATTAGCGGTTACCATATCAGAAAGGTAGGTAGACAAAATAAGACAATGAGGAGAGCAAGAGGATAGCTGGGCTTCAAAAGTAGAAGTGTATTTTACAGATCTGGGGATGCGGTGTGTTACCGCTGCACCTGCTCCCGGTGAGGCCTCAACTAGAGCATTTGGCCCACTTCTGGAGTCCACATCTTGAGGAGATTACATTTATTATATATACATATACATATATTATATATTACATATACATGCATGTGTTTTGGCAAAGCACTGCACTTAACACGGAGACATGTGTAGCTCTCTTAAAGGTCTGTTCAGGACAGCCGTTAGACAGACAACTAAATTGGTGACAACTTTGAACTATCAGTCCACAGAGGAGAAGTTCAAGAGTTGAAAACACGTACACACTGTAGAAAAAGAGGGAAAGGTTAATACGATAGATATCAATATTTCTAATTGGAATAATTGGAATATATTACAGCGTGTAGGAGATCCCCGAGAAGATTAGGAGATCCAGGATGGTCGAGGGGGTTTCAAGGTCAAGATTGACAAATAGGTTTTGACATAAAGGGTAATGAATGAATAGAAGTACTTTCCTGCAGTGGAAACACACACAGTAGCAGGGAAAGAAGCTAAGAGCAGGACAGAAACAGAGGGGCAAAAGAACTGAGTAATAAAGTGCAGAACTAGAGACAGTGGCCCTCATTCCAAGTCCCACATGACTACTAAATGGTAAAATGACCCACGGAAATGCAGATACCGCACCTTGTATTATTCCACCCAAGGGTTTCACCTCCCGATTTCATATTCCGCAGATCGGAATGGGGGATAACATGAGGAAATGGTTGGACCGCACTGAAAAACTGCACGCTTCTCCCTGTTCTGTTCATCAGAAAATCCTCTAAGAAATACCTGGAGGAATGAGTTAGAGGGTGAGGGGCAATAAACATCAATGCAAAATGTGAATACAACATGGAATCAAGCTTTGGGTGCAACTGCTAAGCACAGGCATGGGAAGGCTGGATGGGCTTAGCAGCCCATCTCTGCAGTCCAACTAGGCCACTTCATGCGACGCAAAATGCTCCTCTTTGAACCTGATATACCTCTCTTCACTGTGCTCCAGAAGGTTGTGCGATCCCATGGGTAATGTGAGAACTCTTCAGGTCTCTGCATGCCTTAAAAAGCACCAATCAGGGTTTTCTACCGATATCTCAGAAATATTTCTCTCTCTCTCTGCCTCCATGTCATAATAGTCTGGATACCATGAAAGACCTAAGTTTCAGTGCATCTTTCATTAGCTCTCCTGTACCTTTGTGTATTTTTCCCTCCCCCCCATTTTCCTTGCTCTCCTGAAAGTATTGCATGAGCCCCTGAAGATTCCAAATTCCCTCTCTTATCTTCCGCCTAGGAGGCCAAGATAGAAAGACTTCCTTCTTTTATCAAGTATTGTGCATCAGAGATTAATATTTCATTGATTAAGGCAGCAGAACAGCACTAAAGAACTTACATGCTTGGCCTCATGCCCTTTGGGCAATAGAAATCCATCTCAAGATTCTTTCGATAGTGCGTCTATCCTCTGGAGACCGAGGTAAAAGAGCCAAGGCCCAGTTCCAAGACTTCATTCCCGGAAAACTACCAGTAGCCACAGAAATTCACACTATGGGGCACAAGAGAAGCAACACTATACTTCTCCGGCAGGGAACTTTAGCAACAATGTATTGCAAAGAAACAAGACATTGCCACAACCAGTAGACAAGCGACGTGAGGTGGTAGGCTTAGAGTAGAGGGATAGAGCGAAGGATCCATGAAAAATAGCTACTTTTTTGGGATAGCAAGTCATTAAGCGAAATTACTCATACTGAGGGGCCATCTTCCATATCTCAATTTCTAACGCAATCAAGTGATGATCATGTATGATCATGCTGTGCATCCAAGCAAATACCCTAGATCTTCACAACCATGTCTCAATGATCTAACATGTAATATCCAGTAGAGAATCTTGAGCTCACAGACCATGCCTTCAAGAAGGGTTGTGCAATCTTTGGTAGAAACTCCTTGATTTCACAGGCCAGACTACAAAGATATTTTTTGCAATATCCAATAAAGAACCCTTGATCTCAAATACCATGCTTCGACGACTTGTGCAATCTCCAGTAAGGAACGCTTGACCTCACCGACCATGCCTCGAATATCTGTTGTGCAATCTCTAGTAAAGAACCCTTGATTTCACTGACCATACCTTGGCGAACTCCAGTGCAAACATCTTGATCTTACAGATCATGCCTCATGAGAACTTCCAGACCACCTAAGTTCAAAGGATAACTAGAATCGTCATAGCAGAACAAGATGTCATTGATCATTCTTAATCTTGTGCAGTACCCCCAACAGGTCCCTTAGCATGCTGGAGAACATCCATGCAGGCTGAACAACCTGGAATCAGACCAGCTAGGGGCACGGAGGCAGCTCTAGTAACCATAGGAATGACCAAAAACTCACAATGAACACGAACGTAGTTACTGCTTTACTCCTTCTGGACTTGTTAGCATCATATGTCACTGTTCACCACCAGAATCTACTACCCAGACGCCATCATTTCGGAATACATCAAAAAATGCCCTAAAATGGATAGGCTCATAAATCAGAAAAGATAAAGCTTGATTTTCAGATTACCTTTCAGCTCCAGCCCTCACACCCAACATTGTGGCCTTTTTAGGATGTCAATCAACTCTGCTCTCCTATTCAACACCTTTCTAACCAACCCCCGCTCCTTACTAGATCTGATCAAATCATGTAAGCTTGCATGTTACAACTATGCAGTTGATAGACAAATCATCCTAAAATACGGATGAAACTAAAGACTTGGCTGTTGCCTCTCTGTCTTAGATGCATGAATGATGATTATCCAGCTAAAGCTCAAAACTGCAAAGACAGAGATCATGTCCTATGGCTAATGGCAGAAACACCAACATACAGACATATGACCCAAGGAACTTGATACCCCACTAGCTACGTCAAGAAAAGTCAGAAACCAATGAGTCGTTTAGTATTAATTTATTGTTTACATTCCCTAAAAATCATATAGAATAAAATGCAAAGTGCAGTATATGTTACACTATAAAAATCCTTTTTAAAACAGCAAGACTAATAAATACAAATCAAGTTATATGTTTAAAATGTTCTTACATAATAAATATAAATTTCATCTAGCAACCAATTGATTTTCCTGATGTTCCCATAAAACAAACCAGTGAGCAAACATGGACTCAGCTTTAATGCAGATACTACATTCCAATGAGACCTCACCTTCTACACAATGAAAATGCTGCAATCCATCTTCTTATACGTCAGACATCAACAAAGACTACAAGGTATTCTCGCGCTTGTGATATTCAAACTTATGCCAATAGCCTATACCTTGCTGCCCGTGCCTCATAATACACAAAATTCAGTGAATCCAGAATGATGTAGCAAGACTACTCCTTCCACTTCACTTCAGAGAATACATGACTCCACTCCTGCGAACATGTCACTTGCTATCTGTACCTAGATGTTCAGGGCCTGATTCACAAGGTAAACTTACACTTTTGTGTAAATTTATGATTGTTTGCTATTCATAAAGGGATTTATGAGTATCTTTACTGTCTTTTTACGTGCAGAGACTCCACACTCATAAAGATACGACTCGTAAATCCCTTTATGAATAGCAAACAATCTTAAACTTACATAGAAGTGTAAGTTTACCTTTGTGAATCAGGCCCTAGATATTCAAGGCCCTTTGCATTGTCCACGGAGCCTCCCAAGGAAAGGACTACTATTCCTACAAATTCAGTTCAAACAATACAAAATACAAAAAATAGGACAGTATCCTCCAGGTAATTACCACAGATCATCATACCACTTTACAATACAAAATCCACAGGAGGCTCCACTCTTTAGGAACAAGACACGAAGTTCTTGAACTTGCTGCCTGCCAAGATTCAACTAATCCAGGAGCATTTAACATTCAGAAAAGTGGTCAAAAACATGGTTCCCAGGATAATTACATCAACCGCTGACCCTGGTATAGAACCCAGAATCATAATCCATCTACCAACATCAGTATGCTCAAGAGTTATGGAACAGTAAGGACCAGTACGCCATGCAAGAGAACAGACACAGGCACTGAAACCAAATTGGGGAGCTCCACCCAACATGACCTCACAATGGCCTTGAAACACTTATAGGGTATAATACGTACATCTCTTCAATCAACACAAGACGCCACCACTACAATTCTGCAACTGGCGACCCGCAACTTGCTTAATGACATATGGGACCATAGACCCTCTTCCCCAGTCTTCACAGACTTACTAAACTATGTCTACCCTACCTTCTACCTCTAACCGCAAGAGGGCAGTTAATCTAGTATTTATGATGGTTCTCCCAGTTTGATTTGATATAATACGCATCACCACATCATATCATATACCAATTCATTATCTGATCCTTCATTAATGGTACAGGTGTATAATGTATCAAAGGTCCTGTGGAGCCTTGCTGGCAACTGGATGGCACAGATACAGGCGATACAAGCATGCGTAAATAACCACTCTGTACGAACCAAACAGGCCTGCTGAGAACGAAGGACTCTAAAATAGTCCATCCTGCAGGTAACAAAGAGTCACATGATCGGAGCATTGACATAGTATAAAGACATAGAAAGGGTGACAACGACGAAGTCCATCTTGGCAAATCTCTTCAACTGACATCTAATGACAATCACATGAAGTAGGACTGTAACACAGTCTATCCGGGCAGATCTCTGATCCCCCCTCACCTTTCATAGACACGTGGTACTTTTTGCAGATTTATAAGATGACCTCCTGCCACAGCCAGCATAGGAAATTGGATCAAGAACATAAAAGATAAAATACCAACACAATAATGGGACCAGCAGAGCTAATCCGAGCTGCCAGCAGAAGACATGTTATAAAAATGTGGCTGTACTTGTCACATTTCTTCATCCATCACAACACTAAGCACTGCGTCCCATAACACGTTAACCGCTTATTGGTGGTCATCACGCACTACATGGGAACATTTCACACATAGGCTTAAAGGAAAGTCAGCACTTTTCTAACCATACACCCACAAGGTGTACCGTGCTACCTGCATGGATAAGGACTTCAGTACCCCACATAGTGGTAGTAAGCAGTATACAAAGATTATAATACAGTACACACTGATATTTCCAACCCTCACTGTTGACGGGACAGTGCCTGCCTTTACTTCATGCATCTAGATAAAACTTTGCAAATTGTAAGCGATCGGAGCAGAGTAAAGGGCAAAGACAAGAGGGTGTTACCATCTTAAGCCTCACTTTCTGGTCCTGACATAAAACAGTTCAGTCGTTTTAGCTCCTTCTGCAAGACCTTGTACTCAGAGTACTGAGTTTGGGTGAAGCCAACTCTGATCTTCCATACCGTCCTTAGAAAACATTCCTGATGCCACAGACCATGTTGGGCAGATCTTTGCTGGATCCCAGACATCATGCCTGGAAGCACTTTCCTCACCTCAGAAACCATTAAAATTCAGAATTGGCACACTTTCTTACCTCCGAGCCCATGCCGACTAGATGCTTTCTGTTTTCACAATGATATCAAACCCTCAAAGTCCTTCCTAGACCAGTTACTCAGGACTGAAGACTCAGGGTAGTATCAGATGTGTGAAGGTGTGAATAAGTGGGTTTATGAGTGAGGAAGTAAGTGACTCAGTTCATGTAGGGGTTCACGTGTCTCAACTAAGACCTCTGGCTATTGCCTTTTTTGCTGATGGTCCGCAAAGCATTTTCGATTGTCTAAGAGTACTCTGTCCGTATGTCACACAGGCGGATTGGTTCTGCTCCTATTGTACGTGCTACAGAAGGGAGAGAAACGCACTAGTCTGTATGGTGGTGGCAGGCGTGCCTATCGGTATAATGTTACTATACCATCAACAACACGGTTTTAATGCTAGAAGCTTGACTTAGCCTTACTTTCTGTCCATGGCTAAAATCTGTACCTGGGTGTATACTTTTGGTTGCTGGAACACAATAGGACAGGACTTTCATTCTTATGGAAAGATCACCTTCCTGCATTCCCTTCATCTCTACTGAAAGCTGTGGGCTGGAAGGGAAAACAGAAGACTCTCTGCAGATTCTAGACTAAGGCCTGTCTGCAGAAGCTAGATCACATCAGCTGGAACAGATAGCTTCCCCCCAATGCCTTAATTCACACTATACAGAAGTTGAGGGATGGTGCCCAGATAACCCCATAGCTTATTTGTGAGTTAACTGCATAGCTCCAAATGTCGCCTATGATTTTTGAAGGCAAGAGGATAGCCGGGAGTCGATGTGGTGGAACATTGCCTTATCACTAGAGAAACTTACTAGTCTCCTTGAATTCAATGGTCTTAATAGTCCACATAAGATTATAAATGACACGATGGTCGTGCTACCTGTCATGCCACTAAGTGCTTTTGTCCTGTCCTGCACCCTTCCGTTGCTTTGAGCCAAGGTCGAAAAAGTTAGGATATGTGGTACTCGTAGAGATCCCGCCTCTTCTACGGATGGACATTATTTACCAAGGGTAGGTGGAAAGATTGGCTTGGCTCAACTGCACGTTTTCCTCTAATGTATTGCCTCCCAAGTTCTCTTACCAGGTTGATGGTCTTTACAAGCTCAGAAGCGCCCTTTCCTCCCCATCCGTGTTCCTCGAAATCTGAGCTCAAGCTCTGAGTTCAAGACTGCACATGGTGTTGATTTGCTGGACATGCATGGGAATGTACCCTAACTCTTTTCCAAAACCGCCTACCCTTGCCTTTGGATACGTAAACATTCTCCAAAGACTCTACAAGAATGTGGAAGGCCTTTTACGGATCTATCCAGATGGCCAACTCTGGAATACAAGACTAACTAGGAACTAACCTGATTTGAGGGGAAGAGGTATTTGCTGTGAAATGTTATTAGCTGTTATCGTTTACATTGCAGCAAGTGCCCCACAGTGAGCGAAGACTCCCCAGCTAGACTAAGGAATCCTGGTGGGGGGCTTCACCCACAGTGACTGGCGGCCTATCAGCTCCTGTGTGATTGAGTCCTAACACGGATACTGGGTATTCATCATGGCTTAAAAGTATTTCCCCTAAACTGTTTTTTTGTTCTCAGTGGTCATCCCTGCTAAATTATTTTGAGGTTCACAGGTCACCGTCAACAAATCCACATGATTGGATGCCATCCCCTGTGGAATCTCCCTGGTGACACAGACTGTCAGGGGTCATTTTGAATGTCAAAGAACATCGTCGTTAGGTCCCTTGGCATGTTAGGTACCATGCCTTTACTTCATCCATAAAGTCAGCACTGGGTCAGTCAGGGGTGTTCGTGACAGAGGAGAATCCAAAAACAAGAGGGAGTTGCCATAAAAAACATTATTTTCTGGCCTGACAATAGGTTAAACAGCTCAGTCCTGCCAAACACCTGTGCATGACCTTGAGCTCACAGCTTCGCCCTTGGGCAAGGCCAGCTCAGCCTGTCATCCTTTATAGCTAGATAGAGGAGTTTAATTTAAAAGTTATTATGTTCCCTTCCTTCCCTTTCTGCTACCTCCCTTTTTAAGTCGATCGTAGGGGCAGCGCGCATGCACTGCTCACTCTGCGAGGCATGCTGTATTGGAGTATGCACTGGAAGCCCCTCCCACTCTCCGCCCATATTTGTCTTTGGCTTGTGTCATTGTCCTTCGTAAATGCTGGCTTCTGATTTGTAAATAGGCTTGTTAGTTGCTCCTTGGTACCGCCTTGTCTGCATTTGTTACCTCCCATAACGACTAGACCTTTTACTTGGCTTGTTACACGGTCCGTGTCATAAGTGGGTGAGCACTATTTTGTTTATTCATTAATGGGGACAATGTTGGCTGCTTTTTTTGTATTTGCAGCGGGCCCACACAGGACAATGGCAGCCGCTTTTCGTATAGAGCGCTATACCGCTCTAACTTCAAAAGTGGCTGCCTCTGTTAAGAACAAAACACAATCATGAACATTCTGCGCCATCTTGTCTGATGAAAGTTCCTACGTGCACATAAACTACAGTCATTCTGATTTACCACAGCCATTTTGTACTCTGTTGGTCACCTTCATTTCACCCTGTCCTCTAGCAGCCTTCTGACTCTCTGACCAAACCTGATATGTGTGCTGGGGGCTATAAACTATTTCCACGACAAACATCAACATCACCTGCTGCCTCAAACTCGTCTTTCCTCTCATCCCTGCACAAACGGGTTACAAATACCAAACAGACTCTTGCAAACATGGTTTATTGCACTACACACAGCAAGACTGGTTTTTTGCCAACAATGGGACCTGTTCTTATCAACAGAACGGACTCTTAGATCTGGCCGGTCTCACTCACAGTTTTTAGACCCTGAAGCAAGGTCCAGCTGCAATTAAATTGTCTGTTTTTGACCTGGGTGGGAGGAGAGTTAATGTTGGGCTTGTGTAACCATGTTGATAAAACAATGTCGGCTTGTGTGACAACCTGCCCGGGGCGGAGACTCCAAGCTTGTAACCATGATAAAAGAAACAAATACATTGTGTAAAACTGTATAAAAGGAAGAGCCAGAAGCATTGCCAGTAGAACACCTCCCTGAAGACATCCTGGTGTCAGCAGTTGACGTGGTCTCCTCTAAGAGTAATAAACCTTTTTCTTGCCTTCCAGCTTCCAGCGCCTGCCTCGTTATTTTAGATAGTGAATCCAAAGTGGATTAAAGGTGACTTTGCGCCGGGCAGCATTGGGGATCCCAGGAGACTCGCTGCTTTTCACAAATTGGCGACCCAACGGGGGCCCATCAGAGACACGTGGGTCCAGTAGAGAGGTCCTAACGACGGAGTGAACGACTAAATGATTGGAGTGCACCTGCCTGAAAGAGACCCTCGTCTGGCTGCCAATTGACTGAACTTCACCGGTTCCGAACGGACCTCTCTCGAGTGACCTGCGGTCCTGACTGGGGCCTTACAGGAACGCTGCATTGATTGTTGGAGTAAGAGGACAACCAGGCGCTGGAAGGGGAATACGAAGAACTGTCCATACGGTCCGGGTAAGGTCGTGAGAAAACATGACTTAAATTGATTGATTGATAGAAATACTAGTATTCCTTTTTGAGTTATTTGAGACATTCCCTGCTTGCAAACAACGTAGAATAGGAATATTCTCTCTTTGCAGACAGCGAAGGACAGGTAGTGCAGACTTTTGTCTAACATTAATTGAGATATTCATTTTGACCGCTAAATACGTCATGCCTGTTTTCTCTAGATTGTTTGATTGTTTTGGACCGGACCGTTTGTTAGAGGTCAGTCATCCGGCACCGCCGGAAGGCACCCCTAACAAGGACATGTACGTAAAATATGGATTAGCCACCGTAGCTTATAGCAAACTATGGCATAAGTACACTAGGAAGGACCGGGTAAATCAGTGGCCACTGACGGGATCTTTCGATCCCGCTAAAATAGAAACGTTAGAATTAGCTCTCCACAAAAAGAAAGCTAGACCAGCCATGTTTGATAGTTTTGGTTTATGGCGAAAAGAAGCAGCTCAACGAAAGAAAAGAGACGAAGCTAGACAAGATAAAGAAACGCGAAAATCAGCTTACCAAGCCTGTAAAAAGTTAGAAGAAGAACTAAAAGAAAAGGAAATCGATAAAAAGGAACAGGAATCAAAAATATCAGGTCAATGCCCTGTTAGAACGCCCTTAACTCTTTACCCCGAGTTACCAGCAAAACAGGGGTAGATGATGATTTATTGTTAGGTCCCCCAATGATATACATGCCACCCCCTTATGCCCCTACTCATCCCGTAGTACAACGCCAGGACCCCCAAAGTATAGCTGGAGATGGCACGATCGCCTCAGTCTCCACCACCTCTGCTCCCACCGAGCCACCCACACCAAATGCCTCATCAAAGGAGGCAGTAGTAGAGGTAGGAACCAAGGAAATAGGAGCGCCCAGGGTCCCGCGATTAAGTAAAAATGAGCGAGCAGGCATTGATAAAATAGTTAAAACCCTCATAGATAGGAAAGAAACAGACGAACACGTAACAGACATATGCGACTCCTATGTTGAAAACTGCAAACGATACTTTATTGTACGTCTCTGTTACCACACCCTTACTGCATATGAAGAGAAGTACCAAAACGTAGGACCCGAGCGATTAGTGGCTCTCTACAGGAAGGTAGACATCGGAGATGAAGGCGACAACGATGTTGCAGAACTATTTTCATCCACACTAGAAGTATTGCGTCACCTCATAGAACAAGGACAGATAGATAGGGACAGGACAACTAAGGTAGCAGGACCCCCAGTGGAAAAAACAGATAGCATGATGCCAATAAAAGAAGCTGCCCCTTACTGGGTACCTCCTAGAGGACAAGGGACTAATGACGATATAAACCATCAAGACGCTAGAGGAAGGGTGGTCTACAATTGGGTGTATCAGCCATGGGACAGACAGGACATCCTGACCTTCCGTAAATCTTTGCCAGATTTACGAAAGAACCCCACCGCCTTTTACGCCGAGCTAGGTACCGCTCTGGGATCAACAATAATGACACTTGCCGACATAGACTTGTTCTTCGGGTTATGTTTGCCAGCAGATGTGTGGAAACAGGTTAAGAAAGTAAACCATACCGAACTGTTTGGTCATACCTGGGAACAACTCGACACACTAGATAAACAGCGGAACCCTGGTCAAAAACCAGTTAAAGCAATATTAGACCTCCCTGACAAAATAGTGCAGAAAGTGAAAATGCTGATCCCAGAGAAAAAGATAGACTGGTCCATAGTAACCGCATGCTGCCAGAAACCACAAGAGGACGTCTCAGAGTACTTCTCCAGATTTGAAACTGTGTTCTCTGATTACAGTAGACAAGACATGTCCACCGCAACCGGACACCACTTATTTGTGCAGAACTACGTCAAAGGATTACTGCCAGATGTATCCCAGAAACTACAAGCCAGCGAAAGTAGTTGGGCAGCATCTAAATCGACGGCCATTCTCCAAATGGCCCAGTACTACGAGCATCAGAGAAACGAAAATGACAGGGCTACAGAAAGGAAAAAGAAGGACTTGAAGGAAAGAGTAATGATAGCACAACTCCAGGGGGCGAATACAGGAGGGGAGTAATATAGGGGAGGAAACCAGCAGAATACCCCTAGAGTACAGCCACCTAGGAACAATCCATCTACATCATATGTAGGACGCCAAGACCTAGGACAGGATCAATGTGCATTTTGCCAAAAATATGGACACTGGAAATCCCAATGCCCGGCTTTGTTAGGAGCTGCTAGGGGCAGAGGGGCGAGGGAAATAGCAAGTGGACAGAGAGGAAGAGGACGTGGGAGAGGGTACGCGAGTGAAGCAAGCGAGGAAAGGCCAGGAAGAGTGAACGCATTTGACTATCCCAGACAGAATCAGTACCAACAGACAGATTATGACAATACGTACGACTTTGCATAGGACAGCCAGGGGCAAGGGAGGGATCCAGTCGAGCTCTGCGTTGATCAGCAAGGCCCTTATGTTACCGCTGAGGTCCTGGGCACAAGGTCGCCATTTATGGTAGACACAGGAGCAACACGTAGTGCACTATCCAAACGACTGATTCCAAGGGCACCCTTGTCAGGCTCACATGTGACCTCAATAGGATTTGACGGTACGCCCTCCACCAACCCTTTGTCCCGACCCATCCCTTTTAATCTTGACAGCAATGGCGTCGAAACGACATTCCTCCTCTCATCTAACACCCCAGACGCCATTATGGGCCTCGACCTTTTGAAACACTTCCATGCGACTATCAGATGCTCACCAGACGGAGTGCGTGTCATCCTGTATGACAACCCCCAACGCCATAGAGAGAACCCTTTTCAGCACATGTTTTCCATCTCTGAGACTGACACATCCCTACTGGACACTTTGCCATCACACTTATGGGCTAGGGCTGATTCAGACGTAGGACGAATGATGATTGACCCAGTACACGTAACAATACGACAGGACGCAACCCTACCGAAGGTACCGCAGTACAAAATATCGCCAGAGGGTGAGAAAGCACTAACAGAGATCATACACTCTTTGGTAGAGGCAGGGGTGGTAGAGGAAGTAGTGAGCAACATTTGTAACAGTCCCATACTACCGATTGTAAAGAGACAGGGAGAGGGAGATGGGAAAGCCTACCGCTTCATCATTGACCTGCGGGAGGTAAACAAAATCGTAGTACCACAATACCCAGTAGTTTCCGACATCACGACAATTTTGACTTTAATCCCTCCACTGCCACCACCTTCACTGTGATCGACCTCAAGAACGCCTTCTTTTCCATACCTATACACGAGGACAGCCGCTATCTTTTTGGATTTACCCTAAATTCCTGTTCGTATAGATTTTGTAGAGCACCTCAGGGGTACACTGAGAGCCCAAGTATCTATAGCCAGGCGCTTAAAAGACAGTTGGACGCCATACAATTGCCAGATGGAGTGGCACTAATACAATATGTAGACGACATCCTTCTAGCAGCAGACACCATACCAATAGCCGTCACAGCCACCATCAAACTACTCCATTTCCTTGCTGAAAATGGTCACAAGGTCTCCCGAAAGAAACTGCAGTTCTGTAAATCACAAGTGACCTATTTGGGTCACCTTTTATCAAAAGAAGGGAGAAAACTCACGCCTGACAGGATCCAGACAATTCTAGACACCCCTGTCCCCAAAAATCAGAAGCAAGTCCGCTCTTTGATAGGCCTCACCTCGTTTTGCAGACAGTGGTTACCGAACTTTAGCCTCATTGTCAAACCCCTTCTCTCCCTCCTAGCTAAGGACATCCCCTCACCTCTCCCCTGGACCCCCGAATGCCAGACAGCCTTTAAAGAACTACGCAATACCCTTTGCTCAGCACCAGTCCTAGGAACCCCAGATTACTCCAAACCATTCTTCCTCTACACACACGAAAGGGAGGGATGTGCATTGTCTGTCCTAACACAATCAATTGGTCACAAACAACGCCCTTGTGCATATTTTTCTGCCACCCTCGATCCAGTAGCCAGAGCACTGCCAGCGTGCCTGCGCGCTGTGGCAGCTGCAGCGGTATCAATACGCCAGAGCGAAGGAATAGTGCTCTCCAATCCAGTCACTGTTTTAGTACCCCATGCAGTCGACACACTACTGAACCAGACCAAAACCCAACACTTGACTAGCGCCCGACTGACAGGATATGAGTTGACCCTGCTAGCACCGCACATTACCCTAAAGCGATGCACCACCCTCAATCCAGCCACACTGTTACCCCTACCCGAGAACGATTCTAACGTGGCTCCACTACACGACTGTGTGACACTAACCGATGAACAAACAAAAAGTAGAGTAGACCTCAGAGACACCGCCTTTCTAGAGCCAGATGGAGAACTATGGGTGGATGGTTCGTGCATCAAACTCCCCGACGGCACCACCTCAGCTGCATACGCTGTCACCACAGCCCGAACCATTCTAGAAACAGCCCGTATTGCCCAACGTTCCGCCCAGGCAGCAGAACTCATTGCCCTCACACAAGCATGTATTTTAGCAGCTGGCACGACAGTTAACATATACACCGACAGCCAATACGCCTTCGGGGTGGTTCACCATTTCGGGATTCTATGGAAAGAAAGAGGGTTCCTGACTTCACACGGTACACCCATCCTGCATGGAGATTTAGTCTCTGCCTTGACGGAAGCAGTCCTCCTCCCCAAAAAGCTAGCAGTGATAAAATGCCAAGCACATAGGAAAGTGACCGATCTCATTGGACAGGGAAATGCGCTAGCAGACGTTACTGCCCGAGCCACAGCAGAAGACAGAACCATGACACGAATGTATGTGACCAGGTCACAAGCTGAACAATGGACTGATGCTAGGACCACTGTAAGGGACATACAGACTACAGGCACACAAGACGAATTGACCGAGTGGGAAAAGGTGGGACTAAAAGACGAGGAAAATTGCTGGAGAACTAAAGACGGAAATAAATGGCTGTTACCCAATGCCTACCTCATCCCCATATTGACCATGGCACATTTACCAGCACACATAGGCTCCACCCCCATGATTGAACTAATCACAAGAGCATGGCATAATGTCAAGATAACAAAATCTGCAAAGCGCCTAGTACAACAATGTATAGTATGCCTACAACACAACCCAGGGAAAGGGACAGTAGTACCACGGGGAGGGTTTGGAGTCCCTGATCACCCCTTTGAAGTCCTTCAAATGGATTACATCCAACTAGAGAGATGCCATGGTCTAAAATATGTCCTGGTGGTTGTGTGCGCTTTTAGCAAATGGGTGGAGGCATATCCCACCCGCGACAATACTGCCATAGCCACTGCAAAAGTATTGTTGAAAGAATTCTTCCCCGGTACGGCCTTTGCAGAATTTTATGGAGCGACAACGGCCCACACTTCGTAGCCGAAGTGATACAGAACATACTGAAAGGGTTGGGGTAAAACAAAATTCCATGCCGTCTTCCACCCCCAATCAGCGGGCCTGGTAGAGAGACACAATGCAACATTGAAACTAAAGCTAGCCAAAATAGTTGCCACAACCGGGTTGAAATGGCCCGACGCCCTTCCATTGGCATTGCTATCAATGCGCTCCACCCCGACCAAACACAGACTGACCCCGTATGAAGTGGTCTTCGGCAGGCCTATGAACATTTGGGCGGCACCAAGACCCACCTCCATTAACGATGTCCCGAACATATTAATGTCAGACTATCTGCATAAATTGACAAACGAGCTAACAATTATCCACCAACAGGTGCAGCAAGCCTTGCCTGACATATCCAGGGGCCCAGGACATGTGATAAAGCCTGGGGACTTCATCCTAGTTCGCAACTTCCAAAGAACGAAGAATCTGGAGCCCAGGTGGACGGGCCCCTGGCAAGTCTTGATCACCACTCGAACTGCCCTCCGAGTGGAAGGAAAAAAAAATTGGCTGCACGCCCACCACTGCAAGAAAGTCCCTCCAACGCTGGCAACCTGTGAAGAGGTGGAGGTGCAAGAGGAAGTACTCGCAAAAGACCGACCAGCTCTGAGTTGCTACCCACAAGAAGACACCCTCCAACTGTCTGAATTTCCCGACCCCACGGTGCCATCCAAGGAAGGGTACAACCTAAGATCGACGAAAAGGGGGAGCTCCAACAACCAGGCCACTAACTGAGTCAGAGTCTCAGATCGGTAGCACAGCCAAACGACGCTACCAGGAAAAACACCAGACAAAAGTCTGTGGTCCTAACAGTTGGTGAGCTCCTCGAAGATGATGGAAGAAACGGAACACCTGCAAAGCCACCGCAAAGACACCAAGACTTTTGAACTGCACAGTACAAAGACAATTGCACTTGTAGCTGCATTTCTCACCTGCCTCCTGCTAATGGTCACACTCTGGATCATTGAAGAGAATGCACCTGCATACAGAACATTGTCACCAACCATGCAACCAATCACAAAGAAAGAACACTACCTGGTATCACTACCGCCACATCTCCGAGAACGACGCAAAGAATTCTGGAATAATTCTTTCGTACAGATGCTGCACCAGCACAATCTTGCCACCAATGCCACTAACTGTTGGGTCTGTGGGCTGCTACCACATGCCACTGAACATTCTATCCCTTTCATCCCTTCACCCTTTTCTGTTCATGGATCTTGCCTTGCCTGGATGATGCTCCTACAAGAAAGTTACAAAGACAATGCCACTTCCGATGGGACAATCGCTCAGTTCTACAACGAGTTCTGGCTAAACCAAACAGGAAGAACAGCAGCTCCCTTTTGCCCTCACACCTCCAATACGACATTCCCAATTAATGTCCCCTCCAAAGAACGAGTGGAAATACAAGTGTTCAATAATTCTGTCAGAGCCACATTTTCCTACCTGAAGAAAAGAACTGCTGCAACACTGACTGTGGCCCTATCTGTGGTGAACGTCTCTGGCCTTGTATGCATTGAAGGCCGTGGGACTAAGAATGTGGGTCACAGCACTTGTAACATTGTAAGGACTTTGAACACTGCCAATCCTCCAGCATTTGTTGCATCACCCAATATGTACTTTGTCTGTGGAACCAAAGCCTACACCTGGCTCCCGAGAAACTGGGGGGCACGTGCTACATCGCCTTTGTTTTGCCACCGACCTACACAGCCCCTGCAGAGCATCATCGAGAAAAGCGTTCTAAAGACACTGATCAAGCAGACTCTGCCGCATCACAGTTCGTTGACGCAGCAAAAGGGCTCGTCCCGCTAAGGGGTCCGATGCCAAACAGCCGAGCCATCAGACATCTGTCTCAAGCGGTAGAAACCGCCCTGAACGTCACAGCTGGCATCCTCACCAACAACACTGCCGAGCTTCAAGCGGTCCGTCTGGTGGCCCTACAAAACCGCATGGTCCTGGACGTGGTACTAGCGGATCGTGGAGGAGCATGTCGCATCATTGGTGCCAGTTGCTGCATATACATCCCTGATAATTCACCCTCTGTCTATGAAGCAATCGAACATCTCCACAGACTGTCTTCAGAAATTCATCAAGGATCAGAGACTTGGACAATTGGAAGTTGGCTTTGGGGCATCTTGAAGGACTGGGGTTGGAAAATATCAATGTTTCTCTTGGTCCCAGTATTGGCAATATGTGGTTGCTGTTTGGGTGTACACTGTATGCCACCTTTGTGTTCTCTTTGCATAAGTGCCTTGCGCCCTAAGACTATGGACACTCAGTTAACAAAAATGAGAGTAATGTATGAACAAGAAATACAGGACATTATGGAGATCGAAATAGACTGACAAGATGGCTAGTTATGTTCAAAGGGGCGACTGTTAAGAACAAAACACAATCATGAACATTCTGCGCCATCTTGTCTGATGAAAGTTCCTACGTGCACATAAACTACAGTCATTCTGATTTACCACAGCCATTTTGTACTCTGTTGGTCACCTTCATTTCACCCTGTCCTCTAGCAGCCTTCTGACTCTCTGACCAAACCTGATATGATTGCTGGGGGCTATAAACTATTTCAACGACAGACATCAACATCACCTGCTGCCTCAAACTCGTCTTTCCTCTCATCCCTGCACAAACGGGTTACAAATACCAAACAGACTCTTGCAAACATGGTTTATTGCACTACACACAGCAAGACTGGTTTTTTGCCAACAATGGGACCTGTTCTTATCAACAGAACGGACTCTTAGATCTGGCCGGTCTCACTCGTTTTTAGACCCTGAAGCAAGGTCCAGCTGCAATTAAATTGTCTGTTTTTGACCTGGGTGGGAGGAGAGTTAATGTTGGGCTTGTGTAACCATGTTGATAAAACAATGTCGGCTTGTGTGACAACCTGCCCGGGCGGAGACTCCAAGCTTGTAACCATGATAAAAGAAACAAATACATTGTGTAAAACTGTATAAAAGGAAGAGCCAGAAGCATTGCCAGTAGAACACCTCCCTGAAGACATCCTGGTGTCAGCAGTTGACGTGGTCTCCTCTAAGAGTAATAAACCTTTTTCTTGCCTTCCAGCTTCCAGCGCCTGCCTCGTTATTTTAGATAGTGAATCCAAAGTGGATTAAAGGTGACTTTGCGCCGGGCAGCATTGGGGATCCCAGGAGACTCGCTGCTTTTCACACCTCCTACCCCCAAAGAACTCATGGCACAATGGCGACGTTCTTTCACCTTTTAAAAAAAAAAAAAATTTGCATGCTGAGCGCGGCGCCCTCTTTAGGGACACCACGCTCAGTTTCATTTTTTTGTTAAACTATAATGTGGAGAGCAGCGCCCGCTTCAGGGACACCACGCTCTGTTCCATTTTTTTTTTTACTGTAATGGTGAGCTCGACACCCACTTAAGGGACACCGCGCTCTGTTTATTTTTTAACTTTATTGGTGTGCGCGGCGCCCGCTTCATGGATACCGCACTCTACAATACAATAGGTCTTGCTTTTTAGAAAGTTGGACCTATTGGTATTGTAAATGACAATGCCTTTTAATACTATGAAAGGCATTGCCATTTACAATGCCAATAACTCAAAATCTCGCAATTGCGAGACTTATTGTATTGTAAATGCTTGTTTTTGTTCTGCCTGAAAAACCTCGAGGCACTAACGTCAGTGTGGACAACTTCAGTTTCGACACTCACGACATGACATCATGTCCTCGTTACGCTTTCTTTTAACGCCCCCCTTTCTCTCCTCCAGCTCCAGCACCCCGCCTCTCCTCTTCACCGTAGCAGACTGAAACGGCCTATGTGAGCTAGAAGCATCTTCCGCGCCTTGGCCTCCACGGAGCTGCCTGCAGGGTGCCTAGAATGTGGCCCAAGCGCTGAACGTCCAGTCCAGGCCAGACCAGCTGACTGATAGGGTCAAGCCTCATGCGCCCAGTGCATGAGCCCTCCCCGATGCTACAGTCTACAGACACTAACGAGAGCTCAATTTTGTAAATATGAATTATGTACTTGTATTACCCCAATCGTGCCACCTTTTCGTTTTTATAATCTTGAATGTATCTGTAACTTGCGAATATGTAAATTCCACCACGAGTACATATAAGTCGTTTTACCTACTTCCATGCTACTCTCATTCCTTATGTAATTTACTTTGTTCTATTGTAAAGCGCTCTGACACCTCTGGGTAAAGTTCGCGCTATATACAAATGCATAAATAAATAAATAGATAAAAATGAATGCACAACTTATGGGGTACGGGTGCCCCAGACCCTCCTCTTCCGTCTTCCTCTTCAGCTACAGGCCCACCGAAAAAAGGTCTCTCTCAGCTCAGGGGAAGCAGGAGCGAGACGGCTGACCCTGGAAATCGTGCAGTGTGAGCGGCTCCCTCCCACGGACTCCCTCTGGCCTGCTGAGGTGTCACTCAGACATTCTACCACGATGTCGGGTACGAATTCCTCTCACACTGTCACCGCTCACCCCTTCATCCCGCGTTCAACCTCCTTTCCTCCCAGACTCCTTTAACCCCTCCCATTCTGTTGGCCTCACATCCTGCCAGCTCCCAGACGCCAAAGTCCAGCTGCCCACAAGGCACTATTGTTCTCTCTAGTGAGATATTGTAGTTCCGGCGAAGACCACTCCAGCCACAAGAAGACTCCGCTTTCATTCCCTTCATGTGTCTCTCCTTTCCCCGTTTAGGTCACGGTTTCCCATATGGCTTGTTCCCCTTAGCTCTGTCAGCGTTCTTATGGCGGTGTAAAGCGCTATAAAAAATAAAAAAAATAAAACGTTCTCTTGAAGTGTCAATCCGTGCGACATCAGACAGTCATGGCCTGCACTGCACCGTCGCCCGAGTCCAGAGTGACACTGAGGTGCAAGGAAGTCAGTCCCGAGCTGCACTGACGCTGCCTGTGAGCCACAGTGACACTGGCCGTGCGCCCCACTGGTGCCGAACTGAGCTGGGCCCGTCTAGCGCTACACTGCTCTGAGCCCCCGAGCGACACTGAAGCACACGGCCTCTGTCTCTCCTACGCTGCAGAGGCCCCGGTCCAGAGGTGCACTGGGCCTGCGCTGCACTGGCATAAGTCCTGAGCTGCCTTAACACAATTCCTGTGCGGCAGGTACACCAACTGCACTCACACAAAACCAGGGTTGCAATTTCTACATTGAACTGCAGTGACAGCACAGACACGGCCTTGAACCACACGGGCGCTGGCGCAGTAACAGGAAGCCATTGACAGGAAGTCACATCTCCCATTTCCTGTTGAAAATAGATTTTATATGAAGCGAAGGCCCAACGTCAAGAGGAGGGTGTGTAAGGTTGGTAGAGGGGATTTCATTCTATACAAACAAAAACAACCTGCGCAGTGCAAATCCCATGACACAAAAATACTGCAGAAAAAGTAAATAAAAAATGCTTTATCAACACCTTCCCCAAAGCCCAGGACACCACCCCATCCCCCGCCCTGCCCCGTCGCCTTGGGCTCTCTTCACACACCAGTACTCCACACATTAGGAAGAACGCTCCAGACCTCGGGGGTCCTCGCACAGCTTAGATCCGCCTCCCGGACAGCCTGTAGCCCTCTCCAGAGCCCACTGCCATACTCCACATCCTGCTGCCTTACCCCGCACCTCAGTGCCTCCCCCACAGCACACAGCGTTCTCCAAGGTCCACATTCCTCCCTTCCTACAGAATGTAATGCGGGCACCCGAGACTCACATATCTCACAGCTACTCATTGCCCTTGGGCTGAATGCCCCCCACCCCTTGCAGGGTTAGGGACCCCTTCAAGGGTTGGGGCGCAGGGACTGCAGGGGACTGGGTTACGCCCCTGTCTTAGAGAAATGTGAAGGTGCCCCCTGAACGTTAGGTGTCGCCTTTCACCCCAGGGAAGAATGAGGTAGGCCATCAGGTCGCCCCATTTGGAGAAAAGAGTGTGCGCCACGCGCCTACCTGTGAATCTCATAGGATTACTCTAGGATAGGGGGCGCCCTACCCCCACTATACAAAGGCAAAGCTCAGAGCCTTTCTGTCTTTGCACTGTTATTTTGTTTTTCTCCCCTTTTTGCCTTCTGTATCCCGCTCTACTGTTTTCCCGCCGCTGGGTCCCCTGCGGCCCCGCCCCCCTGCTCGCCCATTCGCCGCCCTGCTCCCGCCTCCCAGCTGCTCCTCCCTCCCACCTCCCCTTATATGGCAGCCGCTGCGCGGTGAGGAGAGCGACCCTTGACCCTGTTTACAGGTTAGGCCGCTCCCCACGCTGCACAGCACCACCTGTGTGTCTGTGTCCTCTAGCCCGCTGCTGCCGCTGTAGGAAGTTCGAGGCCCGCCTCCACCCGCAGGCTACCACCTGCGCCTCATCCCTGGTGGCCAGTGGTAGGCCGTAAGCTCTCTGCGCTCGTTCTGCCCCTTTCTCTTCTGTCAGCCTTATTGTAATTGCACCTCTGATCCTGTATTGTGTTAGTCGTTTTTTTGCCTTTATTTCTGTCTTTGCACTGTTATTTTGTTTTTCTCCCCTTTTTGCCTTCTGTATCCCGCTGTACCGTTTTCCCGCCGCTACGTCTCTTGCGGCCCCGCCCCCCTGCTCGCCCATTCGCCGCCCCGCCTCCCAGCTGCTCCTCCCTCCCACCTCCCCTTATATGGCGGCCGCTGCGCAAGCCCGTCCGCGCCCAGCGCCAGAACCCCTGGCCCCCGCGAACGCCACGACGCCCGTCTCCGCTACGATGCCAACACCCTCCACGCACTTAACACCGGACGTTCACACACCTGCTTCCTGGCCGCCCCGAAGCGAACCCAAGGACCCTTCTCCTGCCGGAACTGCAGCTTCACCAGCCTCCGAGCCACCAAACCACCCACCGAGAAAGGACGCAACCACCTCAGATGCTTTCTACTCAACACCCGCTCTGCCAGGAAACACTCCATCGAACTCTGGGACCTACTCGACTCCACCTCCCCAGACGTCGCCTTCCTGACGGAGACCTGGTTGAACCCCGCCTCGGCACCCGACATTGCCATAGCTATCCCTGACTGCTACAAGATCACCCGCAGGGACCGCACCAATGGAACAGGAGGAGGAATCGCCATCGTCCACAGGAACACCCTCAGAGTCTCGACCAGCACCAACGACACCCTCAGCACCGCCGAACACCTGCACTTCCAGATCCACACTGATCCCAACACCACCCTCAGAGGAACCCTCATCTACAGAACCCCCGGTCCATGGCCACAGTTCAGCGACGCCATCGCCGACTTCGTCAGTACGCACGCCCTCGCCTCCACAGACTACATCCTCCTCGGGGACCTGAACTTCCACCTCGAGAACAACAACGACACCAACTCCACCACCTTGATTGACAACCTCGCCAACCTCGGACTCAGACAGCTCGTCACAACACCCACCCACTCTGCCGGCCACACGCTTGACCCCATCTTCTCCGCAAGCTCCCACGTCTCCTTCAGCCACACCACCGAACTCCACTGGACCGACCATCACTGCATCCACTTCACCTTCCGGAAACCCACCACGCACCACCGCACTCAACAGATCCCTCGCCGATGCTGGAGCAAAGTCACCGAAGACCAGCTAAACACCACCCTCGCCCGAAGCCCACCCGTCGACCCCAACACCGCCGCCCGCAACCTTAGACAGTGGATCGACGACTGCGCCAACACCCTCGCCCGGCTCAAGAAACCCTCCAACAGACACACCAACAAGAAAGCCAGTTGGTTCACCACGGACCTCCAGGCATCCAAGCAAACCTGCCGAAAACTAGAGAAGAAATGATACCGCGAACAGACACCGGACAGCCACGCAGCCCACAAGAACGCCATCCGCAGACACCATCACCTCATCAGATCCGCCAAAAGGGCCTCCTTCAAAGACCGCCTAGACAACAACGCACACGACAGCAAAGAGCTCTTCAACATCGTGAAGGAGCTCTCCAACCCCAGCTCCAACACCAACGACATCCCACCTTCGCAAGACCTGTGCGACGCCCTTGCCACCTTCTTCCACCGCAAGATAGCAGACATCCATGACAGCTTCAACACCCTGACCGCCCCGACAGTCACCGAGACCTCCGACCGCACGGACGCCATCCTCACCAATCCCCTGCTCACCTGAACCAACATAAACGACGACGACACCATCAAAATCATGAGCACCATCCACTCCGGCTCTCCGTCAGACCAATGCCCACACAACATTTTCAACAAAGCCAGCTCCACCATCGCACCCCATCTCCGCAAGGCCATCAACATCTCCTTCAAGACCGCGACCTTCCCGGAAAGCTGGAAGCTCGCCGAGATCAACACCTTACTCAAAAAACCCAAGGCGGATCCCAAGGACCTTAAGAACTTCCGACCCATCTCCCTGCTCCCGTTCCCAGCGAAGGTCATCGAGAAGACCGTCAACAGACAACTGACCCGCCACCTCGAGGAGAACAGCATCCTGGATCCATCCCAGTCCGGGTTCCGCAGCAACCACAGCACCGAAACTGCCCTCATCGCTGCCACTGATGACATCAGGATCCTACTGGACAACAGCGAAACCGCGGCCCTCATCCTCCTGGACCGGTCAGCCGCCTTCGACACGGTCTGCCACCGCACCCTACGCACACGCCTCCACAATGCTGGGATCCGAGACAAAGCACTGGACTGGACCACCTCCTTCCTCTCCGGCAGAACCCAGAGCGTCCGCCTCCCCCCTTTCCGATCCGAAGCCACCGAGATCATCTGCGGCGTACCCCAAGGATCATCCCTCAGCCCGACATTGTTCAACATCTACATGGCACCACTCGCTCACGTCGCCCGACTGCACAACCTCAACATCATCTCCTACGCCGACGACACCCAGCTGATCCTCTCCCTCACCAAGGACCCCCTCACTGCCAAAACCAACCTCCACGAAGGAATGAAAGCTGTCGCCGAGTGGATGAAGATCAGCTGCCTGAAGCTGAACTCAGACAAGACGGAAGTCCTCATCCTCGGCTCCACTCCCTCGGCGTGGGACGACTCCTGGTGGCCGACCGCACTGGGAGCAGCACCAACACCCACCGACCACGCACGCAACCTACGGTTCATCCTCGACTCAACACTCTCCATGACCAAGCAAGTCAACGCCGTCTCGTCCTCCTGCTTCAACACCCTCCGCATGCTCGGCAAGATTTACAGGTGGATCCCCACTGAAACAAGAAGAACGGTCACCCAGGCCCTCGTCAGCAGAAGACTGGACTACGGTAACGCCCTCTACGTAGGAACCTCGGCCAAACTCCTGAAACAACTACAACGCATACAGAACGCCTCTGCACGCTTGATCCTCGACATCCCTCGCCGCAGCCACATCACAACCCTCCTAAAAGACCTGCACTGGCTTCCCGTCAACAAGAGGATCACCTTCAAGCTCCTCACCCACGCACACAAAGCACTCCACAACACCGGACCGACATACCTCAACAGACGACTCACCTTCTACACCCCGAACCGCCAGCTCCGCTCCACCGACCTCGCCCTCGCCCTCGCCACCGTCCCCCGCATCCGAAGAGCGACCACCGGCGGCAGATCGTTCTCCCACCTCGCCGCCAAAACCTGGAACACCCTCCCCATCCTCCTACGGCAGACCCAGGACCTGCTTACCTTCAGGAAGCTACTCAAGACCTGGCTATTCGAGAAGTAGCAGCACCCCTCCCCCCAGCGCCTTGAGACCCTCACGGGTGAGTAGTGCGCTATACAAATGTATTGATTGATTGATTGAGCCTGTGTCGCAGTTTCGAGCCCTCCCCTAAAATTCAGGGGTACATGGAGAGGGGAAGATAGTTTCCGTTCCAACAAAAGACAGGCAGGCCCACAGTGGCCCCTTTGTGGAGAGAGTCACATGGCCTGTGGGACAGGAGGTGGGTGACCGCCTTAGAAAGCTCAGTTGCACCTGCTGGAGTGTGTTGCAGGTTAGGAGCACCTGGGCAGCCCGCCACCACAGAGATATGCGAGTGAATAAAGGTGAATGGAAGCATGGACAAACGCACTGCCTGTGGCGCGAGCTGGAGCGGCGGCAGACGCCACTTTTACCTTGCACACATTTAAGAGGCTCCCTTTGATACTGTGGGGAGGGACATGAGTGTAACAACACACAACGGTCAACCTGTCACCCCAAGGGCAGGCCTGCAACGCAACAGCACCTCTCGGGGGCGTGTATAAGGAACACGTTATAATCTACCGAGTCACTCAAATAACAAGTCCTCGCGGCTAATATCGATGAAAATAAACCGTGGGATGTGAAGGACGGGTGGGGGGGGGCAACAGATGGAAAGCAGTGGAGACGTAGGCGTTATGTGAGGGGTGCACTGGGGTGGGTACACAGGACAGTCTACGGATGATCAGAAAGAAGTATGTGGGTGAGAGGAACACGTTTGAGGGGGGAAACAAGGGTCGAGGCAGGAGAAAACCCGAGTGGCTAGTGACTAGCTATTGACTAGTTTACGTCACTTATCTTACCATTTTTATTTAGTGTCACTATGTATTTTTATTTACTCCACATGTATCACATGTTATTGCTGCTGTGCTATCTCTGAAAAGCGCTCTGATACCTTCGGGTCTAGCTCGCGCTATATAACACTCGGCAAATTAATAAATAAATAAATATCGATGCCAAAATGTCAATTTTCAGTATCGATTTATCTAGAAGTAGGCACCCTAACTGGGGGAGGGTAGAGCCAAGCAGAGAGCAGGCGCCGTGGAAGGACGTAAGAGTACGGGTACACACTGGGGACAAGAAGCAGCGACCCGGAAGCGAGAGTCAGTGAACAGGGAGTGAGTGGACACCTGGATGGAGACGCAGGTGGAGAGTGCGGTAAATACAGGTGAGTTGTAAAGGATGGGGGAGGGAAGACAATGAGGGATGTAACTGGAGCCGAAGCTGGGGGCCGGTCGCACCATCATGTGAGAAAATGGCAGCCGGTGAACGCAGGCCTGAGGTGAGAGTGAGCTAGATGCGGAACTGGGGCGAGAGTGAGGCGGTTGCAGGTTGGAACTGGGGTGTCAGTGACCTAATTTTTGGTTTGAGATCCAAGAGAACAGGATGCAGTGAGGCGGTATGCAGGCCTGAGTAGGATAGTGAGCTGCGTGCAGGCCTGGAGGTGACAGAGAAATGAATGCTGGGTCAAGGATGATAGTGAGCTTTACGCGTCTGAGGTGACAGAGAACTGGATCCAGTCCAGGGTCACAGTGAACTGAATGCAGGCCTGGGCTGATGCAGTACTGAATGCATTCATGGGCTGATGCAGTACTGGATGCAGGCCTGGGCTGATGCAGTACTGAATGCATTCCTGGGCTGATGCAGTACTGGATGCAGGCCTGGGCTGATGCAGTACTGGATGCAGGCCTGGGCTGATGCAGTACTGGATGCAGGCCTGGGCTGATGCAGTACAGGATGCAGGCCTGGGCTGATGCAGTACTGGATGCAGGCCTGGGCTGATGCAGTACTGGATGCAGGCCTGGAATGATGCAGTACTGGATGAGGGCCTGGAATGATGCAGTACTGGATGCAGGCCTGGGCTGATGCAGTACTGGATGCAGGCCTGGGTCACAGTGAACTGAATGCAGGCCTGGGCTGATGCAGTACTGGATGCAGGCCTGGGCTGATGCAGTGCTGGATGCAGGCCTGGGCTGATGCAGTACTGGATGCAGGCCTGGGCTGATGCAGTACTGGATGCAGGCCTGGAGTGATGCAGTACTGGATGCAGTACTGGATGCAGGCCTGGGCTGATGCAGGACTGAATGCAGGCCTGACTCACAGTGAACTGAATGCAGGCCTGGGCTGATGCAGTACTGGATGCAGGCCTGGGTCACAGTGAACTGAATGCAGGCCTGGGCTGATGCAGTACTGGATGCAGGCCTGGGCTGATGCAGGCCTGGGCTGATGCAGTGCTGGATGCAGGCCTGGAGTGATGCAGTACTGGATGCAGGCCTGGGCTGATGCAGTACTGGATGCAGGCCTGGAGTGATGCAGTACTGGATGCAGGCCTGGGCTGATGCAGTACTGGATGCAGGCCTGGGCTGATGCAGTACTGGATGCAGGCCTGGGCTGATGCAGTACTGGATGCAGGCCTGGGCTGATGCAGTACTGGATGCATGCCTGGGCTGATGCAGTACTGGATGCAGGCCTGGGCTGATGCAGTATTGGATGCAGGCCTGGGCTGATGCAGTACTGGATGCAGGCCTGGAGTGATGCAGTACTGGATGCAGGCCTGGGCTGATGCAGTACTAGATGCAGGGCTGGGCTGATGCAGTACTGGATGTAGGCCTGGGCTGATGCAGTACTGGATGCAGGCCTGGGCTGATGCAGTACTAGATGCAGGGCTGGGCTGATGCAGTACTGGATGCAGGCCTGGGCTGATGCAGTACTGGATGCAGGCCTGGAGTGATGCAGTACTGGATGCAGGCCTGGGCTGATGCAGTACTGGATGCAGGCCTGGGCTGATGCAGTACTGGATGCAGGCCAGGGTCTCAGTGAACTGAATGCAGGCCTGGGCTGATGCAGTACTGGATGCAGGCCTGGGCTGATGCAGTACTAGATGCAGGGCTGGGCTGATGCAGTACTGGATGCAGGCCTGGAGTGATGCAGTACTGGATGCAGGCCTGGGCTGATGCAGTACTAGATGCAGGGCTGGGCTGATGCAGTACTGGATGCAGGCCTGGGCTGATGCAGTACTGGATGCAGGCCTGGGCTGATGCAGTACTGGATGCAGGCCTGGGCTGATGCAGTACTGGATGCAGGCCTGGGCTGATGCAGTACTGAATGCATTCCTGGGCTGATGCAGTACTGGATGCAGGCCTGGGCTGAAGCAGTACTGGATGCAGGCCTGGGCTGAAGCAGTACTGGATGCAGGCCTGGAGTGATGCAGTACTGGATGCAGGCCTGGAGTGATGCAGTACTGGATGCAGGCCTGGAGTGATGTAGTACTGGGTGCAGGCCTGGGTCTCAGTGAACTGAATGCAGGCCTGGGCTGATGCAGTACTGGGTGCAGGCCTGGGTCACAGTGAACTGAATGCAGGCCTGGGCTGATGCAGTACTGGATGCAGGCCTGGGTCACAGTGAACTGAATGCAGGCCTGGGCTGATGCAGTACTGGGTGCAGGCCTGGGTCTCAGTGAACTGAATGCAGGCCTGGGCTGATGAGGTACTGGATGCAGGCCTGGGTCACAGTGAACTGAATGCAGGCCTGGGCTGATGCAGTACTGGATGCAGGCCTGGAGTGATGCAGTACTGGATGCAGGCCTGGAGTGATGCAGTACTGGATGCAGGCCTGGAGTGATGCAGTACTGGTTGCAGGCCTGGAGTGATGCAGTACTGGATGCAGGCCTGGGCTGAAGCAGTACTGGATGCAGGCCTGGATTGATGCAGTACTGGATGCAGGCCTGGAGTGATGCAGTACTGGATGCAGGCCTGGAGTGATGTAGTACTGGGTGCAGGCCTGGGTCTCAGTGAACTGAATGCAGGCCTGGGCTGAAGCAGTACTGGGTGCAGGCCTGGGTCACAGTGAACTGAATGCAGGCCTGGGCTGATGCAGTACTGGATGCAGGCCTGGGTCACAGTGAACTGAATGCAGGCCTGGGCTGATGCAGTACTGGGTGCAGGCCTGGGTCTCAGTGAACTGAATGCAGGCCTGGGCTGATGAGGTACTGGATGCAGGCCTGGGTCACAGTGAACTGAATGCAGGCCTGGGCTGATGCAGTACTGGATGCAGGCCTGGAGTGATGCAGTACTGGATGCAGGCCTGGGCTGATGCAGTACTGGATGCAGGCCTGGGCTGAAGCAGTACTGGATGCAGGCCTGGAGTGATGCAGTACTGGATGCAGGCCTGGAGTGATGCAGTACTGGATGCAGGCCTGGGCTGAATCAGTACTGGATGCCGGCCTGGAGTGATGCAGTACTGGATGCAGGCCTGGAGTGATGCAGTACTGGATGAAGGCCTGGGCTGAAGCAGTACTGGATGCCGGCCTGGAGTGATGCAGTACTGGATGCCGGCCTGGAGTGATGCAGTACTGGATGCAGGCCTGGAGTGATGCAGTACTGGATGCAGGCCTGGAGTGATGCAGTACTGGATGAAGGCCTGGGCTGATGCAGTACTGGATGCAGGCCTGGGGTCAGATGGATGTAGAGAGGCCTGAGCTGACAAAGGGTGGATGCTGGGGTCAGATGGATGAAGTCAGGCCTCAGCTGGGAGCAGGAGGATGCTGGGCTCAGTGAGGTGTTGGCAGGCCTGAGTGGATGCAATCTAGTGGAAACAAACTGGTTTCAAATCGGAGGTGTATCTGGCCACAAGCTGATGAATGGACTTAGGGTCTGTGTTCTTGAACTGGGTGCAAATAAGGCGATGGTGACTGAACGCAGGCCTGGACTGAGTGTTCTTGATGCTTGCCTGGGTTGACAGTGAGTCAGTCGGCTTCAGGCCAGATAACAGTGGGTGGATGAAGGTCTGAGGTGACAGTGTGTTAGACACAGGCCTAGAGGTGGCTGTGAGCCGCATACTTGCCCACAGATGACAGTCAGAGTGGTACACGCCTGGAGATACCAGTGCGGGGGGAGGAGCAGGGTGCTAGCCGGGGGTTGGAGGTTGCTGCTTGTAGTTCTTGAAGTGACAGTGAATTTGCGCAGGCCTGAAGGACACTGTGCGAATGGTGAGTGGGCGGCAGTGGGGGTGGGGCTGGCCTGGGGTTAGAGAGGGCTGGATATTGGCATGAGGTAATAGTGTTAGGAGGGGCGCCCAATGCAGGTCTGAATGGGGGCTCTGGACGCAGGTGTTGAGGGGCTATGAGTAGGATGGAAGTGTGTAGTGTGTAATGCGTCACAGGTGACGATGGACTGGATTTCACAGCCATGGCTGTTGCTTACTCAGTATTTATGCAACGTCAAGGCTGACAGAGAGCGGTACCGGAGAAAATGTGCAGAGAGGAGGGACAGTGAAGGCCAGATGAATGTTTGGCTTTGACATTAGGCCAGACATAGGCTTGAAGGTGAAAGTGAGATGAATGCAGGTGCATGGTGACATTGAGTCTGCCTGGAGGGGTTAGTGGGTGTTGGAATAAAGCTTAGACATGCAGTGCATTGAATGAAGGCTCATGTTGACCCTGGATTTGATGAATTCCTGGAGGGGTCATTGGATGCTGGAATCAGGCCTATGGTGACACTAGGCTGGATGCCTGCGAGGAGCCCTGAGTTGGGATTGTAGTCAGATTCAAAAGTCACAATGGCATCAATGCAGGATATTTATGACGCTGCCCTGGATGCATGCCTGGATTTGTCAGGGCTGGTAGAAGAACATGTCATATCGCTTACCTTAATGGGTGCTGTGCTGAACTGGATCTTCCGGGTGGGTGCTGCTTCTTCGTCTTCCGACAGGCCTTCGATCTCCATACAGCTAGACTCCGGCTCATAGGCACCATCCGCATCCTCATCCTCGTCCAGCCCGCTTCCTCCAGAGTCCTCCCCGAGGCCACTGTAGGCGCTGATGTCCACCAGATCTGCCTCGGAGAAGTCCTCCTTCTTGGACTCTTCGGCATGATCTGCTTCCACATCCTCGTCACCCTCCTCTGACCCATCCCCACCCTCATGCTTCCCCACACCCCCAGGGGCACCTTCCTCTTGGAGGCTGGGTGCCTCCTCAGGTCTGTCTGTGGGTAGGCCTCCATTTTCCAAGCTGGCATGCACCGTGACTTCTGCTTGTATCACCTCAGCACCCAGGAGCGGCTCTGCTGTTGACTTGCACCTTGGCGATCCTAGGGCTGCTTCCTGACCAGCATCCTTTTTCTCTGTGGCCAGGGTGCCTGCTCCGGCCTCATGTTCAGAGTCCTCGCTCTCCTCCACTTCCACCGGCTTGATCTTCCTCACCTCCTGGACCTTCTGGTGTCGCGCTGCCTGCAATGGACTCGACACTCGTTCATTCACCCGGCTAACCCGATCTGCCTTTGCTTGGACACCAGGCTGCGTCTGCTCGTCTTGATTCCTAGCCCTTGAGTGAGCTGTAGGCTCTTCACTTTTGGTTGAGCTTTGGTCTGGCACGAACGCCCGGGACCGCTTGGTGACCAGTTTGGAGTTCAAGGCCACAACTTTGCTAGTGGTCCTGTGCACCAGGTTGTTCCTGAGGTCAGCCTTCTCGAAGACGGCGCTGAGCTGGCTAACCGTTGGCGAGACGGCCTCGATGTCCAGCTTGTCCAGTGACTCTGTGCTGCCGTTGAACTTCACTACCACGTCCAGCTTGCGGTCTTGGAAGCCACCCCGTTCCTTTCGCAGGAAGAGCTTATTGGTGTTCTCGCGCTCTTGCAGACTCTTCTCAAAAATCTTCCTGGTCTCCTGAAGCTTGGACAGCGGTTTCTCCGTCTTGATGTCGAAGCGGCTAACCCGCTCGGACACGCTGGTGCCAAGCTTCAGCAGGGCACTGTGGTCCACATTCTCATTGAGGCTGCTGGCTCTGGGCAGGGAGAGCCGGACAGGCTTCTCCTTGGCCATCTCCACGGTGGTGGTGGTGGTGGTGGTAGTGGCGGTAGGAGCCCCCTCACCAGGCACGGCTGTCCCCATCTGCAAGAACATGTTCTTGATGCGGTGGACGTTGGAGCCATACTTCTTGTTGCGATACTTCCTGGCAGCCTCTTCCGAGTCTGGGCAGAGAGCCTCCTTGGTGGCTATTAGGGCCTGGATGCTCGCTTCGTAGGCGTTCCTGTGTGGAGAAACACTCCGGAGGCCTCCTCCGCTGCCACCACCGTCACTGCCGGTGCCACCACCACCACTACCACCATCACCACCACCGCTGCTGCCGCTGCTGCTGCTGCTGGAAGAATGGGGTTCTGTCTTCATCATGGTTCAGCACACTGATGGCCAAAATGACATAGTCTCTGTTACCGTCTGATGCGGGCTCACAGCATCATGTCAGCCTCCGCAGCCTCCGCTTCTGGAGCCCGCCTGCCATCAATGGATGGGGGATGTCTGCAGTTCCGGCGGCGGCGGCGCTAGCACCACCCGTGCCGGCAACAGCAAAGCAGCAGCAGCAGAAGAGGCTAAGATGGGGGAGGCAAGCAAGGGGCTTCCCTCGCTATCCGCGAGGCTGCATCAGGCCATCTTCGGGGCGATGAATGGTGGGTACCAGGAGCCGGGGGTCTCTTCCTCCCCTTCCTCTTGTGCTCGCAGCTCGCCCTCTCTTCCTGCCCCCCTCCTCCCTGTCTTGCCCAGGGTTTTCCTGTATCCTGGCTGCTAGGGGATGGTGCCTGAACGCTCCGGTCCCCTTTCTGCAATCATGCACACAGCCTGCCAGGCAGGCGGGGCGCTCGCAGGGTCCTATAGAGAGCCCGTTTCCTCCCTCAGACACACAAAACACTCACAGAGAAAACCTCAACGCTGCGCGACAGCTTCTCCGCAGCACAAAAAGCGGAAGCAGGCATCGTCCCCAGACTTATCGTAGCAGCATAGGCCGAACACAGTGTCGCAAGTATATGGGAATCTAGATAATGTTTGCATGTTTGTTTTAAAAAGCGGGAGGATTTTTCATCTTCCTCCTTCATAAAAACACACACATCTCCCGATATGTGGCGTGCAAAATTAAAAAAAAAAACCTCTGTTGTGCCATCTGAATACCGTCGTTTCCAGTTCCCGTGTATATGTACTATTTAGCCGGAAAAATAATACATCGGCTATCTCAACTTTTTCCTAAAAAAATATACATGGCTCCAGGGTATGTGTTGTGCTCTCCGTTTAGAGCTTTGCAGTTGCTTCATTGTAACACACGCAATAAACATGCAACCAACATGATGTTACATGTTCCTTCTCACTTCCCCTCTCCTTAAGTGCCTTTCTGTCCCTCATGTTCCCCCTTTCTCTCTTCTGTCACTGCTCAGTGCTACGAAGCAGGGCCGGCTTTAGGGCAGCGTGACTGGTGCGGCCGCACTGGGCGCTGACACATGGGGAGGGGTTGCTGTCATGGGGGTGGGGAGGGGGGGAGGGCGCTGTGTTTAGCTATCACTTATGATTTCAAAACACCTGCAGCAGGGTTCCTTGTTCGTCCAGTTTTCAGGCAGCAATAAAAATGTAAAGATAACTCTTGAAATTGGAGTTTTGTCTAGGGGCACTTTTGACTCGCCATATAGTAGCGCAGAGGGTTAATGTGCCTCCTGCAAAGAACACATACTGTGCAGATCACAGATCTGTATTTCTTTGTGGATAGCTGAAGGGATAACTCCTTTTTATCACAGATATCCTTTTGTTACCGCAGTTCATAAGATAGAACCGTAATATAGAACAGTGACTGTTAAGAACTGTCATCAAAGAGCTGCATGCAAACCGCATAAAATAGGTTAGGACGTTATGTTTTTCCCTCCTCTTTTATTATCTATTCCTAATTTTGCTGAAAAGGGTTTGTTTGGGTAGATATACATTCTTATTAGTAAAGCCAGCCTTTACCAGTGCTTTAAAACAAATGAAATGTCTGTAGTAGAGGGGCTAAGGATAGATGAGGGGCACTTTTGCCTGGTCGTCGTGAGATAATCTGAGGAGGGGGGTCATTGGTGGGGGCTCCAAAAATGATTATCACACCGGGCGCCGCCAGCTCTAAAACCAGCCCTGCTTCGAAGCAGCTCAATTGTTGCATAAGCACAGTAATAAAAGCATCAGGGGACGTGGTGAGCACAGGTGCCACATGCACTATACAAGGTGGTGATGACCAAGAGCAAGGAAGCAGGTACTGGGAGGTACAGAGGCATGTTAAAAAAATGTACCTTGCTTAGCCTGTGGCCATTTGGCCTGAGGTAAAATGGTGCACAAAATGAAAAAGATCACTAAGAATAAAAAAAGACAGAGAAAATAATAACGAGTGTAACCCGTTTATTACCTGTGATAAATGAACTTGCTGCACTTTAGTAGTGGATATCCTATACATTGATACTGATTTTATTGCTATCACTATGTTGCTCTCTGTAAAGCGCTCTGATACCCGCAGGGGTCAAGTTTGCGCTATTAAAAACCTATCTAAATGAAAAATATATAAATATATAAAACACAGGCACATTGCATCTAGTATAAATGCTTGCTCTCTACTCATTCTGGCCCCGTGGTTGAGTGAGGTTAGTGGCAAACGTTCGAAATCAGGGACCCCCATACCATGGTGTCGGCCCGCTGTGCATGCTGAGAGTCATGCAGGAGCTAGAGAAGCCATATGTTTTGAAAATGTCTGATGGGCATTGGAAGGTTTCAAGTTCTAATGTCCTGCTGCCTACTGCATGCCCTGGCTTAGGAGTAACTGAATGAATGAATTTATGAATGAGCAGAATTTACAAAGATCTCTACAGTTTCTTTCTCGTCATTGGATGTAAGATAAATGCTGTTCTATTCTAGGCATTCATTTAGCATGCGATCACCTGGTATCTTGGCACTAAGGAATTGTAGAAAGAGCCATATTCTGCAGCAGATTTAAAATAGTATGGTGTTGAGGGATTTCCGGAATGAGAAATGCTCATCTTTTAGTCTGAGTGGAGGTGGGAGTGAGGTCCAAGCCTTAGCAGCAAGGTAGGGAAAGGAGTGACCACATTTTGGAAGACGGAGGAGCCGCTGCACGGAGCACCAAGAGAGTTTGTAAGGAGTACACAACGAATTTCAGTTGGAGATAAGTAGGGTCCTGTTGGTGAAAGGCGCAGTGGCCAGTACAGTAGCTTGGAGAAGGTGCAAATGGGAGACTAAAAGCCAGTAAAGAGGAGGGCGAAAGGTTGAGAGGTGTGAGTGAGGTGGGAGTTGAAACATGAGATGACCTGCAGCGTTTTGGGTGCTAGTAATATGCCACGGAAGAGGAAGGTAATCCAGGCAAAATGGAGCTACAATAAGCAAAACGAGAAAGAACTTTTGCTTGGACAACCACCTGACGGGCATGTTTAGGCACAAAAGGGAGGATCTAGCACAGCAGAAGAAGTTGAAGAAAGCAAGACGAAGATATCTTAATGATTTAAGATGATAGAGTAAATGCTTTATCAAACAGCAAGTCGAAATTCTAAATTACAGACAGAGGCCACTGCAACAGGCAGAGGGCCTAAGTCGGATGTCAACCAGTCTGTGGACCAGTTTGTGGAGTTAGACCCAATGACTAGAATCTCTTTCGTATCCTGGTTAATTCTGCGAGAATTCACAGCCATCCAGGAGACAACGGCAGCCGGGCAGTTCTGGAAATTGATATGGTTAGTGGCTGTGCTAGTGTTGTTAGTGCCATCCAATCTGACCCTGATCTGAGTATCATCCACATAAGAGACTAACGAGAAGGCAAAGGAACGGCTAAATGGGAAACATAGACGTTACAAAGCGTGGGACTAAGGTAGAATCCAAGAAGGACTCCCTGTGGGACACTAAGGAAAGTAGAGTGAAAAGAGGGAGGTGGATGGCCTGAGCGTGGTCGCTGAGGTAGTCAGTGATCCAGGCCCAGGCTATCGCATGAACTCCTTGATTGTGCAGTTGGGTGAACAAGATGCTGTCAGCTACAATATCAGATACTGTGGAAAGATCTAACAGATGAGGCCAATTGAAAATCACCCAGAATGGACAGTAAAGCTGATTCTGCCACGAAGCAGTTGGAATGGAGATTGAGATGGCTGCAGCTGATGTGTCTGAATGAAAAATGACAGATTAGAGTTAATCTCTTCTTTGAGAATTCTGATAGGCAGAAATAGAGAAATTTGTCAAAAATTAATGAGAACAGAAGGGTCTGGAGTGGGCTTTTCCAAAAGCTTGCCACCAAGGCTTTTTCCAAGGGTGAGGAACGGCAACATCGGTTGCATAGATCTGTGAGCATAGGAGTAACGGTGGAGGCTGGACAAGGATCAAGGCGAGAGCCAGAGGCGATGATAAAAAGAATCTGATTGGTGTGTGGACAAGTCAGAAGAACACATTCCGACAGTGGGGTGAAGGAAAAGTACTGGAGGTCAAAGGTAGCAGAGAGGGAGAGGTGGATAAACAGCAGGAAAGAGATCAACAAATAATTTGAACTTTATCATGAAGGGAAGAGACAGCATCACAAGCAGACTGTGTGGGCTGAGGAGTAAGATTGCAACAAGAAAGATGAGTGAAGATTTGACTGTGTTGAAAATGTCCTTGCTAGATTTGGATGCGTTGGGGATTTTGTCAGCAGAGAAACTAGCACGAGCTAACCTGAAATCTTTACTGTAGGCTTGCAGCACCTTTCGATATCCGAGGCAGGCGTCAGCAGAGTAACCTGATCGTCAGAGTCCTTCAGCTTTCTTCCAAAGTTACTTTTTATTTTGTTGCATGTATCACAGGAGGTGCCACGAAAACATTTAGCAAGTTTGGGTGGTATGGCGCTAACGAGCTGGAGATCCAGGAGTTGCCTGAGTTTGCCGCTTTGGCCTGAGGAAGGGCTGAAACGAGGATCAGAGAGGGCTCATAAGTGAAGTTTGTGCCAGAGGCGCTTAGAGCGAGCAGTAGAAGCCAGAAGTGGCCGAGAGGACAAGGAAAAGAGGTGCAGGCAATTGAAAGGAAATGCATGGTGGGAAGTTATACAGGGTTGTCTATAATGATCAGGTCGGCAGGAGAGAAAAGCATGTCTAGAGTATGATTCACCATTCCGGGTGGGGCCTACGACTAGCTGTGAGAGGCCAAGATCCAAGCAGGAGTCCATAAGGCAAGACGTTTCATGGCGGATGGATTGCTTTAAGCCGCTGAGTAGAAGAACTTAAGAAGCACCCAGAAGAATAGGGATAGAAAGTCTGCAAGCTGTGGCCGGAGGGGGAATGGGTGAGTAATGAACAAGAGAAGGAAGGATGCGATAATTTACATTCAAAAAGCTAGGAAGGGGAAACGGGTCAAGCACGCAATGCCCCAAATTGGGGACATTAACCTCAGAAACAACATATACGTATAGTACTTAATGGCTCGTGGAAAGAGAGAATCTAAGAATTTCAATGGTGCTATTGTCCTCATATTAACCTCTCCTTGCAGAGCCAAGGGAATTGTATATATGAATCGCAATAGCATGACAGTAGTGCTTTGGGTGTAATCATCAAGAATTCGGTCCACGTCACCAGGGAGAGTGGGAAGCGTAATGGCCCTCTTCTGAAGGTGGATTAGAGGTGCACATATGAAACTGGGAAGGATGGGACAGCACTGAAGAAGTTTCTACAAAGGATGGAGACTGTGAGCGTTGGTCATCCAGAGGATCATGATAGGTTTGGCCTTGAACATTACTTCACTGAAACTTGAAGGTAGGACTCAAAGGCATGATAAAAAAAAACTTAATGAGAGCTGGAAAGAAAAAGAAAAACAGTATAAAGAATAATGACAAGTTAGGTATGTATGTTGTACACGTACACTGGAGTAAAAGGTGTTCAACTACTTTCACCCTTCTCACAGACTCATGCTGATGTGGGTAAGAAGCCTTACACGTTGCTCATCCAATGGATCTGCGGGGGAGCTTCACTCCGTTGAGATATGTCAGAGAATGATACATACTTACTAACAGCCTGTCACCAAAAGAGGGCTGTCTATTTCACTTATCAAACTTACTAATCTGTAATAAGGCCGTCATAGGAAATGACATCACAGAACCACTGGTCTTATGACGCCATCCCAGGAAATGACACCACATTACAACACATTACATTGGACATAAGTCCTGCAGCCTGTGCTTCCAGAGTGTCTTTTGTTGGGAGCACTCCACTGAGGGATCTAATATTATCTCATCCCCACCTTACTCCAACCAGGCAATCATAATGACTGACTCAGACCCTCTGTGGCTTCTGGGATCACGTTTGCGGGTGTTTTCTCTCAAGAACATTACAGAAAAAGTGGGAATAGCTCAGCTATTCGAACAGATTGGTTAAAAAGCTTTAGGATCCACAGGCCGTTATGAAAAGGAGGCAAGTAAATATACCATTACAATAGGTTTCCTCCAACCTTATCCATGGACAATAGTTCTCAGTAGCTGCAGCAGTACAGTTATTTGATTATAATGTTAAGTATGTGCCCCATATAAAACACTGGATCTCCAATTTGCAAATATTTGTGAACCAGGAAAAATGGTGATGCCTGACTCAGTATGCTTCACTGGAGAAAATGCCTCTGAAAATTCCACGCTTTAAATTCTGTAACAGGATATCACACTCATCACCATTCCTGTACCAGACATTAATTCTCAAACATTCTCTGCCACAAAATAAGATGATCTGAATGGACGCCTTGATGCCTGGATGCTGCCACCATACAGCAGGGCCTGCCTTGCACATACCTGAGTATTATTGAAACATCCCTCGATGATGCTAATCGTATTAAGGTCCTGCTTACATCTTTCATGGTTCTGCTGATAACAGCCTGTCATGGTGCTCACTGATGCTCAACTAGGTCAGGGCTGCTGACTGTGAGAGGGGCAGGCTCACTGCACCTCGGAGCTGCTAAGAGTACCAGGGCTGTTGCTCACTTTGCAAGAAATGGTGCCGGTTACATGTTGTACAGACAAAGGTCTTAGACAGGAAATTCAATAGGTGTACTAAAAGGACAGTGTGAACATTGCAGCATGTAAAGCACATTTTTCTGTACTGGTATCCACCCTGACTCTCCGAGAATGTAAAGCCCATATTAGAATGAATGTTTTCATATTGCCATTGGATATAAAAAAACAGCAAGTACTAAAACACATATTGACATTGCCAAGCCAATATAGTTGTATGTAAAATTTTTGCAGTCAATAATATCAACCAGCACTTATATCACCAGCAGAATAGAATATTGACCTTTTTTTGTGCAGTTTTATATAGCGCGAACTCGACCCGAAGCGCTTTACATGGGCACCAGTTACATTACACAAGGACACATTCATTTTGGTAGGCACAGGGACATTAACTGATTTGCCCAGAATCACAGGGTGTTTAGCCGACGCCGAGACTCAAACCTGGTTGCTCAGTTCCAAAGTCTTCAGCTCTGGCCGTGATGCCACATCCTCTTCACCAATCTATCAACATCGCGTCAACGTACGCATATATAGGGAAGTAAACAATTACTATTCTTACTTCTACTGACCTTGACAATATGTTGGTAGTCGTTTAGTCGATATTATGGAGTGAATTTGATTGAAGCTGGATTTTTAAAAAACACAGTACTGAGAATCATCACCTTATGCACGCCAGCAGAGAGGCACACATTGTCTTCACATTTGTTAGCCATTGACCACCAGGCAGGAGCCACCCAGTGAAATATAAGTCCAAACAAGACAGTAAAATGGTAGTTGGCACCCTTCCATCAATATGGCCAGTTGAGATTTGGCCTAAAAGGCTTTGGTTCCAGTTGAAATGTAAAAAGTCTACTTAATAATGACTTGATTTTAGTTTTAGGCAAAGCTCTACATACAACAGAATCCATCTGAAAGCACTTTGGGTGAGAGGGGTCATTTACACTGTAGTACACATGGCGGGGGCAGCACTGAATTGACCTTGAGGCACCAGGAGAGGAAATTGACCAATTGCACATATAGGACCAATTAGAGATGGACCTGGATTAGTCCAGGTGAAATCTTCCATGGGACCACCACCAAGTATAAAAAAAATCTGATTAAGCCTTGATGTAAAGCCATGACTAGTAAATCTCAGACCTCTAATTAGAAGGCCATATTAGACGGATTTAGGCATCTGGCAATTCGGCACTGCATAGGGATGAAAGGATTTACTGCATTCTTATTCAAAATGAAGGGATAAACAGCCGCAACGAAGAGCTGCATCACTAATCTGAAGAGGTGGGTCATCAGGCCATGGTGGAATGTGAGGAAACCTTCCAACCTTAAATGGCCGGTCCGGCTCTGATTCAGGTCTCACCATGACACAACAAGGTGCTCAGGTGATGAACGCTGTGTGAGTGCTGCACATCCTTAAGAAAATGTTTTATATATTTGGATGTTGCCCAGAGATTCCAGGCTACAATGCTTGTAGTTCTGTTTAAGCTGGACCACCCATAGATAGCCTCCACGAGTATCTAGAACCAGCAGTGATGACAGTGATTCTAATGAATGTGTAAAGGTGAGACCAATTGATACAGGCATAGAGGTTTCTGTTGACCAAATTCATCATCTATGAGGCCATTCCCCAACACAGCTCAGAATTTAGTTAAATGGCACTCGTCATTGGTCCTGGCTGCTAAAATCTTGAGCTCCATCCCTCAGGATGTAAGAACCAGAAGAGAATTACTTAGCTTTCATAAGAAGGTGAACCACTTCTTATTTCTAACACTTCATTTGCTCCTTATTATGTGTTGTGTACCAGCAATTGGTGTACTGCACTCCAAGCACCTAGGTGGTGAACATTGTGCATAAACCCCACAGGACATAACACTTTGCTGTGGTACATAAAACACACTTTGCTGTGCCAGTTTCCACATGACCCCAGTATGCAAAACACTTTTCTGTGCCTCAAAGACAGTCACAATGCAATAATGCAGAAACACCTAGGCCACCCTCTTACGAGTGGCCTGGGCAATTGAGATATGAGCAGCAACTCCTATTACCACACGTATTACAATCTGCATTGCAACCTTGTGATTGGCTATCAAGAGGCTGGGAGCTGGGTGCTTCCTGCTGCGGGACCGGAGTCAGGAAGAAGAGGACGTAGGAGAGGCGGCGGCCGGTTGCTCGCCGGCCGTCACAGGTGGTTTTTCTTTCACTTTTTTCGTCCCCCTCCTGCCCCCACCCACCACCTGGTTTAAGCACATGTTGTAAAAGTCATTCACACACATTCTACACATGATTGGTGTACGTCAAAACTCAGGTCCGGCATCCGTATGATACACTTGTAATTTTGAATGCCTGTGATTGACTTTCAAAACACATGGCTAAATCACCCTTCTATCACTTCAATTTAAAGACTTTATTTGGGTGCGTGTTTACAAACAAAATCAAGCGATGCAAAGCCTTTGTTTGAGCGCATGTTGTAAAAGTATTTCAAACACATTCCTAATTAAATAAAATGTTGCACCGGCAAATCAAAGTTAAATACTTTCAACAAACTGCTTTATTTTTATTTGCCGGTGCAACATTACTTTGAATTCTGAGTGCATCTGATTTAATTGCAAAACACACGCTTAAACAAAGGCTTTTAATCACATGATTTTCTTCGTAGCTACATACCTAAATAAATTCTTTCCATTGTAGTGATAGAAGTGCGATTTAGGTGTGCATTTTGGGCGCAATCACAATTAAAAATGTTTCACCAGCAAATCACGGTACAAATAAACACAATGATTTGCCAGTGCAACAGTACTATTAATTCTGATTTACTTTCAAAATACTCGCTTAAAAAGGCTTTACACCGGTTTCACATTTCAGGTTTCAGACATGCACTCACATAAAGCCTTTATGAAATACACAGACGATGCGAGTTTATATTTACATCTGCCCGTGACGTATTATTTTATCATGCATGCACGCTTGATTTTCAGTTGTCACATCCTTCAAATTAAAGGCTGACTACGTTGTATTTACCAACATACATTTCCTTTCTATACCTTTTATTAATCTCTTTCACGTGATGGAACAAGAAATATATAGTGAAAAAAACATACTCAGTAGGAACATATACATTGCTCCTTGCATGCAGGGCACCACAATATTAAAAAACATTTGATTATATGATGCCAGCTAATGTAAATAACATTGTTATTACATTGTTATTATATGATGCCATTTGTAAGCGGAGAACTGCTGTGGAGATGCCGCTTTTCTATGTAGATATGTGTGGTGAACAATGGTTCAGTTGGGCCAATGGTCTCGTACAAGTTCCTTTTCAGCGAAAGGAAAGAGAATTAATAATAGGTTCCGTACATTTTCATTCAGGACTCTAGAGTATATAATCTAGTGGAAACAGGACAATTATAAATAACCTCCAATATTTTTTGTGTATAATGCATATCAAAACCTTTTCTTAAGTCAATATAATCTTTTTTTATTTTTTATGATCCATATATACATGTACGGGTGGCGATTACTTGTGAAGTTTTTTCCCCTGAAGCTCGGCTATACGTGCCTGACCGCCGCACTAAATGTTCCATAAATAATACGTGTGCCAGTTCCCTATGGTTCTTTTTTCCTCTGACACTCGCATTAAGTTCCACTGTCTTATCACGCTTGATCACTGTGACAAGTATCCTCACACAAGGACCCAACCATCCTGGGTGTGCTCTCTCCAGATTGAGGCCCCATTAACTGCCCAACAACCACATCTAGGCTAGATCTATTCCGGTGCCAGATAATTCAGTGCTGAAGGCTCACCATCCACAGTGTTCCTCCCTGGTATTAGGTGCTCACACACCTGTCCTGAAGATGATCTCAAACGCCTGAGATCGAAACTCCATTGACCTCATAACTGTATTAACTCCTGGTTTTATCATATAAATTCAGTAATAGGAGTTCAATGTTATGTTTTTTTAAGAGTTGCATGTTTTACTTCTCTTCTACTCACTAGAGCACCTTCAATTTTTCACTTATCTGTGAGCACTGGATCATCAAAAAAAAAAAGAAGATATTCACTTAAGAAAAAGTTTTGATATGCTGCAATGAATACATGAATTGCATTATACACAAAAAATATTGGAGGTTATTTATAATTGCTCTGTTTCCACTAGATTATATACTCTAGAGTCGCGATTGAAAACGTACGGAACCTATTACTAATTCTTTTTCCTTTCGCTGAAAAGTACGGGACTATTGACCCAACTAAACCATTGTTCACCAAACATATTTATACCCCCAGGTTCTCCAATTGTGGGGTCCCCTTGTCTTGAAAAACATGCTTGTCTATGTAGATGCATGTTTCATTACTCTGGCTCCCGCAGGGGCGAGGGCGCATTTAGCGCTTCACTGGTGACGCTGCGAGGAGGGCAGAGCTCACCGGACACAGAGTGCACATGACTGCACTGATGTGCCATTAGCATTGACAAATTATTGACAACGTCTATAGACAATAACATTGACAACGCCTATATCTCTTGTATGGCAGAGAACTATTGGCTTTGCTAATGCTTGTTAATAAAATGGTTTCTTCATGAAAATGTGGCATAACTAAACCACATTATTAATTACACGTCTAAACATTCCGATTAATTCATTTCAAATACATCAGTAGTTCATCAGTTGCAACCATATTCATCATAGAAAATATTATTTTGCACAAATGTTTTATTACTCAAAATTGCACATTGTGGAAAAACGTTAACAGTTCCCCCTCTAATTATTTTTGAATTATCACTCCTATCCCATAAATAAACTTTATTAATCAAACATCAATTAATAGGCGTTTTCTTCTTTGGTTGTTGAACATTCTCCTCCACTATCTTTATAGATGGTTGTACATGCGATCCTTAAAATCCTCCATTTCCATTTCCATTTCCATTGGCCTTTTCTTCCTTGACCTACTTTCACCATTTCTATTAATTTTATATCTGCTAATCATACACTCTAAGAATTTTAGCAAACGGAAAAGAATAATTGCACAAATCATTATGTTGATTATCACAGGAGTTAAAAATGGCTAGAAAAACTGGGCGCGGTGGGTGCTGTGTCTCCGTTGAAGAGCCAGGTCTTGACTCTCTTTCTGAAGTCTGCCAGGGATGGTGCTGTTCGGAGGTGGAGGGGCAGGTCGTTCCAGGTTTTGGCCACGATGTAGAAGGAGCGGCCCCCACTGCAGCTGTGGGGGATGTGTGTGAGGGCAAGTGAGGTGGAGCATAAGTGTCTTGCGGGCAGGTGGAAGTTCAGTCGATGGTTGATGTAGGATGGTCATTGATTGTGTAGAGTCTTGTATGCATGCGTGAGAATCTTAAACTGGAATCTCTTTTGGATGGGTGGCCAGTGGAGGTTTCTGAGGTGGGGGGTGATGTGGGTTCATTTGGGGAGCACCAGGATGAGTCTGGCTGCTGTGTTCTGTATGGTTCGGTGTCTTTTGAGGAGCTTTGTGGAAATTCGGGCGTAGAGAGCATTGCCATAATCGAGGTGGCTGGGGACGATGGCCTGCGTGATGATCTGTCTGGTGTCAATTGGGATCCATAAGAGGATTCTGCGGAGCACGAGCGGGGTGTGGAAGCAAGAGGAAGTGACTGCGTTGACTTGTCATTTCATGGTGAGTTGGCTGTTGAGTTCTGCTGGCCACCAGCTGTGGTCCCATGTTGAGGTGTCTGTCCCGGAGATCAGTACTTCTGTTTTGTTGGAGTTGAGTTTGAGGCAGCCGTCTCTCATCAATTTGGCTATGTCAGTCATGGTGTTGCAGAAGTTGGTTTTGGCGTTGGAGGGGCCCTCTGTGAGCGAGAGGATAAGTTGAGTGATGTCAGCGTAGGAGATTATGTTGAGTCCATGGGATCTGATGATGTCTGCGAGGGTTGTCATGTAGCTGTTGAACAGGGTGGGGCTGAGGGATGATCCTTGGGGAACGCTGCATATGATGTTCTTGGGTGTGGAGGTGAAGGGAGGCAGGCGGATGCTCTGTGTGCATCCTGAAAGGAAGGAAGCAATCCACTTGAGGGTGTGTTGCTGTATGCCGATGTTGTGGAGTCTGTCAATGAGGGTGTATTGGGAGACGGTGTTGAATGCGGCAGAGAGGTCGATGAGGATCAGGTCCACAGTTTCTCCGCTGTTGAGGATGGTTCTGATGTAATATGTGGTGGCAATCAGAGTGGCCTCAGTGCTGTTGTTGGCATGGAATCCTGATTGAGATGCATCAAATAGGTGATTTCGTTTCAAGTATTCAGTGAGCTGTTGGTTGATGGCTTTCTTGAGCACTTTGTCTGGGTTGGGGAGCAGGCAGATCGGACGGTAATTTTTGAGGTCGCTGGGGTCGGCAGAGGGCTTCTTTAGGAGGGGTCTGACCTCTGCATGTTTTCATACGTCTGGGAAGGCTGCTGTGGAGATGGACGTGTTGAGGATGATGGTGAGTTCTGTGCTGATTATGTTGGCTCCAAGGTTAAAGAGATGGTGGGGGCAGAGGTTGGTGGGTGCCCTGAAGTGGATGGATGACATGATGGTTCTGGTGGTCCGAGTAGTGAGTGGAGAGCAGGAGGTTATCGTCCGAATGGTGTTCACTGGTTGATTGAGGTTGTCGAGGCTGAGAGTGGTGGGTTGGGAGTTGAAATGGTCTCAGTTTTGCTGTGGAAGAGGTTGTGGTGGGTTGGAGAGTTACTTGACAATTTTGAAGAGTTCCTTTGTGTGGTTGGATGCGGTGTTGAGGTGGTCAAAGATGGCTGCTCTTTTGGCCTCCTTGATGCGCCGGGGGTATTCGCTGAGGGCTGCTTTGAGGGCGGCTCTGTCAGAGGGGTCCTTGGTGACGTGCCATCGCTTCTTGAGTCGGTAGCAGTTGCGCTTGGTGGATCATGAGGGGCATTGCGTCATCGTTGGTGATGGTGTATCGGATGGTTTCCTTGAAGATGATGGCGATGCCCCCGCCGTGTTGGTTGGTGCGGTCTAGATATATCATCTTGAGGCGTCTGGAGTGGCAATGGGGATGTCGGGTTTTAACGTGGGTTTGAGCCATGTTTCAGTGATGAAGGCCACATCAGGGGCAATGGTGGTGATGGTGTCTCAGATTTTCGTAGCGTGCTTTCAGAGGGAGCGGGCGTTGAGTAAGATGCATTGGAGCGGTTCTGGGTTGATAGTGGTCTTCTGGGTGGAAATGGCACTGGGGCCGGTGCAGGCGGGTGGGCCTGTGTGACAGGAAAAGTGGCAGTGGTGGCAGGTGAAGGGTCCTTTGGTTGATCGCGGAGAGGAAGTGAAGCAGCTGTTGTTGTGGTGTCCTGGGTCCAGTGCCAGGAACTCCTTGGAGGTGTAGCAGCGGATGGTGGGAGGATAAGGGGCTGTGGAGCTGGGCGCGGTCCAGGCGTGACAGGTGCAGGCAGGCTTGCCTTTGGTGTGCCAGTGGTGCAGCCACACAGCGGTCTCCATAAATAGTCCTGGGAGGTGGGAGGGGCTGTCAGGGAGGCAGTAAGGTGGAGAGCGGGAACAGCGACGGGCGAGGAAAAATGGCAGGAACAGGAGGGGTAAACAACTGGGCTACGGCCCTGAAATGGCCCACAACAAAAGTGCCCAAAACAAAAGTTAAAGCAAATTCTAATCAGGCAAACAAATGAAACCAAGCAAACCCTCTTGACTTTGGATTCAACTCTGTGCAGTTGATGTGCTCTTTACTAGATCACTCGTCTCATCCACTGCTTCAGCTACTCTCACTCTTTGTGTGTGAGCAGTGTGGATCCACTGTGGCACATTTACACATTTTCATATTTGTTGTTAAAATCACTTGATATGGCTCCTTCCAGCGTTCGTCCAGACACTCGGTGCGGATGTGCCTCCAGATTACTATCCAGTTCCCTGGGCTTAATCCATGGCACAGAGTATCTTTGTATTCTTCTGTTGTTACATCCACCTGATGAACCATATCAACCAGACCCTTGTAGCAATCAAGCACAATGTTATTTATTATTGAAACTAATGCAGCTGAAAGTACAAATGCAAGTCTCATTGCTCTGCCCATAATGACGTCATGGGGAGATAAACCAGTCTTTTTGTCATGATGTTCATCAATGTAAGAGGTAGGGCATCAGGTCATTTCAAATTAGTCAAAGCACACACCTTTGCAAGTTTATTCTTAAGAATGCCATTTGCCCATTCCATAAGCCGAGAAGACTGTGGCTTGTAGCTACAATGGAATATCTGATTGATGTTGAATGCTTGTACAGATTATCTGCAAAATCACATTTTAAAAATGGGCACCACAATCAGTCTCAATAGAAGTTAGAAGGCTGTATCTCTGTATTAACTCTCTCAACAGTAATTTAGTAGCTGTAAGGCTATCTGCTCTCCTTGTGGGAAATTCCTCCACCCATTTAGAAAACAAGCAAATAATTACCAAGACATACTTTAAGCCATTACTATTTGGCATCTCAATACAATCTGCTGGGAGTCTTGTAAATGGGCCTTCTGATTTGCTAATATGATTAATGACTATATTTGTTCTCTTTCCTGATTGTTTAGGTGACAACTCACATTGACTGCAAACATCCTCAGCAATATTTCAAAATTCTGTCTGTATTTTCCCATACTTCTTAAAAGACCTGATCAGACTATCTCTTTCTGCATGCGTCTGATTAGACAAATATTTGCACATCATCTGTAGCATTGAATCAGGGAATATATATGTTTGTTCTGCATTGACAAACAAATCTTGATAGTTCTTTTTATAGCCTAGCTTCTCCCATTTTCTCTTTTCATTTTCTGGAGCATCTTACTGCAAGTCCCTCAACTCACTCAATGAAGTTTGCATTGAATCCAGAAAGAAATAATGCACATTATTTACACTTTGTACTGAATCAATTCCTAGTTCTCTGATTTCATTTCCATTCTCTTGCACAATTGACTCTTTTTGTAATGTGCAATACTTGGCCATCTGGTCTGCATATTTGTTTCCATTCAATCATATCTTTGCAAGATTTATGGGCTCTGCACCTCGCAACAGCTACTTCCTTTGGCTTCTGTATGGCATTTAGTAAGTCTAATATATATAAACTATTCTTTAAAGGAGCTCCTGAAGATGTCATAAATCCTCTTTATGACCCTAGATAGCCGTAATCATGAACGCCAAAACCCTACTGGCTGTCTGTGTAAATTGTCACATTCAAATTCTCTGAGAGACAACATGGCTTTGTTAAAGCAATCAATTCTGTCACCTGTGCTGAGTTTACATTCGGTAAAGGGGATGCTTCTAATGTTTCAGAGATAGTATACACTACATAGGCAGCTTTCGTGCTCCATGTTGATCTCTTAAACAGACGCCATTGACAGACAATGTTAGATCAGCCATATTCAGTGGGGCTTCCTTAATAACTGGTCTTGTTTTGTGCATAATTTGGTCCCCTCAAAACAGTCCCCTCAGATGGTTTAATTCATCATCAGTTTCATTATGGTTTTCCCTCTCTTTTGCAATTCTTGTCTGAAATAGGAAGCAGTGATACTGGATTCAAAATATTACATCTCCGAATGGAAAGTTCTGTGCTGCAAGTATGATCTGCTCATAACGAGTTCGTCTGCTGTTTGTCACATGCGGAGTCCTTGTCCTTTTCAAAAGGATCTCAACCGAATGACATAAAAAATTAAAGTATGACTCATCACAATTCTTTCACTCTGTTCAATGGCTAAGCAAACAGCTGCAACCAATTTCAAGTAAACTAGAAGATTCACAGCTACAGGATACAAAACAGCAGAAAGATATGCAAATGGGCACATTAGTCCTCCATGTTTTTGAGTGAGAATCGAAAGTGTAATAAACACTAGCAGAAGTCCACGGGTCTATCAGGTCCAGGTAACCCTACAGAGTCGCAATGATCTCACAGACAAAAAAGTTAAAAAGGAGGACAATTTTTTTCGTTTTGTTCAACAAAAATACAGAACCATGGGAAAATCCTAAAGGAGGACGGATTCCCATCACTCACCTAGAGTGACATGCTTCATAATCTGGGATCTCCTGGTTACCCACTAAAGTAACCAAGGGCTACAACCTTCCGTCTACCAGAAGGAGCTCGCGATGTTTTCAAATGTGCTCTATAGGGTGAAGCTCTCTAGTATCCAGTATGATGAACTAAAATATCAGAGTGACGGGCGCAGTGCAAGATCAAAAATTATGAAAGTGCAATTTAAAATTGAATAGTAAGGAAAGTTATTTTAATAGGTATCTCTTGCTATCCAGACTAAAAACAGTGCTAGAGCAGTTTTAACAAAATAACTGCCAGAAACGGGTCTACATGCTTCAGCCAACTGGACACACAATTGTCCAAGGCCTTCCTCAGGACCACTGCATAGACTTTTGCTACTGCGCATGTGAAAAAACTAATTGTGTCAGAAATCAAATTATCAACTTTGAAACAAAGGTTGGAATAAATACAACCAAAACCTGAATTCTAGGCGTACTAATCCTCCACAAATCACTGGATGCTGATGGCACCTGTAAAAAAATATGTCTGTGAGAAACAATGCCACTCAAAACATAAACAAACTGCTAGAACGTGACACACATGTTTTCATCGTTCATGATGCGTGCGATTTTTGCCTGGATGAATATCTATAACATATAATGCTCACCCGTAATTTACGAGGATCGGACTCTCACCTCACCTGGCCACAGCTCAGGAAAGAGGCCCGCTCTGTAGGTAAAGAGGAGAAAATATACAATCAAGGGCAGGCCGCAAGCCTGTCCTCTTATGCAATTCTTCTACTACTCATTATCCTTCAACCTATGTCGGTGCATTGTCTGTTAAAACTATAAAAGGCCAAGATTTCCGATCAATGTATATAATGTCAAAAGAATATTTATCTCATCTATATGTCTACATCATATCCTATGGGATTGGTATAGTCACATCTAAAACAGTGGATGTCATAAGGATTACTCATTTAAAGGAGTTCAGGTCATGTGCATAAGTAAAAGGTAAGCCAAACAGCATAGAACTATCGAGCCTGAACTAGCAGAAAATCTGCTTACATATTATGGCACACCAACTGTCATACTACTGGCCAAATCGTTAATCGCCGGTTTTAGCGTGTCAACATTGAACTTACAACATATTGGAGACTTGGAATAAATGAGTCACGGCTGCTCTTGTGTGTGTTATACTGTGAGCATACCATTACAAGTGCCGCGTGTCAACTCATAACGCCCACGAATCTTTATTGTATGATTCTATAGATGTTCTAATCCTCCTGTGTTGGACAATAAAAACTATACGTCGTGACGTTGAGAAATATACGATCAAGGCGTGTAATTTCTAGAACTGTGTGTTATCTGATTATAGACCCCGAGTCAAAAGTCCATGATAATACGGAGATAACACATACGGGTCTCACATGATTAATTTTATGCGTGTTAGCCTTTCATGCATTGTGATTTACACGTACTAAAATTGAAAAGGTATGCTCAAAGCGTACCGCGCTTGCTGTGCCGGAACTACATCTGAAGTGATTACAGCACACGAGTCACATAAATATATATACGGTCTGGCATTGAAAAGATATGCTCAAGGCGTACAGCGTATACAGTTGCTAGAGCTGCGTGTAACCTGATTATAGTACACGCATCACACAGCCCCGATAGTGCGGGTATTGGCCATCAGAATCGTCGGTGAATAAGTGCACGCGCTAACATCAAGACAAAATAGAATACAGATAATACAGTCTTGCACCCTTACCTGTCCGTCGGTACCTCGGGCCGGTACTGAGCTCTTGGGGGAGGCACCGACGGCAGGATTCTGTCGCTCTTTATGGATATCGCGGGCATTCAGTGCATCTAATGATGACATCACTTACGCGCAAGGGCGCAAGGGAAATGTAGTTTTTTTTGTAATCTTCCACAATGTGGCCCCCGTGTATTGACAACACAACGTTTTCATTTAGTGAATCATGGGTAACGTAGTTTCACCCACATCTTTATCCGAAAATGATGAAAAGATCGTGTAGCGCAATCTACGTAAGTAGTAATGCAATAACTGTGTCGTCGATTATACGCAAAGAGTCAAAAGAAATACAATGTTTAACAAATATGACCATCGCGTGTTTAAATCTAGACACTTCGTTATGACATCATTCTTACTTCAGGAGTCATGGGAAGTGTAGTATATCCCATTTCCTTATTCGAGAATGTCAGATTAAGTTGTTAAAGCCATCTTACGATCCTGATGATGTATAAAATGAAGGACCTACAGGCAATGCGTACTCGAGTGTTGATCAACTAATATGTTAATACTCCTTCCTAAGAGAATCACATATCCAGTTTAAAGGACTCTCATATCAAGTATAAAGGACTCTCTTGCTCATAAAGAGCTATGTCATATGTACTCGAATACTGAATATCAAGTATGATGATTCGCCATCCTCAAAGGATCACATGTCTATTATAGTGGACTCTCTTGCTCATAAAGAGATGTGTCATTGATGGTGATGCTGTAACGTAGCCTCTTCCCATGTGTCTAGGCTCTAAGCAGTAGTGTGCGGAGTACAGAGAGCATTCTCCCATATCTGTGACAAATGGGGAATTGGTCCACGCTAGGTCTTTAAATATTCCCTTAGACCCTCCTTTCTCGTTAGTTTGTTTCTGATGCGTGCAGCTGCTGGCTGCGGGTCTTTTTACTGTAACTGTACTTGGTTGACAGTTAATATAATCATTTTTTATAACTTTGCTCCCTTTATAGGCCGACTTCAGTGGTTTAGCCTATGATGATGATACTTACCAGGCTATCCTTTCTACTACCCCCAGCATCTTAGACACTATTCCGAGCATCACTACTAATAGTGCAGATGACTGGACTACACTTGTTGAACTCAAAAAATCTCATTCTAGGACTGTTATTCACGGTGCAATTATAACAGAATATCTCAGGGGAAATTGCGCCCCGACAGGTCTCATCGTTACAAATGCTCCAAGACTGTTTCTAACTCACAAGTCTTTTCTCAAAGATTGGTCACTTATAGCTTGGCGCTGTACGCGCGATTGGTTGATCTTAATCATAAGTACAGTCAAACGCGTGGCTGATACCATTCTTATCGAGATTCAATTACTCGAATCACAGATTAAAACTACCATCACGGGCACAGTATATAAAAAGAATCTTGAAGAAGCAAATAAGACCAACAAAGACTTTAAAGATAACATTCTACTCACTAAAATCGAGAAGTTCAAGAAAGACCTGGCGCGGTTTGCACTTGATAAGGTGTACCCTTATATAAGTGATGATTATACCCCTTCAGAGTACAATAGGAAAGGACGAAGATATGGCTCCTCCTATTCGTCCACTAGCTCAGACGAAGGATCAAGTGATTCAGACACGTCCACTAAAAACAGACCATACTATGGTGGGCGGGGTAGAAATAATAGAACCAATTGGAGGAACGGCCCACCGGCACCGCACTTCCAACAATGGTGGCCCCCTACACCATGGGGCTTTTCTGCACCTCCATTCCAACCACAAATGGGACTTCCACAACAGAATTTTCAAGACTTTAACAACCAGCCTTTTTTAGGGTTTGGCCGGGGACGTTCCAGAGGCAGAAGAAGAAATCCACAAGCACAGGTACACTGGAGCGACCCACCAACACCCATGAACACGCGCAGCAACAAGAAGAAGACTCTTCCGCAACCAGGGACCAGTGCAGGGCCAGCTTAGTTGTTAACCTGAGTAGCAGAACCTTAACGCCAGACGAACAGCAAGTACTAGAACGGGGGCTAGGTTTTGTATCCACATTTGATGGAGACCCCTTTCAAACGCGGGTTGAGCTCGCAAAGTTTTTTCGCAAAATACGACTGCACCACTTTTTCAAAGACAAGGTAGAAGTAGAGTCGGGACAAGAAGAAAGCAATACAGGCTTAAAGAAACCCTCAACTTTTAACCCTCCTTCACATATGGTGCCACCACAAGTCTTGACTTTCGAAAAGGCAGTTCTTGAAGATGTGACAAGCCTGTGTGCCAATGACAACAGGTCCTATAAGAATTTGCCGAAGAGAGAACAACAGGCTTTACGCACTCTGACCGAAGATGACCAGATAACGATAAAGCCGGCAGACAAAGGCGGCGCGATCGTCTTTCAGGACACTAATATATACCGGTCTGAGGGCCTGCGTCAATTGAAAGACAGGAGGTTCTACCGCCCATTGAAAACAGATCCAACCGAGAGGATCAAGCAAGAAATCTCCAATATGGTTGAGGAGGCCATCAATGAAGGGTGGATCACTACACAAGAAGCCTCCTTCCTACAAACTGCCCATCCGGTAATGCCATACTTCTACACGCTTCCGAAGGTGCATAAACCACAGAGGCCCCCTCCCGGTAGGCCCATTATATCTGGCCTAGGTTCTGTACTTGAGCCCTTATCCACTTTCGTGGATTATTTTCTTAGGCCTATGGTCAAGGAAATGCCCACGTATCTACAAGATACGAAAGATCTCTTACGTCTACTTCCAGAGGTGGAGTTTAATCGAGACTTAGACTATCTAGTCTCATTTGATGTAGAATCTCTCTACACCTCTATCCCTCAGGATGAGACATTGGATACCATTTCCTCACTACTGGCTCGTAAGGACTTGGATTCGATTACCCCTGTGCAATTCATAATGGCCGGTGCCCATCTGGCCATGAAGGAAAACTTTTTTAGTTTTGAAGACACGATCTATCTTCAAACTTCTGGTACTAGCATGGGAAGTGTTTTTGCGCCAAATCTGGCGAATTTGTATGTGCACACCTTCGAGCAAGAACACATTCTGTCGATGAATAACCCCTTCCATGACTCGATCCGCATATGGAAGCGGTACATCAACGATGGGCTTGTAGTCTGGAGAGGAAATTCTGATTCCATTCTCGAATTCCTATCCTGGTTAAACAGCAGGAACAATTTTTTAAGGTTCACGGTCGAATACAATAAAACCCAACTTCCGTTTCTTGATCTACTCATTTTTTCGACCCCCACAGGCTTGGAGAGCGCACTTTACAGAAAACCGATGGCAAGAAATTCCCTCCTTTGTTATGATAGCCATCATCCTAAGTCACTCCGTGACAATTTACCATACAGTCAATTCCTTCGACTTCGAAGGAATTGTTCTACCAAGGAGAAATATGATGACCATACAAAGGCTCTATCCAAACAACTACAAGAAAGGAAATATCCCAAGAAATTGGTTAAACGAGCACTGAAGCGAGCAACTAATAACAACAGAGATGCACTTCTCGAGCCACCGGTCCCTAAACCTCCATTGACACGACTTACTTTTGTGAACACTTTTAGTACCTTGTCGAATAAGATTCAGAGAAGCGTGCAGAAACATTGGCGCATACTGAACATTGGCCAAGAGAAACTCCCTTCTCCACTGTTTTCATTTAAAAGAGGCACCAACTTACGAGATCTGCTACTACACACCAGGCCCAAAACACGACCAGCTCATGCGGTGGGCACCCTGTGGGATTTACCAGCTGTTAAGGGCCACTATCCCTGCGGGTCTTGCGCAGTTTGCGCACAGACACGCCATTCTAAGACAGTAAATATAGGCACAGACAGACCATGGATCCAAAACAGATTCACCAATTGCAACAGCGAGAAATGGGTGTATTTGATTACTTGTCCGTGTGAGCACCAGTACGTAGGAATGACCACCCGCAAGATTAAATCGCGTATCCTCGAACACAAAAGCACAATAAGGTGCAAAAAACAAGAGACAAGATTGATAAAACATTTTTTAGAATTCCAACACAAAGCGGAGGATTTAGTTTGGGCAGTGCTAGAACAACCTTTCATTCCGAAGCACATCACTGATGTATCAAGGTTTCTTTTCATTAAAGAACAAAAATGGATTTATAAATTGCAGAGTGACAAACGAGGCCTTAATGATGAAATTCCGAGGTCCATTCTGTAATTTCCTTAATCTTTCAACAACTTTGTCACAGATATGGGAGAATGCTCTCTGTACTCCGCACACTACTGCTTAGAGCCTAGACACATGGGAAGAGGCTACGTTACAGCATCACCATCAATGACACATCTCTTTATGAACAAGAGAGTCCACTATAATAGACATGTGATCCTTTGAGGATGGCGTATCATCATACTTGCTATTCAGTATTCGAGTACATATGACATATCTCTTTATGAGCAAGAGAGTCCTTTATACTTGATATGAGAGTCCTTTAAACTGGATATGTGATTCTCTTAGGAGGGAGTATTAACATATTAGTTGATCATCACTCGAGTACGCATTGCCTGTAGGTCCTTCATTTTATACATCATCAGGATCCTAAGATGGATTTAACAACTTAATCTGACATTCTCGAATAAGGAAGTGGGATATACTACACTTCCCATGATTCCTGAAGTAAGAATGATGTCATAACGATGTGTCTAGATTTAAACACGCGATGGTCATATTTGTTAAACATTGTATTTCTTTTGACTCTTTGCGTATAATCGACGACACAGTTATTGCATTACTACTTACGTAGATTGCTCTACACGATCTTTTCATCATTTTCGGATAAAGATGTGGGTGAAACTACGTTACCCATGATTCACTAAATGAAAACGCCGTGTTGTCAATACACGGGGGCCACATTGTGGAAGATTACAAAAAAAACTACATTTCCCCTGCGCCCTTGCGCGTAAGTGATGTCATCATTAGATGCACTGAGTGCCCGCGATATCCATAAAGAGCGACAGAATCCTGCCGTCGGTGCCTCCCCCAAGAGCTCAGTACCGGCCCGAGGTACCGACAGACAGGTAAGGGTGCAAGACTGTATTATCTGCATTCTATTTTGTCTTGATGTTAGCGCGTGCACTTATTCACCGACGATTCTGATGGCCAATACCCGCACTATCGGGGCTGTGTGATGCGTGTACTATAATCAGGTTACACGCAGCTCTAGCAACTGTATACGCTGTATGCCTTGAGCATATCTTTTCAATGCCAGAACGTATATATATTTATGTGACTCGTGTGCTGTAATCACTTCACACGTAGTTCCGGCACAGCAAGCGCTGTACGCTTTGAGCATACCTTTTCAATTTTTGTACGTGTACATCACAATGCATGAAAGGCTAACACGCATAAAATTAATCCTGTGAGACCCGTATGTGTTATCTCCGTATTATCATGGACTTTTGACTCGGGGTCTATAATCAGATAACACACAGTTCTAGAAATTACACGCCTTGAACGTATATTTCTCAACGTCATGACGTATAGTTTTTAATGTCCAACACAGGAAGATTAGAACATCTATAGAATCATACAATAAAGATTCGTGAGCGTTATGAGTTGACACGCGGCACTTGTAATGGTATGCTCTCAGTATAACACACACAAGAGCAGCCGTGACTCATTTGTTCCAAGTCTCCAATATGTTGTAAGTTCAATGTTGACACGCTAAAACCGGCGATTAACGATTTGGCCAGTAGTATGACAGTTGGGTGTGCCATAATATGTAAGCAGATTTTCTGCTAGTTCAGGCTCGACAGTTCTATGCTGTTTGGCTTACCTTTTTACTTATGCACATGACCTAAACTCCTTTAAATGAGTAATCCTTATGACATCCACTGTTGTTAGATGTGACTATACCAATCCCATAGGATATGATGTAGACATATAGATGAGATAAATATTCTTTTGACATTATATACATTGATCGGAAATCTTGGCCTTTTATAGTTTTAACAGACAATGCACCGACATAGGTTGAAGGATAATAGAGTAGTAGAAGAATTGCATAAGAGGACAGGCTTGCGGCCTGCCCTTGATTGTATGTTTTTCTCCCTCTTTACCTACAGAGCGGGGCCTCTTTTCCTGAGCTGTGGCCAGGTGAGGTGAGGTCCGATCCTCGTAAATTACGGGTGAGCATTATATGTTATAGATATTCATCCAGGCAAAAATTGCACGCATCATGAACGATGAAAACATGTGTGTCACGTTCTAGCAGTTTGTTTATGTTTTGAGTGGCATTGTTTCTCACAGACATATTTTTTACAGGTGCCATCAGCATCCAGTGATTTGTGGAGGATTAGTACGCCTAGAATTCAGGTTTTTTGGTTGTATTTATTCCAACCTTGATTCAAAAGTTGATAATTTGATTTCTGACACAATTAGTTTTTTTCACATACGCAGTAGCAAAAGTCTATGCAGTGGTCCTGAGGAAGGCCTTGGACAATTGTGTGTCCAGTTGGCTGAAACATGTAGACCCGTTTTTCGGCAGTTATTTTGTTAAAACTGCTCTAGCACTGTTTTTAGTCTGGATAGCAAGAGATACCTATTAAAATAACTTTTCCTTACTATTCAATTTTAAATTGCACTTTTCACAATTTTTGATCTTGCACTGCGCCCGTCACTCTGATATTTTAGTTCATCATACTGGATAGATACTAGAGAGCTTCACCCAATAGAGCACATTTGAAAACATCCGCGAGCTCCCTTCTGGTAGACGGAAGGTTGTAGCCCTTGGTTACTTTAGTGGGTAACCAGGAGGAGATCCCAGATGATGAAGCATGTCACCTAGGTGAGTGATGGGAATCCGTCCTCCTTTTAGGATTTTCCCCATGGTTCTGTGTTTTTGTTGAACAAAAAGAAAACAAAATTCCTCCTTTTTAACTTTTTTGTCTGTGAGATCATTGCGACTCTGTAGGGTTACCTGGACCTGATAGACCCGTGGACTTCTGCTAGTGTTTATTATGCTCTAAATGGGGAATTGGTCCACGCTAGGTCTTTAAATATTCCCTTAGACCCTCCTTTCTTGTTAGTTTGTTTCTGAGAATCGAAAGTGCACATCCTTTCGTTTCATGACAAATTAAGAAAAACATCAAATTGTAATCAGGCATTACCAGTGCCGGTGCATGACACAAACTCTCTTTCAGAATTTTAAATGCATCAATGCATTAATCTGCAAATGGTATCGGATCTTGGGTATCACTACATGTCAACTTCACTACAGGCTTTGCAATCAAAGAAAACTTTGGAATCTACAGCCGACAGTACCCAACAATTCCAAGAAACATTTGAACCTCCCTCTGAATGGTTGGCTGAATCAGTTTCAGAACAGCATAAATGCGTTCTTTCTAAACTTTCCTTACACCCTTTTCAATATGGGGTCCGAGATAAATAATGCATTTTGGTATGGGAAACCTAATGTCCATTATCAGCTAGATGACTCCACAAAGCAATCATATCAAGTTTACAGTCCTATTTTGTCTTTGATGAGACCAATAGATCATCAATACACTGCATCAAGACTGAATTGCATGGCAATTCCAAACTTTCTAAATCTTTCTTCAGAATTTGTGAAGAAATTGAAGGACTTTCAGTATACCCTTGTGGGATCTTACAACAAACAAGAACTTAATTCAAAAATTGGAGAGCAAATAGAAATTGAGACTCTTCATGAAGGGAAATTGAGAAGAGTGCTTGGCATAAGTCAATGACTGCATACCATTTTGCCTCTTATGGAATTCCTAACAGGATAACTGCTGGATTCAGTACCACTGGACAACAAGGAATATCAATTTTATTAATCTTATGGAGAACTTATATGCTTCTCCATTTGCTATTCAGCTTTTTAATTTCCATCACAGAGGAATTGCAAGGACTACAAAGTACCTCCCAGAGGACTCCTTGTTCGATAATTTTTTCAATTACTGGTTTCATTCCCTCCTCTGCCTCTTTTGTAAGTCTTTATTGTTTAGTTATAGAAAATATTGAATCAAGTTTAACCTTGATTTTAACAAGTTACTCTTTTAATCAATCCACTTTCCATATCGGAAAAATCATACACCTCATCTTTGACAGTATGTCTTAAATCCATAAGCAGATCTTCCTCAGTTAAAACTGAGAACAATTCAACTTTCAAATCTGAAGGACTCAGTTTAAATACTGAGTCCTCATCCTGTGTCTCTATTGCAACACCACCCGGGGTACAATATACCACATAATTAATTTTACACAGTAAATCCCTTCCTAGTATTCACAGGACTCGAGTAACACAGAATAAACTGATGTTTTGTTTTCCATCTGGCCAATTTTAACTGGAGCATCTGTTGTATCCTGATTAACAATTTATTTATTACTAATCCCTACAACTTGGACTTTTCTTCCAGAGAGGGGTAAGTTTGGGACTTCCACAGACCGAACTGTAGAACAACAAAAATCAAACAAAAATGAAAAGGGATGGGGACTGACTTCTCTGTCAGAATACGGGCCAATTTGGTCTACCTCTAGGACTGCTCCAAGCATGCAATTCTCCTTCCCTTTCAGGCACCATTATTTTGAACTGTGCCCTGACAGTTCATCACTCAGAATCAATGCATTCCGCTGATGCTCCGCAGTATGGGGCATTCTGTTTCTCATATTTTGCTGAATTACTGGAGTAATTGGTATTGGCAAGCAAAATGACTTCTGATTCTGCACACCCTTTTCTCTATTCTGCATGTTTGGAACCATCATATTATTTCTCTGCATCTGTGAAACCTGTTCCACATTCCCCTGAATCCGGTTATGATTCTGACGACACTACCTCTTCTATTGCCTGATCTTCTCACAGAAGTGACAAGCTGTATTCTTTTTCATCAATTCAACACTCACATTCACTCCATCACTTCTAACATCATTTTGCATTTGTACTTGATTCATCTCATTCACTCCATTTAGTACAAAATTCATATTCGAACCAATTTGATTTCTAGATCTTTTCTCAGACTGCTTCGTCTGAGCAATCATCAATTTCTCTTTAAGCTTTTTCTGCTTTGTCTCAAACTAATCACTACTGTTCTTAGCCAACATCAGGATCTCGGCTATACCTTTTGTCTGACAACACAACTCAGTTAAATGTGGTTATTGATTTCTGGCCTCAATCCATTCACAAATGCAGATACAAAAGCACTAACTCCATCTTTTTGGGGATTTTCTTATCCACTCAGTTTCTTAAAAATGAGCATTAGCCTCTCATAAAAGGAATGCACTGATTCCTTTGGCTCTTGTCTGGTTCTCAAAATCTTGTGCCAGTTTATATCCTTTTCAGAACTCTTTTTGTTTTCAAATACTCAATCACAGCCTAACATTAATCTGCTATTACAGCAGCTGGTGCATATTTAGGACCATTTTTAGCTGGTTCTTGTATCAGCCAACCAACCACAACCTTACACTCTAACCACAATTCCTCAGGAGCCACAATCTCAAACAATGAATTCAAATCTGTCCACAACACCTGAGTAATGTGTGTCAGCTTATGTACTTCATCGTACCACTTTGCTGGATCTTCTCACAACTTCAGAAAATTGTGTGTAAATGCATACAAATCAGCTTGTTTCCACAGTACATGTATAACATTTTCTCCATGAAGGTCTCTAAAAGGAAATTCCAGAACTGTGCCTGCTCTAACCTTTGAGTCACTGGAAACATATCTCACCCTGTCTTTGACCCCTTTCATCTGTTTTTTATGTGCTATCCCCTTTTTCAATCTTTCTCGCTATTTTTTCAAATCACTTCAATCTAAGTTTTCGGAATTAAATCTTTAATATGAACTCTCAAAGTAATGAAGGTCATTTCTTTGATTTCATCATGTCAAATTCATATTATAATTGTGTTTCACATTCTTCATTTTGCTGATGTCAACTTCTAATTCATCAGCTAACTCCTCCAATTTATCATGTGCCTCATTCACACATCTGGCTGCTTCTTTAATCAAGTATCTAATTTCATCAGCATTGTAAGTCAACATTCAAGCCTATTGAAATCTACCCTTCCCTGAAGCATTTCTCCAAACTCAATTTTCAAGATGCCTATGCTAATTTCTTTAGGAGGAGGCTGCTGCCTCTGGTGCAACCATCTGTCTCTGAGTTTCAGTCCGTACACCTCTACTTGTACTAGGCACTGCTGTCATTACTGACTCTGTCGGGGCACTTGGTCCCACCCCAGTAATAGTTATTACCCCCACATTATCTCCCTCAGCACCTGTGTCCACTCCTATAGTAGCAGGAGTAGCAGATGTCACTGCTTCTGTACATGGAGACGGTCTAGAATTCAAAAGCTCACTAATAAATTGATCATCATCATCAGATTCATCTGCATGTTCACTTTCCTATTTGGTTTTATCTTTTCCCAGCATTTCTTTCTCTGTGACATTAGCAGGAAATGTTTTTACACATTCAATCATTTCTTCTCTGCAACTTTTCTCTTGTCCATCTATTTTAATCTCTAGCCAATATGATCCCACTTATTAAGTGCCTCAAACGGTGTAGGTGTAGGTGTCGGCTTCATATTGTACATAGTTTGTCTTTAAAAATCTAGCTTTCTGACATTAAAGGTACCCTCAAATGGAATTTGTTAAGCTTCATCATGTGCAGTGTATTTATTCTAGTATGAAATCCAGGGACAAGTATTATTTCATAGGCTTGTGTTCCTTCCACAGGTAATTTCTGACCCTTTCTAGGTATTACAGTAAATTTATGCTATACCAATAAGCTTCCCATTCTTCCCTATACTCAAAACAACCAAAGAAAGCAGCTCAAAATCACAACAACCAACTGCATTAACAATGACCAATCTCAGCGCAGCTCTGTCAAAGGTCAAACTATCACAGTGCATGTTCGTCAGCAACCAACCAATGAGAGCACTGCTTTGCGGTGATGTCTCACCAATTCCAGCAACTCTCTGGCTGAACAACCAATTACAGTCTGATTTATCTGTGAACAGGAAAACAACTACACAGCCTCTTTTAAGCTCAGATACCTAACAAAACGCCTTTTATGTTTACCCTATAAAGGAAGGAAAAGTAAAAAATAAGATAATTCTCTCAAAACTATGAAACTTCAGAAAGAACAAAACTCCAAATCGAGAAACGGAAAGCTCAGTTTAATCCACAATTCACACTTGGTAGACCCCAGTCCTACAGCAATCCACTTTATTCAGTGCACTTGTTCTGTGCACAAGAACAAAAAAATACAAATAATACACCAAACAGAAATAGACATTCAACCTAGGAAATGGAAATTTGTTAGTTCAGAATCTCTATTAATGTGTTAGCGGTGCCTCACTCTACACATCATATTTACAGACAAGCAGTGCTTAATTTGAGCCGGTGGTTTCCGGTGCTTGGCACTAGCACTTAATTGGTTTCAGGTGCTGGTACATATGGCAGTCTGCCTCATGGTGGCACTACTCATCTGATTTAGAGATGAGCTGAACAACGGGTGTATATGAATACAAAGTACATAAAAAATTACTAATACTGGCCTTCCCAGCCATCCCTTTAGCTTTGGGGACCTGGAATAATATGAACTGTCGCACTTGCAGGTGAGAGAGATGGTTAGTAGGTGTTTTAGCAGTGGTGACAGGAGCGATGAGTGGTGCAAGCTGCAGTGGCCTCCTGGTCAGGGCCCTAGCACTTATTATTTTACAAATTAAACACTGAAGACAAGTACTATTACCATATCTCGAGATCTTGTATTTGGATCAATCCAATCACCAAACCGACCATTAAACCTCAAATTTGTTTACAAATATGGATAATACATCAACGCAACAGTATTCAACCCATCAGTTGAACCCACAATCATCATCGCATACCCAAACAACTCACAACGGATCAGAAATCCCTCTCACAAAATCATTCCTCAATAAACATTCATAAATTCTCCCTATTCATACTTACACTCAAATCATACAGGAATGCTCATCTTGTCTCTTCATAGGAGTCTCCGCGACACCAGACTTTTGGCAGAGTTCCAAAAACTCCTTTTTCCCTTGGTCCAGGCACTGAAGTCTCAAAAATCACAGGAAAAGCTTTGGACCTACTTTTAGGGATCCCCGAGCGTAAGGAGGTGCTCTTACGCAACCATCCTCTGCTGCCAAATTTGTGGGAGCCTGAACCCCAATAATTTATTGAACGCAGATATTTTGATCACCCCAGAATTATCTCTGGTGATTCGGCTCCAGCACCCTTGTTGTGTGTTCGGCGGAAACTTCGACTCCTTTCATTTTCCATTGTCTCTTTCTTCAGTTTCGATCCAGACTATCTCTAAGCCTGATCATATGACTCTGTCGAGACCAAATCCTGGCATGCTCCAAATAGCATTTGCCAATGCTTCAAATCTCCTTGGCATTCCTATGGATTACTTCACCATCACCCTGTGATTAGCTGCAAAGATCAACCACTATTGCTGCTTCTTTCCAGTACATCTTTCCAGTACATCTCTGTCACCAGCAAGGACCCCTAATTTGATAGATGACAGCGATTGGAAATTACACATGGATCTTTTCAGGGAGACTATGAGAGTTTTAGGGCCTCTGGAGGTGGGTTGTTCTACATCAAGAATAACTTATAAGTTGAAGATGTATTTTAGTTGGCGCCCAGATCCGGACACAGAAGCTGTGGGTGTGTTCAATGAGGATTAAATATGCTTGAAGGGTTATGATTCAGAAAGTATTGCTTGAGGTGAGGGGACAGTGTTGTCAGATGGTGCTAGAGACTTCTTTTTTGGACGTTTCATGCTTAGTTCCTGTCTCTCATGGAGTTAGCTGTAGAGGAACCTTACATGAGTCAGGCAACAGAAGGGCTATTAATAAGACAGGAAGGCGAGGAACATCCTCTAATAGTGTCAGGAATACTAAACCTTTTTCTTTGGATGATATCAGGAATTCAAGAGAATGCAGAAAAAGTTAGTGAGCGACTGCAAGTCTGCTCATTGATACCTGGGCAAAAAGAACAATTGATGGACAGAATGCAGAACAATGTCATACATTCACCCCAGTACAAAGATCTGGGCATCTCCTTGTGTTTGCATTGATACCTGGGCTCCAGGATAAAATATAGAGGTAGAGAGGAGCATAGCGAATATGATCGTGTTGGTGCCCGGAAAAGGTTTGAATTCCTTGGAGGCGAATGAGATTATGTTGGCAAATGTTTTATCAGACTTGTTTAAAAAGGGTTTGTGTTACAGGACAATTAATTGCTACTGATCGGCAACTGCATCAGGGCTTTTGCTACTAGATGATATTTTAATAGGGAAAAGCAAGTAAGTTTGTAGCGTGAAAAAGGAATTCGTCTGAAAAGGCTGCCTAGTGCAAGGTATAGCTGCATGTGGGATATGAACTGGATTTTTTTCACTACTTGTTTCATGGCCTTCAAATACGTTTTTAACACTTAAGAGGTTAATGTTGAAATTAGCATGTTGGTTGTGTTTTGAGATTTGGAAAAGGACAAAGACAGTGAAGCAGTCTAATCTTTATCCCAGTTTTGAATTAAATCCAAGCTTATGTGTAGTTCGCTGCTTGAGAGAGTATGAAAGAGGGATGAGAGTTCAGAGGTGAAGGAGAGAACTAGTTGCCAATTATGTTAAACCTGATAGGGCAGTTACAACAGCAACAATTACAAGATGGGTGAAGGTGGTTATATTTGTGGCAGGTGTTAATATGAAAATATTGTAACCTCATTCTGTACATGGGGTAATGGCAAGTAAAGTTTTTCTTTCCAGTGGAAGATTTGAAGAGATTTTATGTCAAACGAGTAGAGCACGTAGCGGGTCTGGCGTTTAAATACCAGCTTCCTGCTTGACATAAAATGGCGATTCTCCAAGCAGTTGCTAATAGGTGAATCATGATTTTATTAAAGACTGGGAGGCTAGCATTATCTCACCCATCCACTCCCTGTGGAAAGCAATAAAGATTTTAACCTCATGAAAAGTAATGGAGTGGCAATTATTTTAAGCTGTATTGTAAATTTTGAGTTATTGATTTTTGAGAAAATTGTAAATTAAAAATATGTTGAAGTTTACTTTTGTAGCATTCATGTTACATTAATTATTGTTTTTCTGTGTAGAGAATTAACAAGTTAAAGCGGAGAAGTGTATAAGGTAGGGAGAGATGTTGAGCAGAAAAGCAGAAAATAAACTAAAAATGGACAAGACATCAAAAAAAGAGGAAGAGAGATGGGGAGAAGGCACTGTTATTCGCTAAGAAAGGTCTGTTTCACATTATATGGTCACGTTGTTGTAACTGGAATGTTCTTTAGAGTGCTGCAGCAGGGAAGTAAATTAAAGGTTTATGCATAATGCTAGCCTCTTAGTACCTAATTCACAAAGGGATTTATGTGTAGTAAATTTACGAGTGCGGAGTATCCACACTCGCGGTGGAATCTCCCCACTGCAGTTTTCAGTGCAGAAATTCTGCCCCGAGTGCTGCGACTCTGCACTCGTAACTTTACTATACGTAAATACCTTTGTGAATCAGGCCCCTAGTCTTTACTAAAATCACAGTTCTGTTATTACAAACTGCTTGGAGAATCACCACCAGATACCTTTCTCTACTTTATTTCATGATTTCTTGACAAGACAACAATTTTGGCGACGAGATTGCCGGTGGTCTTTTTTATATGTCTGTTCCCTGCGTGTCCCACTGAGATCAGAATTTCAAATTCAAACAAATATTGTAACTGCCCATTGTCAGAAAGGTAAGCTGAAAAGTGTTTGTGTTGTATTGCGAATTAATCGACACGTCTGGTTTTGAAAGATTTACCTTATTAATTAACAGTGATTCTCGATGGCTTTGCCATGCGTGGTCGTTGCAGTGGCACTTGCAACTCCTCACATGCGCCTGACCCATGCGTCCGGAACTGCACATGCGCACTCAGGCCTTGTGACTGGCACCAAGAATAAAGACGGCTTAAGCTGCGTGAGGAGTGCGGACAAGCACTGAGGCTGTGCAACTGATGCCAGGACTGAGATGGACTACACTGCATGAGGAGTGTTGTGCCACGAAATCAGCAGCACTAGTGCGCATATGGTACACTAGCTTACTCTTTGCTCATCTTCTGGGAAAATAAAAATAGCACTAAGAAAGTTGTGTCATCATCTCATATGCACACATTTTACTTCACATCTGGTGTTAGGTCAACAGAGACCTAATTACGTTCCTTTTATGTGTCTCTTTTCTTCAAACATACAATAGCATTATACACACACACACACCAACTGGGGGCCGTCGGAAAGATTAAGCGAGCTATTGCCCAGAGTCACAAGGTGTTGGGCTAACCTGCCGCCGGGGATCGAACCGTGAGCCCCCGTGTTCCGGAGTCAGCCGCCCTGGCAGCTGCACCACACCTCTTCCCATGACTGGTTGAAACATTTCCTAATTGGGTTTATGGTAGGAGTTGTTGCTCTTTTTGTCTTTCAGTATTTGACTACTTATATTTTTGGGGGATATTTTACGCAGGCTGCCCAAAGTATATCCTTTTGACAATACCTATGCTATTATGGCTTCTTATCAGATGTTCAGTTAGCTCAATCTATTCCTTCAGAATCCACGCAAACCTAATACTAAATAACAATGTCTTTTGAAAATTATATCATTGCCATAGATGCTAAAGAATTTTCACCAGAAAGAAAACAAGCTCTTCTATTCATTATGTTGGGTGATGCTGGTCAAGAAAATATCAACATCTTACCTGTTATAGAACCACCTAGAGGACAAGTTTTCTTATATGAGATGATTATAAAGGGACTATATTTGATTTGGAAAAGCATTTTGCTGAGTAGCCAAGTGTAATATGGAGCTTCATAGTTTCCTCTAGAGGAAGCAAATATTCAGTTGAGGAATACATTTCAGCTTTGAGGATAATTGCACCAAAATGTGAACACATATTTGAGGGACTGTTGAAAAGTTGCCCTTTCTGCAGTCACCCCAACTTTTTTTGCCTTTTTCCTCAACTTTATTCTTGCTAGCTATTGAATGCTGTGCACTTTACCCTTAATAAATAAAGCTAAAGTGCTTTTGCTCCATTTTTTTAACAAGGTAAAATTGGTATACACCTGATTGGTATATTTAACTTACCTATAAGTCCCTTGTATCTGGTACCAAGGTGTACACAGGCCTGTAAGTTAAATGTCACAAGAGAATCTGAGCACCCATTTGGCCATCCACTATAGGGACAATGTAAGCATGACTGCAGGCCTGCCATCCACAAACCACAAAACCCTATGGCTGATACTTTATAGAGACCATGTCCCTCTCTACTATTCATGACCCAAGAACAGCTAGAATGCAAACCACAGCATTAGAATTTATTGGCATCCATTTTCCAACAGTCTATCCAAAGAGTTAAATGGCTTTATAAATTCATATCATAAACTTCAATTGAATGCACTCCTCATCTGAGAAAATGCCTTGTGCCCTTTACCATAACGTGCATGTGCATAATATCATCTTTTAATTTATTCCACTGCTAGTGCCATCTTTCAATTCGATGCACTCCTATCTAAAAAGTTCTCTGTGTTTCTCTAAAACCTTATGTGCAAGTGTATAAAATAAACAAAAAAGAAACCTCAATAGCAACTAAAAATAAACCTAACGACTTTAACCTCTACAAACTACCAACAAATGAACATTTAAAATGAGGCTGATGTTTTTTTTTTATCCTTCCAACAGTAAAGAAAGCACCTGCTCCACATTTAAACACCCCTAATGGAAAAGCTGCAAAACAAAACCGTGCAAAACATCTAAGAAGAACATACATGTGAGTATAAGAAATAGAAGTAGTTGCATAATTTTATCTGAAATAACAAAGGTATAAACTTTAAAAAATGTATTTATTTATACCATGACACTACTCTCAGATACAATGACAGAGAGAGCCAAATATATAACATCCAGAAAGGAAAGCAATTACTTAGGCCCTGATTATGACACTGGCAGTCCGACAGCCAGCCCGCAGCTGCGGTGATTGGGAGAACGCCGCCAGCATCCCGACCGCCACATTATAAGTGGCAGTTTTGCCGTGGCGCAGTCATGGCGGCAGCATGCTGCGGCTCTAGGTAAGAGCCGCAGCCAATGCCGCCCATGCTGCAACGCATCTGGGTGGTCAGGTGCTCTGTTTCCCTGCTTCACAGTGTGCATGAGAAACAGTGCACACAACCGGGCAGATGACATGGGGGCACACATAGGTGTCATGTTGAGCATGTCTCCAGGGCACACTCGCCCTGGAGACATAAATTCACCCCAAAGCCTGCATTTCTGCCAACCGTTTCATGGCGGTGTCCCCGCCATGAAAATCATGGCGGAAAGGCAGGTTGTAATGGGCATGGCGGTGCTGATGCCATCACCACCTCCATTGCCCGCTTCTATCCACACCGCCGCCGCTGCGGAAGGTCAGCTCTTGGCGGAGGAGGCAGTCTGGAAGCAGTATTGCAGTGGTGTCACTGCAAAACTTGTGATCGGATGGTCGGACCGCCGCGGTGGCAGCAATCGGACCGCCAACGTGGGTACGGCGGTCCCAGGACCGCTGTACTCATTATCAGGCCTTAAGTCACATGAGTTACAACTTCAACCAAGAAAGTGCATCAACAGAAAATGTGAATTGGAAATGTACCAAATAATATTCTAGTACATGCTATGGGAGGGCCACAACAAACAATGATGTTGTAATTCATGTAGGAAAACACAACCGCTCTCTAAATGTGACAGAAATACAAGTAAGGGAGGCATTACACAATATAAGAGAGGCAAACACTAGCTCCCAGGAACCCACAACCGAAACCCTAAAAGATAGTGGGCCTAATTCACAAACGGCCTCCGCAATCATGGCGGAGGCCTTGCATTTGTGGCGGGACCTCCGCAATGTAAAATTTCTGTACAGAGGTCCCGTCATGAGTGGGGGACCCTCGAGGCGACTGCGAGGCCTCCGCCGCAACTGCGAAGGCTGTTTGTGAATTAGGCTCAAACGGCCAAAAGTCCTCTAACACATCACAGGCCAATTACCACCTATACCCACTTTAAAACGTTTAATTGCATGAACTAAAAAAACTACCAGTGATACTGCTCCTGCTCTTAGAAGATACCAAGACATAGAAATACCTACGAAAGTCACAAAGGGGCCAATTATAATCTCGAGCGGATCGCCACGGACAGGCCGTTGGTGGCTGGCCATCTGACATCAGAAGCTGCGATCCGACCGCCACATAATGATGCAGTCAGTCAGATCGCAGAGGGCGGAGGGACCAACCGACCCCTCCGACAGGCTCAAGGAGCCCGTTGGAGCATCGGTCGGAAAGTAGTCCCTAAAATGGGGGCGGTGCCTGCGGAGGCACCGCTGTAGGAATTACGATTACCCTTTTCCCTTTGCTTTTACATGGTGGTCTGAACGCCAAGTAAAGGCATACGGAGTGGGACTTTGGGGGGCCCTAGTAGGGCCCCTCTGCCTCCGCTATGTGCCCAGGGGGGCACATGATGACCCCAAAACATCCATGCACCCATGCATCCATGCTTATGGTGCCTGGACACGGTGCATGAATGTTTGAGAATGTTTCTTGGGCCGCAGCACAGGCCGCTATGGAAAAGAGCAGTTTTACGACCGCCTGCACAGCGGTCACATTGTAATCAGGCAGGTCGGTCAGACACCTGCCTGAGGCAATGGACGTCGGAAGCTCGTCCGACTACCATCATAATGAGGCCCATATTGAGGGATCTTTCCTTTTATATGTCAACCTAAACAATGAGAAACAAATCCTAAAAGTCTCTACAGCAGATAATTTACTAAAACTAAGACATTGTCAAACATTGATGATGGATGGGACCTTCAAAATGTGTCCCAAACCATTCACTCAGATATACACCATACATGGTAAATATCAAAACACAAATATCCCTTTTATATATGCCCACCTACCGAATAAACAAAGCAGCACCTACGACGACCTCTTAAACCACATTAAACATAAAACAAATAACTACTACCCACAAAAAATAATCATAAAATTTGAACAAGCCATGATTCAAACCATTTTAAAAATTCACCCCCACACAGCCATATAAGGTTGTTACTATCATTTTGATCAAAGCATATGGAGACACCTCCAATAATCTGCACTAAGAGTAGAATATGCAACATGCCAATTTGCATTTGAAATAAAATAAATTATAGCACTAGCCTGTGCCCCTGTTACAGAGGTAGCTAAGCACTACAAGTTACTAATAGAAAGCACTTTCTGCCAACAAAACGAAGACAAACTAAACCCCCTAATGGATTATTTCAAAGACGTGCGAGTTCGCAGACTGCATTACTCCGGACACAGATGCCAACCCAAATTCCAAATACCATGGTGGAATGTATATGACAGCACCTTGGCACACGAAGCCAAAACAAACAAAGCAGTGGAAGGATGGCACAATGCCTTCCAATTGACATTGGGAAGAACCAATGTTCCCTTTAATTTGTTTCCTCTGTGTGCGGCAGTGTAAGGTCTCTGTGCGTTGCAGCCAAGGCTATGTGCGCCAGGAACCCGATCGCGCGCGTGGGTGCATCGACAAATATCAAGTGCAGATTGTGTGAGTATTCATGTTAATCGCTGTGCCAGTCGTGCTGCAATTAACATGAATACTGTCTTAGAGGCACACAAGATGCTCCGCACAGGGACGGCCTTAGCGCTGGTGGTGGTCTGTGCAACAATGTTTGTTGGCGCCCCCCAATGACCACCTCTGCCAGTGATTCCCTCACTATTACCCTTCACCAGTGCCCCTCAAGTCTCAATTACCACACTCTCTGAGATGCATTTAATTTGTTTTATAGCGCCAATCATACCAGTGTAGGGTGTAATTTACATTGCACACACATTAAACAGAGACAATCAATCATAGGTATGAAATCAGTGTATAAGAAATGTTAGATATGACGGGACTGTAAGGTGTAGGAGTGGCATGTCATTCATACTGGTAGGCAGTATAGTTTAAGAGTGCTTTGTCTGGAGAAGCACAAACTTGGAATTTAAAATGTAACACCATGGTTAGGGTTTCTCTTTAAACCTCAATAAATTAAGTGCTATTTTTGGCAAAGTTTTCTGATTGCAGTTTAGCAGCATCACTGTGTATGTGCCTTAAAAACACTGTTGTGCAAGTACAGGGCCTAGGATGCAGGCTAACAGACTAACACGAGCAGGTAAAACAGTGCAGATCCAGCATGAAGAAACAATAATCATTTGGTGATATTTTTCAAGCAATATCAATTAGGAGTTGTTTTTAAGCACAGAACAGAGGCTTCGTTCAAGGATGGGTGTAGAACAGTTTGCCTTTTCAATAACTCCCCAATCCAGAGCCATGAGATATCTCACCAGGAGCCAGAGGCTTGGACTGTGGCAAATAGAGCCAGAGCTGGCTTTAGCGTTGGTAGCGCCCGGTGCGACAATGTTTTTTGGCGCCCCCCCAGTGACCACCTTCGCCACGGATTCTGTCACTACCACCCTTTAACAGTGCCCCTCACGTCTCCATAACCACTCACTCACTGAGATGCATTTAATTAGGTTTATAGCACTGCTCATACCAGTGTAGGGTGTCAGAGCACTTTACATCAAACACACATTACACAGAGACAATCAATCACACGTGTGTAAATCAGTGTACAGTAAATGTTACATCAGACAGAGGAATACAAGGTGTAGCAGTCACATGTCATCCATACTGGTAGACAGTATAGTTTAAGAGTGCTTGGTCTGGAGAAGCACAAACTCAGAATTTCAAACATAACACCATAGTTGGGGGTTACATTTAATAATAAGAATTGATTTTTATTTTATTTTACAGAAATGAACCTATTTTGCAAGGTTAGAGTAATGAAAGGCTGGGGGGGAAAGCATAACGCTATAATAATAATATACATTGCAGTTTGCATGTAGCTCTTAGATGTCAGTTATTAGCTCACTGTTCTATATTAGGATTTATACACTGCATGGAACAAAAGGATCTCTCTGACAAAAGCACTGACCTCTTTACATTATATGCACTTTGTGATCTCCACGGCACACGTACTTTGCATCATTCATATTAACACACTGCGCTACTTTTGGTTGAGTCAAAACTTCCACTAAACAAAACTCTGATCTCACTCCAGGAAGAACGTTAATCACTGGAGTTATCTAGACATTTTTATTGTTGTATGAAAATTGCTGGACGCAGGGAACACAGCATTATAACATACTTGCGAACAACGCGCCCCCAGAAGTCAGTCCTAGAGCCGGCCCTGAATAGAACAGGCCAGATCCACACAGGTGATCCAGCGCGATATTAGCAAACAGCATTCATACACTAGATACTCACTTGGGCCCATACATTCATACTACGCTAATACTTACGCTGGGTTTTATCAGTTGTTACTCTCTATCAAAATCCCTGCTACCAATTACCTTCTGATTGAAGAGTAATGACTTACCAATGAATCCTTTGCTAATTGGGAAATTTAAAATGAGTGACATTCATTATAATACAAAATCTTGAAATAACCACTGAGTCAGGAAGTTTTAAAATGTTTATCTAAAGATTTAGCAGAGTAAAATACAGAGCCACATGGTACTTAATCGCAATACCCAAGATTAAGCATAGAAATGATTATTGCTAATCAATGACGGTGTTTAAAGAAGAGGAGAAGATAGAGACAGCAGCGCAACTAAAGGTTGCTTTATATTTACCTAAGTGCGAGAACCAAACCCCTTAGCCAAGGAGTTGGAATAATAGGACCCAGGAAGGATGAAGAGCAAAGACCTCCTCCAGGATCAGGACAGGACCGGTGACCTCTCTACAACGACGCCTGCGTCGTTCCCCTCTCTGATACTCGGCTTTTCCTCGATTCTCCCGTGCTTTCCTTCTTATGGACTCCGCCGCCCCCTCCTCTTCTGGACAGGGATTCAGTCTGCAATCGATCAGCTTAGCGGTCTGGAGCTCTTCCTGTCAGCATCTCCGCTCTCCTGTGCTTCAAGACTTCTGACCAACTAATTAACTAATTCTATATCTATTATACCCTTCTACGCCCATGTACCTCCCCTTAATGTTGCTAAAATATGGGACCACTACTTCTGATTGGACAGGGACAGGGGGTGGATTCTCGCACCATGTTGATTTGGCCTAAATTGTAAAGCCTATTGTCTTTACGTTCCCACCCCTTCAAATTAATACATTCGCTTTATTTCCCACCCGTCTCATGACAAATGTAAACCAATTTTCATAGACAATGTGTCAATATGCAACAGGAAAGCCAAAATACAGCATCTTCGGCCATCAGGTCACGGCCTTGGACTTCGTCCAGATTGACTTCATTTGGCAGGCACACATGACACATGCGCAGAACCAGTTGCCTCTCGAGTTTCAGAACACCAACCCAGGCCCAAGTTTACGAACTAATAAAAGTGCAAGAAGAAAATATTAGAATCACAAATAAAATGTTTCACTGTATACCCACTTTTTCTATTCTATTCCCATTTAATTATATATTCTAACCCGCGTTAGTAGCGTTAGGAAACGACAATTTAGTAATGACATGAGAGCAAGCTGAAGCATGTGAAAACATCAAGCAGCCATTTTAATGCACACTGCGCAGAAGCAGAAGTTTCCCACCAAGCAAAGAAAGACGTCACACCATGTGATATGGTTGCGACATGCGCATTGAGTTTTCCCGCGCATAGCGGCTATTTTGAATTACAAACAAGCGTTATTCATTAGTAAAACACATAGGCAAGCATCCCTTTCTTTTTGTGTCGTGAATGCAAAGGTTAGTATTAACAATACAAGTTTAATAAATTAATACTGTGAGGAGGATTGAATACAAGCAAGTTTCATTTATGAAACCTTGCTCCATCAATCCCCTCTCTGATGGCGTTTCTGAGCCATCAAAACACTACCCTCAATCAGATGCCAACTTCTAGAAAATTACTTCATTCTCATCTTTACACTTTCTATTTTTACAATCTCCTTTTAATTTCTTGTATAATTCACTTCTCCATTCTTCAAGTTCGATTTCATCTACCTTTCGTTTCTTTCCTCTTCCTGTCACCTTATACGTTCCATTCTTTTTACAGCATTTGCACCATATTGTTATTGCCAAAATTATTATTGCTATCCCTGCTAAGGGTACTAATATTTGACCTATAAGTCCTTTCCCTATATTAGCAAACCAGGTTCCAATTGACGAGATACTATTTGTCAATCTTTCCCATACGCTATCAACTTCCAGTGGTTTAAGTTCTTTCTCAAGTTTAGTTATATTATGTATATACGTTCCAATTTCTGCACTCTTATCAGGAATATAAGTGCAACAATGTTTCGTCTTCAATAATTTACAGACTCCGCCCTCTTTTGCCAATATTATATCAAGAGCAATTCGATTTTGCATCACCATAGATCTAATCGCAATCATTTTCGCATTAATCATTAGAAATCCTCCAGCAGTATCCGTTGATAAACGATCAACCACTGTAGACAATTTACATATTTTCCTTGAGTTCAGAATTATTCCCACTGAAGGTATCAATGCACCAAATATATCACCTACAATTTCTGAAAAACTAGCTCTTTTACTACGTATTAATTCGCTATTGTTTTCATTGCTCCCAGTGTTTCTTTTTACGTGGTATATCTTTGGAAATACTATTCCAAAATAACAACTTCCATACCACCGTGCAGGAAGCCTAAAGTAAGCCTTATTCCCACACACATAATAGATTCCAGGAAAAACTGAATCTGTTCCTCCCTTGAGTCCCCAACCTCCAAGAATTAAAAATTGTGTTCACATTCACTGGTACCGATGAAAACATTGTTATAATCAGTCTTTAACCTATGAAGACAAATTTTTCCTGTCTTTACAAAATCCAGATCCATAGCAGCTTGAGCCTTGCCAGGTGTGTAACTCCCTTCTTTCTCAGCCCAAGGTGGTAAATGAGCCTTATGCTCAGAAGCTTTCTTTTGCAAATCTCGTCTTCTATCTTCTACTAAATTCAAAAATATCTTCTCTTCTTCAAGTAAAGAACATGTTAGATTGTGTCTATGTGCATGTGTTATGTCTATTGATTTCATTGTTAAGAAAAATTCTCCCATAAACTGTGCGTCTTGACTACTAAGCACTGGGTTCTTACTCTTGCGAATCGGAACCTCAGAAAATATCACATCTAAGTTTGAATAATAATACTGAAGTCTCCCTGTTCTATAAAATAAACTAGACAAAACACTACATGATATACCATATGTCAGTGGTAAGTGATGATATGTTAATCCTTCTGCTACTGATTCAGGTAACTTCATACAGACATAACAATTACTAACTTCCATTGTGTCTACATATGGAAACAATAACTTTGTGAAAACGTTTAAACTAGTGTCGTTGTCAGCTACTTCATGATGAATTTCTGGTTCATCTTCTGCCATTAGTTCTACTCTATTGCCCTTCATGTTTGCTGTCCTCTCCTTAGTTTCATTATTAATCTTTTTATCTATTATCATAAGGTAAGGAATTGCTACAATCAGGACTAACCATACTATAAGCACCATTACTAGACTACATATGCATATTGCACAGCATCTTCTACAACATTTCTGTTTTGGTCTCCCAGCAACTCTATCGTCAGGCATTTTTCGACAAGGAAGATTGCTCTTCTTATCTTTTCTTCTTTTCTTTAGCTTATTCTTTTGCTTAGTCAGGGTGGTCTTGTTTCTTCTTCGTACGTCAATTCTGCACTTGTTCCTTCGCCACCACTGTCACTTGACTCTGAGCTTTCAAAATCTTCAAGAATGATATAGGTCCAGTCAGGACCCTTAAATTTGTTATTCACAAGTTTCAGTCTTTTACTTCTTCTTTTCTCTGTCTTTTCTCTTGATCGGTTTGACTTGATACTTCAGGTACTTGATCTGGATCTTCACTTCTGGTTGTTATGTGGTACTTTACTCTTTTAATGACACTAGGCCAATGATCTCTTTTTCTTGTTTTCTTTGTTGGCATTGTTTCTTTGTTTTCGTCTTTAGAGATCTCGTTAATTTCACTGCTTAGCACTGTTTCGTGTTCTTCAATTACTGTGTTTCTTGTTTGCTCCTTTTCAGGTCTAATTAGTTTTTCTGTAACAGCTCCGCTGTGAGTTTCCAATAACTGACCTTGTTCTTTATTTATTTCTTCAAGTTCATGTTTTTCAAGGTTTTCTTCTTCTGTGCACTCTTCTTGATCTAACTTGTTCTGATCAGGGCTTATTGCACTGTGAACTTCTGCAGCCTGACCGGATTCTTCTAGACCTGTCTGTCCCTGATCAAAGTCTATTAGGTCTTCACTGTTTTGAGTCCAGTTTTCTTTCCCTATCTGCCCTTGTTCAGGATTTCTTAATGTCTTTTCTTTTTGTTCCTGAACTGCTTCTTCTTCACCTATCTGATCTTCTTCAATTTCTTCCAATTTCGCTTGACTTCTTGTTCTGTGGTATACTTCAGGAACTTCTACCACTGGTATCCAATCCTGACTTGTGCTCGGTTGTTCTTCTTCAGCTTCTCTGGAATCTCGAACTTGAGATCCTACAGCTGGGCAACCTTCAGCCTCTTCAGTGATTGGCGTTGTCTGAGGATTCTCTTCCTCGGGATCTGGTACTCTCTTGGTGTGACTTACATGAATCCAATTAGGAAATCCGGCACACTTCACTGCTGTATTCGTTGTCAGTATGACTTGACACGGTCTGCCCCATCTAGGTGATAGACACGTTTCTCTGGTGTGATTCTTCACTACCACCCAGTCACCAGGATTCAGATCATGTTCTTGCTCGGGCTGCCTGGAAACTGCGTCTTCTCCAACCTGATGAGAGACAGAACGCACTAGGTCAGCCAATCCTTTGCAATAGTCCAGAACCATATCATCAGATATATTCACCAGTTTGATTGTGGGAACATGTGTTTGTCTCATTGCTCTTCCCATCATTATTTCATGTGGGCTCAATCCTGTGGTTCTGTCAGGTATACTTCTGAGTCCCATTAAAACGAGTGGCAATGCATTTGGCCACTCTAATGATGTGGATGCACACATTTTTCCCAATCTTGACTTTATAGTGCCATTCAATTGTTCAACCACTCCAGAAGCTTCTGGACGATATGCACAGTGCAGTTTCTGTTGGATTTGGAATGCTTCACAGATTAGTTTGATCACCTTGCTGTTAAAATGTTTTCCTCTATCTGATTCCAAAGTTACTGGAAAACCAAACCTAGGAATGAGCTCTCGTAGCAACAGTTTTGCAACTGTAATGCTGTCATTTCTCCTAGTAGGGTAAGCCTCCAACCATTTTGAAAACAGGCACACTATTACTAGTACATATTTCAGCCCTCTACATGGTGGTAACTGTATGAAATCAAACTAAAGTCTCATAAATGGACCCTCTGCCTTTCCAATTTTCCCAAATCCAATTACTGTCTTCCTCCCCGAATTATGCATCTGGCAAGTTAGACATCTCTGGCAAAGACTCTCTGCAACAGCCCTGAATTTGGGATTGTACCAATTTTGTCTGAACAGCCTAATCATTGCATCTCTCCCTATGTGTGTGTCTCCATGATGCATTCTAGCCATTTGTGAGAGTAAACAGTCTGGCAAGACTGGTCTGCCATCAGCACTGATCCACACTTCATCAACTCCTCTTTGGGAACAACCCACTTTGACCCACAAATTCTTCTCACTTTCATCAACCTCATCTTGCAATTTCTTCACCTCATTCCAAGTTTCAGGTGGCATATACAGCATAAGTTGGCAGCTTATTCCCATTCTTTCCACCCTCTTATTGACTGACATTCTGGTTTTGGCACAATGTTGAGCCACCAGATCTGCATATCTGTTGCCGACTACCACCCAGTCATCTCCTGACTGGTGTGCGGCACATTTCACCACAGCCAATTCTTTTGGTGATTGTATTGCTTCTAGCAATTCCCTTACAAATTGTCCATTTTTAATGGGGGATCCTGAAGAAGTCATGAAATCCCTCTGCATCCATAGTTGGCCAAAATCGTGCACAACCCCGTAACCATATTGGCTATCTGTAAATATGGTTACTCTCTGATTCCTCCCAATTTTGCATGCTTTTATCAACGCAATCAATTCAGCTACTTGTGCAGATTTGACTCCTGGTAAATAAGATGCTTCAACTATTCCAGTTAATTCACATACCGCATAGGCAGCAGTTAGTTTACCATCTTCATGTCTTTGACATGAACCATCTACAAATAGCTCCCTGTCTGGCTTTTTAAGAGGCTGTTCCTCTATATCTGGGCTTGGTTTTGTGCATAATTCTGTAATTTGTATACAATCATGTTCATCGTCTTCATCATCTTTGATTCTCTCATGATATGGGTCTGGTAGTAAGGTTGCTGGATTTATTATAGTACACCTTACCAGGTTCACATTTTCAGCACCCATTATGATTCTTTCGTATTTAGTCAGCCGACTAGGAGTAAGATGCTGAGTTCGGGTTCTTGTCAACAGAATGACAACTGCATGTGGAACATACACTTTTACAGGGTGTCCCATCACAATTGACTCACTTTGTTCAATGCTCAAACAAGTAGCCGCTACTGCTTTTAGGCATCCTGGCAACGCGGCTGCTACTGGGTCCAATGTAGCAGAAAAATATGCTATAGGACGTCTTTCCAATCCATGTCTCTGAGTTAAGACAGAAAGTGCACAATTTTCTCTCTCATGACAGAACAATGCAAATTCTCTCTTATAATCAGGCATGCCTAAGGCAGGTGCTGAACATAGGGCATTTCTCAATTTTACAAAGGCTTCTACACTTTCGTCCTCCCACTCAACAGGGTCCTTTGCTTTCTTTTTTGTCATGTTAATTAAGGGCTTAGCCAACATGGAAAATCTTGGTATCCATTGTCGACAGTAACCTACTATTCCTAGGAACATTCTCACTTGTCTTTGTGTTACAGGCATTTGCATTTTCTTTATTAAAGCTACTCTTTCAGCTGTTACCTTTCTTTTTCCTCTCTCAATTTGGTGTCCCAAATATTTAACAGCTGTTGTACAGAATTGTAATTTTTCAGGTGAGACTTTATGTCCTTCTTCTGCCAAAAGATTTAATAATGCTATGGAATCAACAACACAGTCCTCTCTGGTATTCGATGCCACCAATAAGTCGTCGATATATTGGACTAAGACTGAGCTTCCTGGCATCACTAGTTTTTCAAGGCACTTTTTCAGTATCTGGTTAAAAATAGAAGGACTTTCTGTGTACCCCTGAGGAACACGATTCCACACATAAACTTTGTTCTCAAATTTAAATGAGAAAAGATACTGGCTGTCTGGATGTAATGGTATTGAAAAGAACGCTTGACACAAATCAATTACTGTGAACCATCCTGCACTCCACGGAATCTGGTATAGAATTACTGCAGGATTTGGTACTATGGGACAACATGGTTCTACAATCTTATTTATTTTCCTCAGGTCCTGAACAATCCTATATTTTCCACTAGGTTTCTTTAATCCCATTATTGGTGAATTACATGGGCTACTCATTACTACTTTTAGGATATTTTGTTCTACCATTCGATTTATTTCTTCAATGACTCCTGCTTTTACTTCTGCACTCATTTTGTACTGTCTGGTATTTGGGAAAATTGCACCTTCCTTTACAGTAATTTTAACTGGATCTATTTTAGCCATAAGTCCTACTTCTTTCCCGGTGAAATCCCATACTATGGGGTTTACTGTACCTTTTAATTCTTCTGGCAACTCATCTTTTGTTATTAATGAAAACATCTCATCCACTTCTGTACCTTGTTTTGCAATCATAATTTTATATACATGATCTTCATCTGGTGTCTGAACTGCCACACCATCCGGTGTGCAGAAAATTGTACAATTCATCTTGCACAATAAATCCCTACCTAATAAGTTTACTGGATTAGAATCACACACTACAAATTGATGCATTTCTCTGAAGTTTCCAATTTTAACTTCCATGGGTTCGGTAAGAGGCGTTCTAATCCGCTGATTAGCTACCCCCACTACTTGGATATTTTCACCAGAGAGAGAAGGTCTGGAATGTCTGCTGTTCTCACAGTAGACCGGGTAGCACCAGTGTCCAAAAGGAAAGTAATATTATTACCTTTCACATTCCCTTCAACATATGGACCTGACTGATCTACCTGTAAGGATGCGCCAAGTATGCACTCCTTCTTCCCCTCTCCTAGGCACCGTCATGGACTGAATTGACAGAAATCGTCCGGCAAAAAAATTGTGATGTCATATAATCATTCTTACCACTTCCTCCCGGCTATCCGATGTCTGTACCATGCTTTGCTCTGCTTACATTACCCTGAATAGGTACAGGTGGCAACTGACTCTGAGGATTTGCACCCTGCTGTGAGTCATTCTGCGTCTGTGGATTTAAATTTTGATTTGGGCCATTATTATTCCGAATCTTTTTACATTCATCCTTCCAATGCCCCAATTTTCCGCATCCATGACAAGGAAATTTCTTTTTAGCTTCTTCTCTACTCATTCGTCCTCTAAATTTTCAGTATCACCATTCGTTCCAGAATCTTTTCCTTGATTTTCACCCGGATTTTCCAAATTAATTCCCTGTTTCTCAGCCATTTTCACCTGGGCCCACATCACTTTTTCCTGCAATTTCTTATGTCTATCCTCAATATCGTCTCCACAATATTTTGCATACTTCAAAATTTCGTCGATAGGTTTCCCCTGCCAACACAACATGTGCTGCTTAATCATCTGACAAATTTCTGGCTTTAGACCATAAACAAATCGATACACAAACTGACTCATGTTCTTGTCTCCAATGTCCTCAAATCCACTATACTGTTTAAATACCTGCAATAGACGCTCATAGTAGGAATGTACTGATTCATTAGCTTCTTGGGTAGTTCGATCTATTTTTACCCAATCTGTTTCTTTCGGTGGTATTTTCCCTTTCAGGTAAGTTATCACTTGCTGATACTTTTTCATCACATCATTTGACGGGGCACCTGTCTTCGGATCTCTAGGATACTCATCACTAGGCCAATCGACTGTAATTTTACAATCTGTCCACAAATTGGCAGGTACCACTATGTCAAACAACCCATCCAAATCCTTCAACAATACCTTTGACACCTTCACAAACCTGTCAACCTGCTTGTACCATTCACTTGGTTTTTCTCTCAATTTTGGAAAATCATTCGTAAAAGATAAAATATCCTGTCTGCTCCATGGGACATGTACATATCCTCCTCCCGCAACTTCTCGCATTGGATACATCTGGTCTGCTTTCCCTGTTTCTTTCATCACATATTCTGATGCTGTTCTACTTGTTCGTGCTTCTTCCTTTTTCTTGGCCCACCTAGTTTTCCATTTATCTAGGTCTCCCCATTTTTGCAAAACTAACATTAATTCTCTTATTCCAGAGGCATTCATATTTTCTAAATCTTTGTCTGAAAATTCCGCTCTATAGGGTTTCTGTAGTACCTTTGATCTCCCTATTTCTATTCCCATCTGTAGTGCCAAATTGGATAATTTTTCATGAAATAACCTTACATTTCTGGTGATACTCCTGCACAGGAACAATAATTCTTCTTCATCATAGGTATTTAAGCGTTCTAGTCCTACATTTCCTGCTATTATTTCTTCTAATTCGACTTTCAATTTATGAATGTCCATTATTTTCGGAGGTGTGCACTGTTTAACTGACCCTTGCACCCATCTTTCTAGATTTTCAGGTGTTACTATGGTAGCACTTTTTGCTCCCGATGAAGTTATTAAACTTACATCTTTTGAACATCCAGGTACATCTTTTCTGGGAGTGCTATTTACAGAACCTCGAATAGTCAAGTCCATAAGTGATATTGTGGATTCACAGTCACTAAATTGATCCTCAATTATAACTGGAGCTTCAGGTTTGGGATTATTCACAGCAGTAGGTGTAAGTATCGGTGGAGGACAGCTTCCCTGAGTACCATATAATGGAACTACTGGACCAATTGTCACAGGTATGGTCAACGAATCAGGATGTACTTTTATCTGGGTTATTTTCTGTATTAATTCTGCTCTGGTCTTTTCTAGGGCTTCTTTTTCTTTGTCATGAAGTATTCTACTCGTGGTGAATTCATGCATTACCTGTGGCACTAATGGAGTTTTCAGTGGTGCACTTGGGGTGCATCCACTTGTCCCTTCCTGATATGGTGGGAGATTTCTTAACATTTCCTCCATAAATTCGTCTTCAGACTCCTCATTTCTCATTAGAAGTTTTGTCTTTTCTGTGCACTTACTTCCTAATTTCTCCTCTGCTGAGAACAATGGATATAATTCTTCTGTAATCATTGCCCTTCTCCATTGTTTCATCTGACCTTCCCTAGACTCACGTATATATCTGGGAAAAAATCCTGGATAACTCCTATTACTTCTAGATCTATCCCGCTCAAATGCCTCGGTTTCCCATTCTTCTAGAGCTTTGTACTGAGTTAATCTAGGTCTGGGTTCTAAGTCATTCATCCTCAATCTTAAGTTTTGTAGAATTCGCCCATTGAACGTGCCATTTTCGGGAAATGCTAATATTCCATCATTTTTGGTATATTCTATCCAATTCTCCATCCATACACAAGTATGATAACCTCTCTCCATCATCATGAATGAAGCGGGCGTTTTAGCTGGTGGAATAATAATTCCTTCTCTAGTTTTGATTGGTTTGTCCTTTTTAAAATAATTCTTAATCTTTTGTAAAAATGACATTTTTCTCCTTTCTCCGTACATTCTATCTAATCTTCGGTGTACAAAATTATATTCTGCAAAACCTAGGAATCTCCTATCCGGACGAGTTCCTGTTAAAGTCGGATCGCGTTTTAACATGCAATCTTTATCCACTAAGATTTTAGCTTCTAAAATATCAACCAATCAAGTCTCTGCTAACTTTTATTTCTGAACCAATCCTTGCGCGGCCTTTTGGTGACGTTTATCTGTCAACCCCTCCTTTACAATCTGCTCTTTTCTGTCCTTGCTGGTTTAACCAATCCCAGCGCGGCACCTGTGACGTCAGTACTACTCCTGACTACTGACCCCTCCTTTACAAGGGTTTTTCCACACCCACTGATTCAACCAATCTCAGCGCGGCGTTTAGTGACGTTAGCTCCCTCTCCGGCAACTGACCCTCCCTTTACAAAAATGTACGCAAACTTATTTTCTCTATAAATCTTAATTAAATGTAAGTAACAACATAAAACATTCGCTATCGTGCCAATTTCTCTAAAATAGAAAAGATAGTTTTTCTCTCACACTTAGTAAACCTTTCCGTTTACTAAACATACACTACGAGTAAAACACTTCCGTCTACTCTTCACACAAGCTCCAGAAGTACCTGTTACTTCTCCAATGTTACCCTTTCTAGGTGATATAACATCAAATTTTTACCAGCGTACTCTTTTGCTATTACTCACACGCATAGAGTCCCTAACGAGTACTGAAAGTCCTGATTAACTTTTCAGTACTAATTCTGCCTGACAGATAACCTCACTGCAGTATGGCTTCCACTTACCATCCGCTATTCCTTTTACCCCGGGTATTCTGGACAACATAAAACAAAACTTTGAATACACGGATGTTAGTTCATAAAAATACAAATAAAAATTCTCATTACCCAATTAACAAAGAGTAACCATCCTCTGATTACCAGAAAACTGATCCAGCGCGATATTAGCAAACAGCATTCATACACTAGATACTCACTTGGGCCCATACATTCATACTACGCTAATACTTATGCTGGGTTTTATCAGTTGTTACTCTCTATCAAAATCCCTGCTACCAATTGCCTTCTGATTGAAGAGTAATGACTTACCAATGAATCCTTTGCTAATTGGGAAGTTTAAAATGAGTGATATTCATTTATAGTACATAAATGCTGAAATAACCACTGAGTCAGGAAGTTTTAAAATGTTTATCTAAAGATTTAGCAGAGTAAAATACAGAGCCACATGGTACTTAATCGCAATACCCAAGATTAAGCTTAGAAATGATTATTGCTAATCTATGACGGTGTTTAAAGAAGAGGAGAAGATAGAGACAGCAGCGCAACTAAAGGTTGCTTTATATTTACCTAAGTGCGAGAACAAAACCCCCTAGCCAAGGAGTTGGAATAATAGGACCCAGGAAGGATGAAGAGCAAAGACCTCCTCCAGGATCAGGACAGGACCGGTGACCTCTCTACAACGACGCCTGCGTCGTTCCCCTCTCTGATACTCGGCTTCTCCTCGATTCTCCCGTGCTTTCCTTCTAATGGACTCCACCGCCCCCTCCTCAGGACCTCTTCTGGACAGGGATTCAGTCTGCAATCGATCAGCTTAGCGGTCTGGAGCTCTTCCTGTCAGCATCTCCGCTCTCCTGTGCTTCAAGACTTCTGACCAACTAATTAACTAATTCTATATCTATTATACCCTTCTACGCCCATGCACCTCCCCTTAATGTTGCTAAAATATGGGACCACTACTTCTGATTGGACAGGGACAGGGGGTGGATTCTCGCACCATGTTGATTTGGCCTAAATTGTAAAGCCTATTGTCTTTACGTTCCCACCCCTTCAAATTAATACATTCGCTTTATTTCCCACCCGTCTCATGACAAATGTAAACCAATTTTCATAGACAATGTGTCAATATGCAACAGGTAAGCCAAAATACAGCATCTTCGGCCATCAGGTCACGGCCTTGGACTTCGTCCAGATTGACTTCATTTGGCAGGCACACAGGACACATGCGCAGAACCAGTTGCCTCTCGAGTTTCAGAACACCAACCCAGGCCCAAGTTTACGAACTAATAAAAGTGCAAGAAGAAAATATTAGAATCACAAATAAAATGTTTCACTGTATACCCACTTTTTCTATTCTATTCCCATTTAATTATATATTCTAACCCGCGTTAGTAGCGTTAGGAAACGACAATTTAGTAATGACATGAGAGCAAGCTGAAGCATGTGAAAACATCAAGCAGCCATTTTAATGCACACTGCGCAGAAGTTTCCCACCAAGCAAAGATAGACGTCACACCATGTGATATGGTTGCGACATGCGCATTGAGTTTTCCCGTGCATAGCGGCCATTTTGAATTACAAACAAGCGTTATTCATTAGTAAAACACATAGGCAAGCATCCCTTTCTTTTGTGTCGTGAATGCAAAGGTTAGTATTAACAATACAAGTTTAATAAATTAATACTGTGAGGAGGATTGAATACAAGCAAGTTTCATTTATGAAACCTTGCTCCATCACAGGGATCCAGTATCTGGGAGACAGTCACTCACCTTGAAATTATTTGTTGTGATGGGCGCATCACTGTATGACTTCAGAAAAGCTGGTGGGGCTGGATAGCCTCAGGCAAGGGCCCACTTGTAGGAGGCAAGACAGGAGCAGGAGTAGCTCTGGCAATAGGCCCCGACCCAGAGCTCATTGCAGGTCTGGAGAGGGCCACTGGTGGGCCGGTGTTTCTTGGAGCTGCAGCAGTGTCCTTTTGGTGGGACGTTCCTGTCGGCTCCCCCACACTGAAGGAAGCACACCCCCATTCTCTCCCCCTCCCCCACATTACCCCGGGTGCAGGAGTTAACATGCCTTAGACCACAGTTATGTTTTAGACTTGTTATAAGAGCAACATGCAGAATTTGTTCAATAAACTAAGCGTGAACGTTGCAAACATTTCATGTCTCCCCACAGCAAGTTTAAAACCAAGACGTGTGCTTTCAGGGGACTCTGAAAGCACACGTGTGCATGTAGACTTGCTGCATTTCTCTTGGTAATAGATTGTGTGCTGCGCTCTATTATCAAAAGAAATGCAGAAAGTATTCATGTTAATTGCAGCGCCCATCATGCGCTGCAATTAACATGAATACTTTATCAAAGGCATACAACCTGCCCCGCAGCTGCGCCCTTTTAACAAAAGAAATGCAGCAAGTGCAGGAGGCACTTGCCGCTGAACTCACCTGTGTGCGCCTCACACACTACACTGCGCGCTCGAGGTGAGATAGGTGTGCGCGCGCGCTCGCACGCACCTTATGGGGAACAGTGGGAAGAACCCAACCTACACTGTTCAAATTTATGGGAAAAATAGTTTCCAAAAATGCAAAAATAAAACTAATCCAATAAACAGTCCCTCAAAGCAATCCAAAGTATCTAGGAACCCGAAAAAGGGATCGATTCCGATTCGGGCCGGAAAAAGCACCGACCGACTCGGATCCGGAAAAAATACCGACCGACACGTACCCGTGGCGCACGACACGCCAAGTACGATGCAAGGCGCGAAAAATCCGACCGACACGTACCGAAACCAAGTCGACCGACCGAGCCGCACGGAAAACAGCAATCCGGCCGGAAAAACACGCGAATCCAACCGACCGACACGCACCCGGAACAAATCCGACCGAAACGTACACGCTAACTCCAAACCGCAAAGTACGATGCAAGGCGCGAAACCACGAGCGAGTCGGACGGAGGACAAGCCGTACGACCGACACGCATACAAAACCGAGCCGAAGCAACACAATACACCGCGACCGACGCGTATGCAGCATAGAAAACTGCACAAACACAGCGTGAACGAAACGGAGAACACCGTACGAGACCAATGCAGGGTCCGACTCGGTCACAAGAACGTTTCCAACATACACAAACAGCACAAAGGAAAAATCACCCAAAAAAAGGCCAAACAAGCAATTACCAAGCCAATAAATACTGGGGGTGGGGACAGAGAACAAAGACACACCCACAACTCCACCTATATAAAGGACACAAATCACTACCATGAGCCTTTGCAAATGCCATTCCACTGCCAGCACCCAAGAGAAAGCAACCACACACCCACAGCTCATCCCTCACACAAGCCACACACCATCAGCACACCAACAAATACCTACCTCACATACACCCAGCAAAACACACACTCACACACCCTCACCTGCACACCAACACACACATCACCCACCATCACCACCCATCACCATGCCCCCCAAGAAGAATCCCAAGTTCCTAGATAGTGAATTGGAAGTCATGGTAGACGAGATCCTCAGGGTGGAGCCACAGCTGTTTGGCACACTGGTCCAACAGACCCCCATGTCGCAGAAAACCAAGATGTGGGAGAGGATCATCAACAGGGTGAACGCCCAATCACCATGTCGGCGCACAAAGACCGACATCCAGAACAGGTGGTATGACGTGCGCAGGAGGGTACGGGACATGCTGAAGAAAGACTACATCAACAGCCAACACACCGGCAGTGGCCCTCCTGCCAAGCCAATATACCTCAGGCCCTGGGAGGAGAAGGTGCGGGCCATCCTTCCGCCAGTGAGCGTATATGGACTAGAGGACATCCCAGAGCCTGGTGAGTACACAACAAATGTACACAATATACTGCCACAAAACACACACATCACTGTCAAGGGGAGAGTCAAACCATGCACTCATAGCAATTACACAGCAACTAGAACAGAATCATCCCAAAATGTGTATGTCAGTCAGATAAACACAACACATGCCATCAAAAAAGTCACATCCAACTGTGCCAACACATGTACAAACACAACCACAACTACAGCTAGGCAGTGGCACAAATAGAACTAACAAACACATCCACACATGTAGCCACCACAACAACACCAACACACAGTGAAGACCACTCAAAGGAAGGAATTCTGTGTATGCTGGCCAAGTCAGTGTAGCCAATAGCATCATGGGAGTCGCAGTCACACATATTGCCCCCCCACAACTGTCCCATCAACACCACCATGAACCATGCGCACATCACAGGGAGTGGAGAAGGACTCACAAGATGGCTGACACTGGCTACTGCTGTGGGAAGCACAAGGCCCTGCTGGCAACTGTGCACCAACAAACAGCAGGACACCACTGACTGACATCCTGAGAGACAACTTACACTCCCTGCAATGCAAGCACGTTCCATGGTGGGAAATCTGGCTAGCTGGGTGGGAAGGGGGACTTGCAGCACTGACCATAGTCACAAGCACCGCCCTCACACACCCCCCAACACAAACTCCACAGAACTCACCTGGTAGAATGCAATGCCCCCCATCCTAACACAAGATCCCACAAAGAACCACCACCCTGGGTTATGTTGTGTGAAGCACAGGGACACTCTTGGGACTCTTAGCCAAACAACTGCCAGGACAACACTCCCAGCCATCCTGTCAGCACAGCCAGCCCACCCCACAGGGAAGCAGATTCAAAAGGAAGGAAGCATGGGCATGCTGGGAAGGGGGTGGAGGCAATAGCATGATGGGAGTCGTAGTCACTGATATTGGTCACCCCCACAACTGTCCCATCAACACCACCATGAACCATGCTCACATCACAGGGAGTGGAGAAGGACTCACAAGATGGCTGACACTGGCTACTGCTGTGGGGAGCACAAGGCCCTGCTGGCAACTGTGCACCAACAAACAGCAGGACACCACTGACTGACATCCTGAGAGACAACTTCCACTCCCTGCAATGCAAGCACGTTCCATGGTGGGATATCTGGCTAGCTGGGTGGGAAGGGGGACTTGCAGCACTGACCATAGTCACAAGCACCTCCCCTCACACACACCCCAACACAAACTCCACAGAACCCACCTGGTAGAATGCAATGCCCTCCATCCTAACACAAGATCCCACAAAGCACCACCACCCTGGGTTATGTTGTGTGAAGCACAGGGACACTCTTGGGACTCTTAGCCAAACAACTGCCAGGACAACACTCCCAGCCATCCTGTCAGCACAGCCAGCCCACCCCACAGGGAAGCAGAGTCAAAAGGAAGGAAGCATGGGCAAGCTGGGAAGGGGGAGGAGGCAATAGCATGATGGGAGTCGTAGTCACAGCTCTACATCCCCCACCACATGGCCCAGCAAGCTCACACTCACGCATGCACATCCCACAGAGAGTGGAAAGGCCCATCAAAGATGTCTGACACTGTTGCTGTGTCGTGGGGAGCACAAGGGCATGCTGGGTACTGCACACCAACCAACAGCAGGACACCACTGTCAGCCATCTTGCCATTGCTCTCACACCCACACACACTGAACTCCACACAAAAGCAAGTAAGTATGGGAATGCTGGGAAGTGGGGTGGAGGCAATGGCATGATGGGAGTCGTAGTCACAGACATAGCTCACCCCCACAACTGTCCCATCAACACCACCCTGAACCATGCTCACATCACAGGGAGTGGAGAAGGACTCACAAGATGGCTGACACTGGCTACTGCTGTGGGGAGCACAAGGCCCTGCTGGCAAATGTGCACCAACAAACAGCAGGACACCACTGACTGACATCCTGAGAGACAACTTCCACTCCCTGCAATGCAAGCACAGTCCATGGTGGGATAACTGACTGGCTGGCTGGGTGGGAAGGAGGACTTGCAGCACTAACCATAGTCACAAGCACCTCCCTCACACACACCCCAACACAAACTCCACAGTACCCACCTGGTAGAATGCAATGCCCCCCATCCTAACACAAGATCCCACAAAGAACCACCACCCTGGGTTATGTTGTGTGAAGCACAGGGACACTCTTGGGACTCTTAGCCAAACAACTGCCAGGACAACACTCCCAGCCATCCTGTCAGCACAGCCAGCCCACCCCACAGGGAAGCAGATTCAAAGGAAGGAAGCATGGGCATGCTGGGAAGGGGGTGGAGGCAATAGCATGATGGGAGTCGTAGTCACTGATATTGGTCACCCCCACAACTGTCCCATCAACACCACCCTGACCATGCTCACATCACAGGGAGTGGAGAAGGACTCACAAGATGGCTGACACTGGCTACTGCTGTGGGGAGCACAAGGCCCTGCTGGCAACTGTGCACCAACAAACAGCAGGACACCACTGACTGACATCCTGAGAGACAACTTCCACTCCCTGCAATGCAAGCACGTTCCATGGTGGGATATCTGGCTAGCTGGGTGGGAAGGGGGACTTGCAGCACTGACCATAGTCACAAGCACCTCCCCTCACACACACCCCAACACAAACTCCACAGAACCCACCTGGTAGAATGCAATGCCCCCCATCCTAACACAAGATCCCACAAAGCACCACCACCCTGGGTTATGTTGTGTGAAGCACAGGGACACTCTTGGGACTCTTAGCCAAACAACTGCCAGGACAACACTCCCAGCCATCCTGTCAGCACAGCCAGCCCATCCCACAGGGAAGCAGAGTCAAAGGAAGGAAGCATGGGCATGCTGGGAAGGGGGTGGAGGCAATAGCATGATGGGAGTCGCAGTCACAGACATTGCTCAGCCTCACAACTGGCCCATCAACACCACCCTGAACCATGCTCACATCACAGGGAGTGGAGAAGGACTCACAAGATGGCTGACACTGGCTACTGCTGTGGGGAGCACAAGGCCCTGCTGCCAACTGTGCACCAACAAACAGCAGGACACCACTGACTGACATCCTGAGAGACAACTTACACTCCCTGCAACGCAAGCACGTTCCATGGTGGGATAACTGACTGGCTGGGTGGGTGGGAAGGAGGGCCGGCTGTCAACCAAACACAACCAATGCAGACCATGTTCACACCCCAGAAAATACATAGAAATGCCCAAATAATGCAGGACAATGTGCCACACCAATATCAACCCCTGACTGTGACGACTTAGGACAATGCAATGTACAGGCCCGCACCCAGAGGCACAGTCACAACTGTCATGTGTGTCAACCATTGATGCCTGCAGAAACATGACATACATTGTTTGTGTCTCCCAAAAACAGGTGATGATGGGGACACAGCAGCAGACGCTGAGGAGTCCCAGTCCCAGGCTCAAGAGGATGCCGAGCTCACTGGCGTCGTACAGCCTCTGTCCTCCTCGGACGATGAAGAACAACCTGGCACATCCGGTGCAAGTCAACATGCAGCACCAGCAGGACCACCAGCTGCAGCACCAGCAGGACCACCAGCTGCACCCCCTGCACCCACCCCTACAACGACTGTCACCACGAATACCATCCCTGCCGACATGGACAGAATAAGGAGCAACACCAGCACAGTGACCCTGGACCAACCTGGGGCCATGGACACCACCACCACCACCAACCCCCAAGGTGGACCAGGGTTATCTGTGCGTGCCACTGCACACACTGCACATGTCAGCAGGGGTGGTGGGAGGGGTGGGAGACAGAGGTCGCTGCTTGCAGACGTTGCTGGTGTGCATGACGACCCACAACTGGTACGCATAGCTGATGCGTACCAGTCCAGCACCGGAGAGCTCAGCCAGGTAGTGGGGCTCCTCAGAGACATTAAACAGCAGCAGGCTGCCCATCATGCCCGCTTGGACTCCCACATGTCCCACGTGGAGTCACACATGTCCCGTGTGGACTCACACATGTCCCGCGTGGAGTCCAAGTGGGATGCACTGCATGAGATGACGGCGGTGCACAGGGACATTTTACAATGCCTCCGCCAGATGAACAGCAACCAGTCCACACCTCCCTGTGTGCCAACAACATCTGGTGCCGAACAAACTGCAACTGCCACAGGGAGGGAGGAGGACTCTGGCGGAGAGTCCCCTGCACCGCAGCAGCCTGCACTTGAGGGCCCCCCCAAGAAGAGGGGTCGTCCGAGGAGGGAAAAGTGAGAGGCCGATGGCCAAGCGCAACTCCCAGGAAGCCTGAACCTGTTCTGGATGTTCGCCTTTGTGCACAGACTGTTCACCCTGTTGACGGCAACACTACTCCCACACATTGCATGGGGAGTACAAGTTGGACCAATGTGTCAGACAACTGTGGCCCCGATACTGGGGATCCTGTCTACCCGGACTTTCAATTCACCTAGGAACTTGGGATTGCAAGATTCATGTACAGCACAACCCATCCTATGCACTATTAACACAAATGTATCACAATAAACACACTAATACACCATACTTGCCTCTGTCGTGATTCCAACGTGGGTGCTGTTATGGGGATGATGAACTGCAAAATTACACTGTGTATGCGAACAGCAACAGCAAGGACAACACAGGCATGTGAGTACAGGCAACGTGACACACATGAGGGAGACACACCACCAGGGCTACACGACACATACACACCTAGGCCATCTGACTCATTGCCTACACTGATGTCGCCAGGGAAGACGGTGCAATGCACAGACACCACACCCATTCCCAGTTGTAGTCAAGTAGCCCACAGGTGCAGTAAGCAAATGGCAGTCAAATGTGTGACCACAGACAACGCACATCACAAAGTGAAGCACAGGTTTATTACACAGTTGCAACATGCCGTAACCACTACAGATGCAAGGTAACCCCACCTGGCAGCGGGCACACAGTCAACAACTGTAGACGGAAGGAAGTCCATGGGTGTGGCGCACATCACCTGTAGGGACACAACAGCTACCAGCCTGGATGTGCAATCACGTCGTCGGTGGACACAGTTGACCAAACGAATCTGAAAGTACCCTGTGAAGGACAGAAATGACACACAGTCAAAAGCAATGGAGTACAGGACAGAACAGCAAAACTCATGCACAATACATGTTACAAGATACCCACCCAGAACCAAGTTAGCATGTCAACACTGTTGGGGAGTACAGCCCACCTGTCACCACACATCGCAACACACATCCAGTCAAGTAGCCCATGGACACACTCCAACAGCACCAGAGCACCACCCACACATCATGCCAACTCACATCATTGACATGACACCTCAGGATACTCACATTCAGCTAAAGAAGTTGGTGATGAGCTGTGTGCGGACATCACCATCACCATCATCATCATCATCGTCACTGGCATCATGGTCCAGGCCAGGATCCTCCACAGGTGGCGGATGTTGGTCATTGTCATCCTGGATGAGAGGCAACTCCTTCCGCACTGCCAGGTTGTGGAGCATGCAGCAGACGATGATAATCTTGCACACTTTCGCAGGGGCATATGGGAGGGACCCTCCGGTCTTGTCCAGGCAGCGGAAGCGGCTCTTCAGGAGACCAAAGGTCCGCTCAATCACTCTCCTGGTCCGACCATGTGCCTCATTGTAGCGCATCTGGGCAGGTGTCACAGGGTTCCTGAGGGGTGTCAGCAACCACGGCATGTTGGGGTATCCCGAGTCACCTATGGACAGACAAGTGCACATTAGCTGACTTGGAAAAGTGGGCGGAATACTACAGATCAGATCACACACAATGGCACAAAGTCAGTACACACCGACAAGCCAGGCACGCTGGTTCTGCATCTGTGCCATCATCCTGGGGATGCGACTACTCCTCATCACAAAGGCATCGTGTGCTGAACCAGGGAAACGGGCACACACGTGTGTGATGGTCATGTCTGCAAGACACACCACCAGTGCATTGACCGAGTGGTAGTGCTTGCGGTTCCTGTAGGCCTGCTCCTGGGCCTGTGGTGGTACCAAAGCCACATGTGTCCCATCAATGGAGCCAATGACATGCGGCATCCTCCCCAGGGCATAAAAGTCACTCTTCACGTCAGTGAGTCGTCGCAGTCTAGGGAAATAGATGTACCGGTTCAGGAAGAGCAACATTGCCGCCAAAACATCGCGGAGCACACGGCTGAACATGGTCTGTGACATCCCACCAGCAGTCGCCACAGTATGTTGGAAGGTACCAGTGGCAAAGAAGTGTAGGGCTGCCATCACCTTCACCTTGGGGGTCAGCGCTGTAGGATACGGCCGGCCAGGCTGCAAATGTGGGGACAACTGCACTGCCAAATCCTCAATCAGCTGCCTGGTGAAGCGGTACCGTCGGATGCTGTCCCGTTCCACCATCGTTGCCAGGTCTGGGAATGGCCGATGGACAGCAGGAGCCCTGCAGTGCAGAGGAGAAGTAAGCAAGATTGTCAGTCACCCCACATATGCGGCATTGAACACACTCAAGATCCCAACATACATCATTATGAGGCACAACTACATGAAGTGTGCAGTACCGGAAGGACATGTATGGTACATACATGGCCAACATCTGTCAACACGGTCCTACAGGTGGCATCAATTTGTCCCAGGTTGGCCCATTGGATATCATGAGGCCGTGTCACAGTTCCCATCTCCTGCTGCCGTGTCACAATAACCCCCCACAGTGACATGTGAGGACAGATGTGCCCCAGGCACCACAGCTCAACGACAGGTACATTCCCAGGGACCCTGTAATGCCACATGGACACTGGCATTACATGGAGTATCATGTATACACCACAGCAAAACAACCATGAACCCCACAGGTAGTGGCCCCACTTGCCACGGCAGGACAGACATGGACGTCTGTGACACACACGCACAACATCAGAGTCCATGCACACACAACGTGGATGTGGAGACTGTCTCCCATTGTGCACATGAAATCAGAGACATTGTAAACACTACATGCACAAAGACTGTGGAGGACCATCACTATTGTGCCACTGGGACACCCTGGCTCAAACATACCGTCCCACATGGGACTCACGGGGTATGTGACATGACATACACATACACCACTGTGAAATGTGACCATGGCACATGCACAGATATGAACAGTTGCACATCACAGTGGTCACGTACACGTAACACCCATGATCCTGTCCCCATGAACACGTGCACAGCCTGGGGGTGGCTGCCCACAGGTGACACCCACAGGACAACATGTACACCAACATACACACAATAGGAAATGCAGCCTTACATGCCTTATGATAAGGTTTGGACAGGCTGTCGTGATGTAGGTGTGCCCCTCACTCCCTGGGAGCTATCTGTGGCTGGCATATGTCCATCTGAGACAGGCATGCTGACATATGCCAGTCACATGTACAGTGATGCGTTGAACAGCAATGGACCGATCGGTGCCTCCGGCCGGCCCATTGCTTTCAATGTGTGCGGGTACGCGTTGTACCCCTGTGCGCGTTGAACTGCAATGGACCGATCGGTGCCTCCGGCCGGCCCATTGCTTTCAATGTGTGCGGGTACGCGTTGTACCCCTGTGCGCGTTGAACTGCAATGGACCGATCGGTGCCTCCGGCCGGCCCATTGCTTTCAATGTGTGCGGGTACGCGTTGTACCCCTGTGCGCGTTGAACTGCAATGGACCGACCGGTGCCTCCGGCCGGCCCATTGCTTTCAATGTGTGCGGGTACGCGTTGTACCCCTGTGCGCGTTGAACAGCAATGGACCGATCGGTGCCTCCGGCCGGCCCATTGCTTTCAATGTGTGCGGGTACGCGTTGTACCCCTGTGCGCGTTGAACAGCAATGGACCGATCGGTGCCTCCGGCCGGCCCATTGCTTTCAATGTGTGCGGGTACGCGTTGTACCCCTGTGCGCGTTGAACTGCAATGGACCGATCGGTGCCTCCGGCCGGCCCATTGCTTTCAATGTGTGCGGGTACGCGTTGTACCCCTGTGCGCGTTGAACAGCAATGGACCGATCGGTGCCTCCGGCCGGCCCATTGCTTTCAATGTGTGCGGGTACGCGTTGTACCCCTGTGCGCGTTGTACCGCAATGGACCGATCGGTGCGCACCCATTGACAATGGGCTTGCCTGGCAACGGACGCGTTTTCGAATTTCGAACGAGTCGGTTGCTGGAAAATCAGTTGGTCACCCACAACAATGTTGCAAAATCATGTATGTCATGAAGTTGAAGATTTGAAGGATGCTGTGGGCGTGTTTTGGTGCTGCTATTCCATGGATTGGCCAGATTCAGAAGATGCAAACGACTTGGACCTATCACTTTGGACACAAGGGACAGTATCTGCCTCTCCAGCACATATATATTGCTGGCTGTTCCCCTGAGAGCCCACTTGCCTGCACTACATGCTCCAAGACGACATCTGCCACTGCACTGCTGCTGTCTCTGCCCCTCTGGACCCTGCAATGGCACGTACTGTGGAGAGAGCCCCAGCCTTCAGCCTTGAAGAGAACCAGGCCCTGCTGGACAGCCTACTTCCACAGTACAGCAAGCTGTATGGGACACCAGGGGAGCAGGTGAGTGTTCTGTGCACTGCCTTTCTGAATGTGCATTTTGTGTGACTAGCAAGGCTGAGAGTCTGCACGCCACTGGCTAGCAGGCTCACTGAGTAGTTGTCACCCCCCATAGTGTGTAGTGACTTGCACTGGACAGGTATGGTGCAGTGACAGTGCATTTGAACATGGTTTTACTTCCCATGCAATGATACCATGTAGTGACGTCTGGCAAACTGTCCATGGTCAGCTTTGCACTGCCTGTGTACATCATGTGCCCCTGTGTTTGAGACATGTATATACGACTGTGTCATGCACGGATATGTTGCATGTGTGGTAATGGCCTTTTCACTTTGTCATCCTCACAGGTTAATGCCCATCGGAAGCAGGAAATCTGGAAGGACATCGTCCGGGCTGTCCGGTCCGTGGGGGTCTACAAGCGCCGGATCCGCAACTGCCAGAAGAGGTGGCAGGACCTTCGGGGCTGGACCCGGAGGATTGCACGGGTCCAGCTGAAGCTGTCGCCTCCTCGCAGGAGGGGCGGAACACGGACCCTGACCCCCACATGCTCCAGATCCTGGCGGTGGTCTTTCCAGACCTGGATGGGCAGCTGAAGGCCAGACAGCAGCAAGGAGGGGTGAGTCAAAGACTGCACTGTGAACTCTGTATTACATGCTTTGTGCCCTCCTCTGGCCTGGTTCAACTGCCACAGTGCAGCAGTCATGTTGTCCAGGAGCCATGTCCCTCTATTGTGCACTGCCCACTGCTCATCTGATACCCAGGTGTGGCCCTTACAGTCAGGGAATTGTGTCACTTGGGACTGTGTCCTTGCAGTTTGCTTCACTAAAGGTGGGGGACAGCATCTGTTTCCCTGACTCTGTTGTGGGCATCATGGGTGGGTCCATTGTTCACACAACGCCTGGGTTTGGACATGTGATCTGCGTGTTGCTTTGATATGTGGTCCACTTGCTGAGCTGAGCCACCACATGTGCCTGGGGTATGTGGCACACGCCCATGCAGCGGGTGGGAACAATGTTTGTGCCCCAGGAGTGTGCAGATTACGTGTGTCACACATACATAGCCAGCTATCCACTGTCCAGGGCACATCCCTCATTCATGTGGAGCAGGACAGTCATGCCTACTCCAGGCCATGCAATGCACTCTGTACTCCCACTCCCGTGTATCAGCTGACACATTGTGCACAGTGATTTGACCCCTCCGGTGTCTGCCTCTGTGTCAGTGTGCTGTGGATTAGTTGCCAGGACTGCTGTGGTGTTTCTTGGTAGGGGCTCAGCATGCCCCTGGAGATGTGACCATAGGAGACGATACTTGTGTGTCACATAGGTGTTTGATCAGCTGCCCGTGCAGACTGGGGTATGCGAATGTGATGTTCAGGCAGCTGTTCCCCATTCACAGCAAATTGTGAGGGGCTCAGGTTCAGAGGGTAGTGTCACAGGTCTCCCATATGTCCAATAGGTGTGACCTGGACAGATGAGGGTTGAGATGATGTGTTGTGTGGGGGATGTACATGTGCACTTGTGCAGCTCCAGGACTTGCATTCCCCATGACCTACTATTGTGACACAGTGCATAGTGTTGTTGTCTGGCTGCCAAGTCATACATCACTGAGACAGTGATGTATGACTTAACAGTCATGCCTCTGCCATGGCATGTGTCAACTTATTTGTGGTCCTGCAGGGGAGTGACATGTGCTACATGCACACCATAGTGGCGCTGGCTATCAGGACATGGGTGCATCATGGTGTCTGTCGCTGGTATGCATCACATGCATTTCCTATTTGACTCTGGGCATCCCTTTCATCCGGAAACCTGTACTGACTCAGTGGCAAGAGCTGTGATGTGTCCACACCGTGTCCTCTGCACTGTCCAACTACTGTGTACTTGGTGCATGTGTCCACACTGGGGTGTTGCAATCCAACAGACACCAGACAGATGGGTGCAAGGCCATGTGGGATGTGAGTGCCATGCTTGGCATCAGACTGACAATTGGCTTCTCCTGTTCAGTTAGGGCACTTTTAGCAATGTACAACTAATGATGCCAGGGCTTGCTCTGTGATGTGCTGTGCTCACAGTGGTGTGTGCGTTTGGTGCAGGTGACTGATGTCTGTCTGTTTCCCCATTGTTTGCAGATACATCCACGGCCACGGAAGGGGACAGCTCCACGGACCAGGAGGAGCCAGAGAGCCAGACTGGGTCAGCAGCCGAGGAGTGGTCGGAGGGACCCAGTGGCACGGAGGGCGAGGGGAGCCACACCGAGGAATCCTCAGCACCATCCACCTCAGCTGAGGACCAGAGCAACTCGGAGGATGACTCCCTTGTGGAGGCGGGTGTCAGCAGCCACCACACCCCAGCTAGTGTTGCTGTCCCCGCCACCACCAGCACCACCACCGCCCTCCCATCGGCTCCCATTCCCCAGGTCCGTGGAGGCTCCCATGTTCGGGAGCGTGTCTCCTTTGGCCCAGGCACCGCACCCCTGCCCCTGTGTCCCCTGCTGCCCTGAGTGAGGAGTCTGTGTACCTCCTTCGCCAGCTCCATGTAGGGCAGACAGCCATGCTGAGTGTCCTCCATGCGCACACCGCACTGTTGACTCAGCTGGTGTCGTTCATGGAGGGCATCTCATCGGGCATGTCTGACCTACAGAGGGGCAACAGGTCCATGGACTCCTCCCTGACGGCAGCAGTGTCCCTCCTCAGACAGTCCCTCACTCCTCCTGCCTCTGCTCCATCCACACTCCCCAGCACCTTGCCCGTCCCAAGCACACACACACCGGCACAGGCACACACCAGCACACACACATCCAGCACACAGACACACACGCCACAAACTAAACGCACACGCACGCACAGTCAGGGGACTGAAACCAGACTCACAGGGGATGGGGCCCTGGTACACACACACGCATCCACGGGCACTGCGCAGTCCTCAGTTGCCTCTCCCTCCAAAGCACCCTCCCTTGCCTCACCTGCAACCCCAAAGACCCAGCGCCTCTTCCTCAGTGACCTCGGCCTCTTCCCTCCGATCCAGCTGCCCCAGCATCCAGGGGGAAGAGGAAGCCCCCCACACGGAGCAGAGTGCCCTCGCCCCCGGACACCCTCCCCCAGGCGCAGACAGACTGAGGCCCCCACCCGCAAGTCCCCCGGAGTGGTAAGAGCAAGACCCCGCCGCCGCCCTGCAGCTCAAGCACCAGGTCACCTTCCTCCATCCCTCAGGCCCCCACTCCACAGGTGCCCCCGCCACACCCTGCCCCAGGTTCCCCCACCCACAGATATACCATCCCCAAGAGGCTCCGGCCTTCTCCCCTGCCACTTGCTCTCCCGGCACCACACCCCCGCTGCGCTTGTCTGTGCCACTGATGTGGTGAGGGTGTCCTCCCCCTCTGTCCAGCCCACCTTGCCTGTTCCCCATTCTCCTCCCCTGGTGGTAGGCACTGCAGTGGAGTCCACTACCACCCTGTCTGACTTGGGCACTGCAGTGGCGGACCTGTCCACTCCATCTGCAGGGTCCACTGCAGTCGTGCCGGCACCCACAACATCTGAGCCATGCCCCCAGTTGTGCCGGCACACACCATGTCGAGACACCTCCACTGCAGTTGTCAGTGGCTCTCCAGCACCCACCACCCCTTCCCTGCTTCCTCCTGGTGAGCCCTGATCCTGTCCCTGCGGTGCCTGGCCTACCCCCCCGGTTGACCCTCCTAGTGGATTGTCCCTGGTTTTGTGCAGGCATGTGTAGGGTGGCATCTGCCACTGTCACCCACTTGTGACTTTGTTGATGGACTGGCCATTGGCCTTTGTTTATGTTCTACCGGACTTCTACTTTTAATGCCACATATGCTGAATAAAACAACTTTCTGTTCTCTAGTGCTTTTGCTTCTGATGTACATGATGTTGATGATGCTAACAATGCCCTTGCTGCAGTGATGGTGATATTTGGTCTCATGATAATGAAGTGTTACTGTGCAGGAACCCATGTGGTCCAGGGGTTATGTGTCCTATCCTGTGGTGTATCCATGTCATCCATAGCAGCATCTGAGGGTGTCATGTGTTCAGTATTTGGCAATGAGATTTCCTACTTAGATTGGCAACTTCACATCTGTGGCTTCCACCCCTGCACATCTGTTGTGCCTGCCATTGTTCTATTCGTCTACTTCCCTGACCGTGTGGCCATCTCCAGTGAACATGCAGGTTTGGGCATCAATGGGGAAGGACTCATCTGTGTTGTCAGTGCAACATTGCTATACAAGTGTGTTGGATCTGTGCTGATCATTCCGTTGGCACTTCCATGACCAGGCTGATGGGACGGGAGACCTCATTTGTTGCTAATTGTTGATTGTGTGTCCCATTGCTGCCATGGTATGGTATTTGTTCACCTGACATCTACAGTCTCCACAGGATATCTACATTTGTGTGTCCATTGGTGCAGATATGTGGGTCTGCATTATGATGGTCACTTCTGTCATTGTGTTATTTGTGAATGTTGACAATGTGAGCCCCCATGGGTGATGTTTGTATGCACATGGCCAAAACGATGTTTTATTGCCACTGCACTGTTTGCCTCACCCAATCTATGTTGCTATGGGACACAAGCACTACTATGCCACTGATGTGTTTGTTGTTGTGTGACCAGGAATCATCCATGCAGTTTGGCTTTGGCAGCTTTTACCATGACTACACCTACCTTTTGCTCACTGTGGTGATGGGGCTTTGGGCCCCATTGCCACACTGTTCAAAATGTGCATCAGCTATGGACCCCACACTCACCTTTTGGTCACTGTGGTGATGGGGCTTTGGGCCCCATTGCCACACTATTCAAAATGTGCATCAGCTATGGACCCCACACTCACCTTTTGGTCACTGTGGTGATGGGGCTTTAGGCCCCATTGCCACACTGTTCAAAAGGTGCATCAGCTATGGACCCCACACTAACCTTTTGGTCACTGTGGTGATGGGGCTTTAGGCCCCATTGCCACACTGTTCAAAATGTGCATCAGCTATGGACCCCACACTCACCTTTTGGTCGCTGTGGTGATGGGGCTTTGGGCCCCATTGCCACACTGTTCAAAAGGTGCATCAGCTATGGACCCCACACTCACCTTTTGGTCACTGTGGTGATGGGGTTTGGGCCCCATTGCCACACTGTTCAAAATGTGCATCAGCTATGGACCCCACACTTACCTTTTGGTCGCTGTGGTGATGGGGTGTTCGACCCCATTGCCACAGTGGCCATGGTCGGCTTGCATTGTGGAGGCCACACACATTTATGTGTGACACATGTGCTAGGGGGTCACATTGTATGTTGAATGTCATGTTCAGTGTTGTAGGCATTTGACACAGACTACACACGCTTGTCATGGTGTTGGGGGGGATGTAATTTTCAGAAATTCGTAATGTGGGAGTATGCTGGTTGTGTCATGCATTACCCGTCCTATGAGTAGGGGTGGAGGTAGTGGTAGGCATCCATCCCCCTATGAGTGGGGATGGTAGTAGTGACAGGCATCCAGGCCCCCATGAGTAGGGGTGGTGGTAGTGGCAGGCATCCAGCCCCCCCTGAGTAGGGGTGGTGGTAGTGGTAGGCATCCAGGCCCCCCTGAGTAGGGGTGGTGGTAGTGGTAGGCATCCATCCCCCTAAGGGTGGGGATGGTAGTAGTGACAGGCATCCAGGCCCCCATGAGTAGGGGTGGTGGTAGTGGCAGGCATCCAGCCCCCCTGAGTAGGGGTGGTGGTAGTGGCAGGCATCCAGCCCCCCCCTGAGTAGTGGTGGTGGTAGTGGCAGGCATCCAGCCCCCCCTGAGTAGGGGTGGTGGTAGTGGTAGGCATCCAGGCCCCCTGAGTAGGGGTGGTGGTAGTGGCAGGCATCCAGCCCCCTGAGTAGGGGTGGTGGTAGTGGCAGGCATCCAGCCCCCCTGAGTAGGGGTGGTGGTAGTGGTAGGCATCCAGGCCCCCTGAGTAGGGGTGGTGGTAGCGGTAGGCATCCATCCCCCTAAGGGTGGGGATGGTAGTAGTGACAGGCATCCAGGCCCCCATGAGTAGGGGTGGTGGTAGTGGCAGGCATCCAGCCCCCCCTGAGTAGGGGTGGTGGTAGTGGTAGGCATCCATCCCCCTAAGGGTGGGGATGGTAGTAGTGACAGGCATCCAGGCCCCCATGAGTAGGGGTGGTGGTAGTGGCAGGCATCCAGCCCCCGCTGAGTAGGGGTGGTGGTAGTGGCAGGCATCCAGCCCCCCATGAGTAGGGGTGGTGGTAGTGGCAGGCATCCAGCCCCCCCTGAGTAGGGGTGGTGGTAGTGGTAGGCATCCAGGCCCCCCTGAGTAGGGGTGGTGGTAGTGGCAGGCATCCAGCCCCCCCTGAGTAGGGGTGGTGGTAGGGTGGTGTTAGTGGTAGGCATCCATCCACCTATGGGTGTGTATGGCATTGGTGATGGCCATCCCACCCCTATGGTTCTGCTGTTGCTAGTGTACGTCATTTGTGCATCCCTATGTGTGTGTTACATATTTCGGGTACGTGTCGTTTGTTTGTGTTGTTGGTGTTTGACTTACCGTCTGCGCCGTACGCGTCCGTGCCGGTCCCGGTAATAGATGTAGAGTATAGGTAGGACCTACGCAATGGGATTCATGCTTGGGTCGTCTCGTTCGTGTTTCTCGTGTCTTCGACTCGTACTCGTAGCAGGCTTGTTCGTCTCGTAGCCGTGGATCGTCTTGTGGCGCGAAACGGAGCTTATGTACGGCTCGCCCGGATGCTCAAACGTCCCGGACGTAGCGACGGGTTCGGCCCGTACGCAGTGCGCATCGTACTCGTCCGGCCGGAAGGTGCTGTGTATTTGCTTCCTTACGACTCGATTCGGCGTTTACGGATCCGGCTCGGGCGGGGAACTGGAGCTGGATTGGGTAAGTACGGCTCGCTCGGAATCTGGGTTGTTATGCGCATCGTACTTGTTCGTTCGGACGAGTGTTCGAATCGGTCGGGAAACACGCACTCGGCTGGGTTTTTTTCCGGACGAATACTGTTAGGTGCGCTTCCGGCCGAGATCGGAATCGACCCCATAGTCTTTTCTCTGCTGCAAGCAGGCAGCCGACTTCCCTCCCCCTGTGTTGCCTGAAAGAGGCATACATTTTTAGTTATCTTTCTTGCGCTTCCTTTGCACTTCAACCTGAATGTCTCCAAGCTCCTCAAATGTTGGTGGTCGCGCAAAAGTTGCTGTATTGACAACACTGGAAGCGATGCTATTCGCAACAATGCAGGCGTCTGTAGACTGGCCCTGGTCGTCCTTAAGCCACAAACACACAGAGAACTTGCTCGTGGGGTTAAAGAGGTCTGTAGTTTAGTGATCGTGATCTTATAAACCACTGATCCACCCAGCCCCTGACAGAAGGACAAGCAGGTAAAACGAAGATTCTGTGTTTTTGTTGAACAAAATCTTTTACAATCCACCTTCATTTACACAGACGTAAAGGGAGCGGTGCTTTGTGTGGGCAGGTACTAACTAGTACTAAGTAGCTGCACACCTTTATTTTGACTGTGAGAGTTCCTGCACGTCTCAGTAGTAGGCTCTATACTTCGAATGGGAAACTACCGGCAGTTCTCATTAGGAAACAGATACTCGGGTATAGTGAATACTTTCACCTACATGTTCCCATTTCATGCACGAAAACAGACCGGGGGCGAGTAATTGGACAGAAGGGTAAAGACTAAGCTTGGAATGACTGCAGCACCAAGCTTCATGCGAGGGCATCTCCTGGTTTATTTTAAACATTCAGAGCTGTCACTTTGCTTAGCTGTTGCCTGGAAGGCGGTGACACAGCAGGGGAACCTATCAAAAAGGCCCGTTTACTTATGAGTTTTTTTCCACTAAAGAAAACATGCATCCAGGTCAACAGTTGGCTTCCTTTTAAATGAATGGGTACAAAACAGTAAAAAAACGGATACGTCATGGTAATATTGCATGCACTTCAGGGAGGTGCTGGTCCGAGGCAGTCAAATCTCAATCACATCCACTTGTCCCCTGCAATTTTCCAGTGTCACCCCTGCAGTGTAATCCCCATCAAGCCTGCTAGTTTCAAGGTTTTCTAATCTCTTTCGTGCCCTCTTCTTTCTGAAGTGTTTGTCGGTGCAAGCAGAGGTGTATGTGCTCTGCTAGTCTAAGTTGTATAGACTTAATCCGAGCCGCTACCTTCCTGCCTTTTAGTCTGCTTCGCACCGTCTGCCCTCTGCACTCGCATAGAGAAACAGGACACTCAGCAGAACACCCTAAACCGAGCCTTTTCAGAGCTTAATTTGAGCCGGTGGTTTCCGGTGCTGGGCACAAGCTCTTAATTGTCAACACCGGCGCTTATGTCAGTCTGCTACATGGTGGCTGTGTATCACAACAACAGTTGTTAATACATTAAATAAACATTAAAAAGGACTAGTACCCGCCGCCTAAGCCATTCTTATAGTTTTGGGGGCCTAGAATAGACTGAACTGTCACACCTGCAGGAGTGTGATTGGTCGTAGTTGTGTTGGTACTGTCATTTGGCAGCGCTGGCAGTGGCAATGGGTGGGGCAAGCTGCAGTGGTCTCCTGACGAGCGCCTGGCGCATATTTATTTATTTTTACAAATTAAGCACTGATTTCATACGTTCAGATATGCTGTACACCTGGGAAACACGGTGCTTCCAACAGCACGTGCCACCATGCTGCTTCACGCTGAGACGCGTCCCAGGCAGCGAAGACCTGCAACCTAACTACGAATACTAGGATTGCACTATTTCAGACTGCCTACAACCATTAGATATACTTAAACAATCCATAGATTCGTGCGGCCACGCCTCTCCGACGCTGACACTGCACAGCGTTAGTTCAGCGAATAAGACCCCGCCACCCTACCTAGAAACAGAGCGAACACCACACCCAGAAGACTCCGACCCCAGCGTGCGATAACGGCAGTGCTACAAGGCAAAGTATGGCAGGCTGTACCTATACAACCTCCGCTAGCTTAACACCAGCTGCACGCCGCCGCCTTGCACTCATGCTCACTCTGTGCCACCCCTAATTTGTTTTTTATTTTAATTAATTTTACTTAGAACCAACATCTAGATCAGAAAAGTTTCACAAAGCAGCGCTAATGATGCATAGAGCCGTAGGTAGGGTCTAACAATAGTTTACCTGTGAGCCTACGGCACGTTTCGGTTTACCTTTCTTCCCCTCCTTTCCCTCCTCACACCTCTCTTTTCTTTTCCAAGTCCGCCTCACATATACTACAGTCTTTGGTTAGACATTTATGCCCATCTCTCCTCTCCCTTTCATTTGGTGTCCATCCTATGCTCTTCTTAATTCTTCCTAATTGCACAGCCTCTCTCCTTCATGGCCTCTTTAGAGTACTTCCTCTCTGTTTCCATAAATGCCAGATTTCCTCTCTGATCTATCTTCTTCGTTTCCCTTCATTGCTGTACTTCTCTTCTTTGTTTCTCGTGTGTTCTGTTGAGCTCTCTTCTTTAATTTTTCTCTCTGTATAAATTTCGCTATCCTTCTTTTCTCCTTTTTTTGTGTCTCTATGCGCTCCACCATCTCGTCGCCCTCCCTTTCCTTTTGTTGTACCCCTCTCCATTTTCTTTGTGCATCTATCCTGATGTGTGCAATCCCGCACTTGACACTTTTCTTCTTCTTTAAGGCTTATCCATGGGAACCTGTGGGTTGTATAGTGAGCTCAGTAGTGTAAACGGTGAAACTGACTGGTCCAGCTCACGGCCCGGGATTCTGGACTGTAATAGTGAACCAAGACTCCCATAGCTTAAGTGACTATCCCTATAGTCAGTGAATCTGGAATTACTCCTGTGAGGGGATTTGAATGTTGGCATCAAATACATTGAACCACAGGGGGCATTGCCTTGAAATCTTTACTATGCGAATCAATAATAAACCAGTTACAATGGTGCAATACTCACTGTAAAGGGGACTTTGTTAATCTGTGGGCCAAGCTACACAATGCGTCCAAGTCACTCTGGTCTATCATTCCTGCAAAGCTCTTAGACTACGAGTCTTGCGGCACGATCTCTGCAATGGTTTACTGTGAAGAGTCAATCAGCAGGTTCCACAGTGAAGAGTTCCAGACTGACTGGAGGTTGCAGAAATTCTGTAGCCAGGACAGCACTGGCCTTCCCAAAATCCTTAGAATTTTGTAGTGAGTTATGAAGCAGCAGGAAAGACCTCTGTTGCAGAGCTGCGATCAGGGAACTAAACCTCAAGTAACTATTTTAACAAGCATTGGCATAGCCAATAGGTCTCGCCTTTGGGACCTTATAAGTGTTTAGCCATGCAACAGTTGATGTTGTTGCACCAAGGATATTGTGCTGCATAACTAAATACTTATAAGGTCCCAAAAGCGAGACCTATTGGCTATGCCTGTGCTTGTTTTTTCTTCTTAGCAAGCATGCGCAGGAGGCGCAGCCTTTTCCTACTGCTGTGGTGGCTGTGTTGGTGCCGTGACTCCCCTGTTCTCGGCAAAACGGGACAGAAAAGTGCAGGTTAGTAACGCGTCGCCATCCTTCCGTTGGGGGAACGGGTGCAGGCCTTCTTTGATGCTGCCAATAACTTTAATTTTACATGTGCTGAAAAGATATCATACACAACAGTTAGAAAATCTTTGTCGAGCACACGCTTTTCCTTCTACACACTCGTGTATCCCTCAGTTGCATTAATGGATTCAGGATCAACAGTCCCTCGCTTAACAGGCAGAGAAAGGTAAATACAACAAAGGTCTCTATATTTAAGTAGTTAGCGACGGGTTGCAGAAGCTGCATAGTATTTGACATCTGTTTATTTTAAAAATGCTGCCAGAAGAAAAACAATTGAATGGCCACTTAATTTGTCATCGTCCATCAAAACTCTTTAAAAGTTATCTGGTGGTGCTACAGCACCTCATGAACAAACTTAGAGTCAGTAAAATGGGATTTTTTTGTTGTTGTTACTTTTATATAGCGCAAGGGTATCAGAGTGCTTTACGTTACAACCGGACACATTCATTTGGCTGTACATACTAGACATTCCATTCTACCCAAATGCTACCTCACAAAAATGTGTTATCGTCCCCGAGTTGTTGAAACTCCTCCTGCTTTTCTAGTCAGTGCATGGTAACCAGTCCGTCACTGCTCCACTGTAAAGGCACATACATGGGTAGGTCAGTTAGTCTTGCTATCAATCCTACAAGACCTTTAGGGACAAGTGTGTATTGGCGGTCTTTGAACACCCGTGGTCGCGCAGTCCTTGGCCAAGCATGTGTAACTCGCTATTATCACACAAATAACACTTGATATAAATAGCCCAAACAGTAAGTAAAATTTTAAAAATGGGGATATTAGTTGCTTACATACTTTATCACTGGATTACAAGCGCTTGATTACAGATTACATTTATCTTGTTTCCATGGTTCCTCTTCTCAGTGCGTTGTTTTTGCTGTGCTCTCTACGTGTATCTCAAGACTAGTATGTAATCTTTGGCGTCTGACACTTGTTTAATAAGTTTAAGTTCTATTAATTGTCAGTCACCTAAGGTAGGTATTTGCAGTGGACCAATTGTAGAATTGTCATTACCAAAAGAGTGGACAGCCAATGCTTGTAGTATTCTATAAATGGATACTCTCCTCCAGGTGTAGGCTTTATAAGCACTCTTTATTAGTGCGGTGGGCCCTCCTATGCATTCTCAATTTTTACATCACGCGAGAAAACAACATTATTTTTTGTTTATGTTCTTCCTGCACATAGTATTTGTTATATGGCAGCTTCTCTAAGGACTTAGGGGCATATTTACGTTCCCTGGCGCATCCCTGCATATCAGCAGGGATGCGCCAGGGAAAATGCGTCACGCAAGTTTACCCTTGCGCCACGTCCGATGCGCCGCAAGGATAAGCAGATGCGTGACGCATCTGCCGGCGGAAGGTTGGCGCAGTGCTGAAGTTGTGTCGCAAGCGCGACGCAACTCCAGCACTGTTCCAACCTTCCCTATCCCTAACATGGTGCGTCAATCCTTACGCCTGCTTGAAGCAGGCGTAAGGATTTGACGCACCAGCGCCGGAAAAGTGACTGCGTGAAATCTTGTAGATTTCACTACGTCACTTTTCCGAGGCGTTCCTGCGCCAGAACGCCCCCCCCCTGCGCCGGTACGCCCACATGAAACCTGACGCAGGTTTCATGTGGCGCAGGGGTTTACTACGTGACGCATCTCCCTAGATGCGTCACGTTGTAAATATAGCGCGGCGCATGGTTTGCGTCGCCGCTGCGTCACATGCGTGATGCAACGGCGGCGCAAAAGTGGCGCAAGGGGCTTGTAAATATGCCCCTTAATGTGTTGGGAAACGTTAAAATTGAATTGTCAGTCTCAGTCTTGCAGATTAGTGTTTGGAACAACTCTTTGGAGTTATCGCTTGAAACTCATACAGTATTTTCTACTTCACAGGGGTTTGTGAAAGTTGTCAAGAACAAGGCCTATTTCAATACATACAAGCACAAATTACGTAATTTGTATTCATTTATATGTACATTTAGCAACCAAAACACATGGGTAAAGGACAATGGGCCATATTCTCAAGAACGGCGATAACATTATCGCCGCTTTAGCGGCAGGAAACTGCCACTAAAGCGGCGATAATGTTATCGCCGTTCTTGAGAATATGGCCCATTGTTGTTTAGAACACCAATAGCTCTAACTCTTGAAAATGCGAGCCCTATTGCATTGCAAATGCTTGTTTCTATAGCATTTAGAGGCAGTAAATCGAATTATCATAGGGTGCGAGACTGGATTGTTTGAAAAGGGGACGATCCAAGCAGCAGCTTTACTCAAATAAGAATATAACTTCCTTCATAGACATAGAGGACAAAATAATTTTTCACTCGTGAATGATGCATGTGTTGAACATCATTGGCTCAGAAGCACAAGAAGACGGCCTTCTAATAAATCATTTTTGTCTGACAATTTACCTTAATTACAGAGGCATGGTCACATAGATTCTTACTACATTTTCCTACTCAACCCTATCATTTTTCAAATGGGTTGGTGTATGGTGCTGGCCTCTTCCTGTGTTTATCTAGATTAAAAATGGGGGTTATTTAGAGTTTGTGGCCGAGTATCTTTTTTGCCAAACTGCCTCTATTTAGGGTTAGGCGAACTCTCATGCTCCTGGTGGGTCTGGTGGCTCAATGGACTAGTGCGCCCCTTGTAGGAGCCTCTGTTTGACCTCATGATCACAGGTTCAAATCCGGCAAGTCCACTCATTCTTTTATCCTTCTGAGGCTGATAAATTGAGTACCATTGAGTTGGGTAACAATAAACATCTGTTATTCAGCGCTAAGATACCCTTGGGTGAGCATGCCCTTTCCAAATACACGTGTTGTGTTTCTGATGACAGAGAACCCACGGAATCATTAGACCAATGGCCCCACAGACATTGTGCCATTGGTCTTAGTACCTGGTGGTCCCAAACAGAAAAAAATTACAAATAACCACTACCCCCTGGGAGAAACTCGCAGGGGGGCAGTGGTCATTAGTGTTTTGGTTTTCAAAAAGAAACTTCTGCTTTGGAAAAATAACAAAAATTGCTAAGCAGCTGCATGAAACAAGATATCTGCTTATCAAATGTACAGAGACTTCCGAGGATCAGCTCTGGCGGTGGCTCCTCTGAACGCCGTGAGAACTCCACCAGGCAAGCAGAGACCTCTAAATATGGAGGGATGTAGTCAACTAGGAGCAGCGTAATGCATGGAGGAACACAGTACAGCTACCCCAATCCTAAAAGAATGTGACCTTCCCCAACTCCCGACTGTCATCACTAGAATACCTAGCAGTCACAGTCATAGTTTCATTGACACCACTTAGGCCCTTATTACGAGTACGGCGGTCCTGGGACCGCTGTACTCGCGGTGGCAGTCTGACCACCACCACCCGTCCGCCCTATCACGAGTGTAGCATTGGGACCGCCACAAGACTGCCGCCTCCGCCGAGATCAAGGATCCCGTTGCGGTGGCGGTCTTCAAAGGGCCTGAATATGCGGAGCATATTACAACCTGCATATCCACCACCCTTTTCTTTTTTTTTATATTTCTCTTTATTAAACATTCATTGACATAAAGTATACAATACAGAGGAATCAAGTACATTTCAATCAGCAAAGGCAATGATAGACAGACTTTTGCGTCAATACACTGTAAGTACAGTTTACAGGGTGGGGGGATCGTCCGAATCAATGCTATGTGGCGGGTTGCAAATATACCCTCGATAGGAGTTCCAGGGGGTCCATATTTTGGACCATTTTTTAGGGCATTTTTTAAACAGTCTTTTCTCTATACATACACCAGTCTAGGTCTTCTTTTCAGGCCTCTACTTTAGGCGGTTGCGACGCTCCCCACAATTGTGCAATATTCCTCTTTGCCAACATTAATCCCAATGTGACTCACTGCATGTGATGACTATTTAGATCTGTAGGTTCCCGTATATTCAAGAGGCATCTACGCGCTTCCGGGCGGAGGACAAGCGTGAGCACTTCACTTAGAATGTCGTGGATTTTGCGCCAATATGATTGTATGTAGTCGCATTCCCATATTATGTGTATAAATGTGCCTTCTTGACCGCATTGTCGCCTACAATCTCCTCTTTCAGCCCTACCCATGCGTACCAGACAAGGCCCTGTAACATACACTCTGTGGAGAATTTTGAGTTGAACTAGCCTGAGCCTAGCCGAGATTGCTACCACTCTTGGGGAGGACACCGCTTCCTGCCACTCTTCATCATCTAGCTCAATGCCATCCCTTACCCATTTCTCACGTAGCGGCCAGAGGGGGTCTGCCATATTATTGATCAATTTCTTATAGGTTAACGATATGGCTTTCTCGGGCAGGTGATCATCCAGCAGTCTATCCTCCAGTGGAGAGGGTTCTGGAGGGGAGGAGCCTTTCGGGAAGTGGGACTGTAGGGCGTGACGGATCTGAGGGTATCTGAAGTGCTCTGAGTCAGCTAACTCATGTTGTTGCTGCAAAGAGGCAAATGTTTTCACTTTGCCCTTCTCCCACATATCCTTGATTTGTGAGATCCCGATGAGGTCCCATCTATCGAACCCCTTCGATCTCCACAAATTACCCAACTTTTCGGAGTCCCATAAGGGGGTTGCGAATGTGAGTGGACGCTCCCATCCTAGAGTTTTGTTAGCGGCGTGCCATATTCGGACCGAGTGGTCAGTTGGTCCAGTCATGGGGTATCGTTTGGGTTTAGAATAGAGTGCCCTACTGTAATTCCCTCCCGGCAGAAGCCACCTGTCCATGGTGTATCCCGGATCATCCGGGCGACCATAGGTGCCATGATCGATGGCCGCGAGATGTGCCGCCCAGTAGTATTTTTTGATATCCGGGAGGCTAATCCCCCCGTCATACCAATTCAGTGTGAGCTTGGTCAATGCTATGCGAGGTTTCCCGTCCCACAACAAGTCCCTCTGTAGGCTCTCAATCTCCTTAAAGTAGGCCGCTGGAACAGGATCTAGTGAGTTCTGCAATGCATATAAAAAACGGGGCAGCGACATCATTTTGAAAAGGGCTGCTTTGCCCAGTAGCGAGAGCGGAAGAGTTTTCCAACTTGCTATATCACGTTTAAGCCTCTGCAACGGTGGGAGAAGATTGTGATTAAAACGGAGTGTTTGATCCAAGGAAACAACAATACCTAGGTATTTGAAGCCCACTGTGTTAATTTGAATTGGGCAGCCCTGTGGTGGAGTAGGTGGGTCCCCACTGAGGACGTACAGGAGGAATTTACTCCAGTTGATGGAGAATCCAGAGTATCTGCCAAAGATTGCCAAGATGTCCAGAACCCTCACCAATGACTTCCTCGGGGAGGCTAGGAATAACAGAATATCATCAGCGTAGAGAGAGATACGGTCCTCCCAATCGGGGGACCAACGCAGACCCCATATTACTGGGTCCTGACGAATCCATGCCGCCAGCGGTTCCAGAGCGAGGACGAACAGGAGAGGGTAGAGAGGACATCCCTGACGGGTCCCCCGCCTCAAGGTGAATTTGTCCGACTTCTTGTTGTTGACCACGACCTGTGCTAGGGGTTCCGAATACAAGATCCGTACCCACTGGATGAAGCCTGGACCAAACCCCATTTTCGCAAGTACTGCCAATAGGTAGGGCCATTCAATGGTGTTGAACGCCATGGTCGCGTCTAATGATACAATTATAGCTTCTTCTTGGATCGTAGCTGCTCTCCCCAGTACCCCATGTACTCTGCGCAAGTTCAACGCCGTATTACGGTGCGGCATGAAACCTGACTGGTCAGGATGGACCAGACCGCCAATTACTTTGACTAGGCGGTTTGCGAGGAGCTTGGCCAGAATTTTGGGCTCCGCGTCTAGCTGGGAAATCGGCCTATACGAGGCGCAGTCGGTTTTGGGTTTACCCTCCTTATGTATAGTGACCAGTGTGGCCACTCTTTGATCCACTGGTAGTGTCCCCAGCTCCTTGCTCTCTTCAAACATGGCCTTCAGGTATGGGGCTAATTTGTCGGGCTTAAGTTTGTACAATTCAATGGGTATGCCATTGGGGCCAAGGGCCTTCCCAGAGTGTAGTGATCTAATGGCCTGCGCTATTTCGTCATTTGTCAATGCACTTTCTAAGAAGTGTTGGTCTTCTTCTGACAAGGTGGGGAGCGCTATATCACGCAGTAGCTCGTGGGAGTCGTCCTCTGCGTATGGTGTACTGGCCGTGTATACCGTCTTGAAGTGAGTTGCAAATTTATTTGCTATGTCTTGTGGGTTGGTTGTGGGTCTGCTATCTGCACCTATTAGTTCCGGTACCTGTCGACTAGCCCATTCCTTTTTGTCAAGCCAGGCGATTAGTTTCCCCGCTTTGTCTCCCAGGTCGTATAGTCTGCCCAACTTTTCCCTCCCCAGACTTTTGGCCCTGTTAGTTGCTAGAGCTTTGTAGTCGTCTTGTTTGAGGTGTAGTGAATGGAGTTTCTCGTGTGTGACCTCAGTTTCTAATTCGTCCTCTAGCCTGCTGATTTCTGTCTCGGCTTCTACAATCTCTTTCTGTCTGTCTTTCTTCATCCCAGCAATTAGCGACAGTGCTTGTCCCCATATTACTGATTTAAATGCCTCCCACAGGGTCTGGGAGGAGTCTACTGACCCCTCGTTTTCTTGGAAATAGTTGTCTATGGCTGTGAGTAGCGCTGTACGGACTCCAGGGTCTCGGAGATACCACGGGTTGATGGGGGCAATTTTCCCCACCCTTGCCTGGCTAAGGACTATCTGCACCCATACCGGGGAGTGATCGGAGATTCCCCTAGCTAAATGTTTAATTTCGTGGATGTTAGCAACTTGTGAAGCGGGGACTAGGATATAGTCTATGCGGGAAAGGCTATGATGGGCCCCGGAGTGGAAAGTGTGCTGGATTCTTTCTGGGTTGTATGTCCTCCACCCATCAACCAGCCCTAGCGCCTCCAGGAAGTCAGGCAGCCATCTATTAGATGACCCAATCTCACGTGGCGGGTGCCGGTCTAATGTGCCCGAGGCCACTGAGTTGAAATCCCCCCCAATCACCAGGAGACCTTCTGGTAACGAGAGTAAGAGAGTGCCCAGGTCTTTAAATGTGGTGCTCTGGAGGCCAGGTGGACGTAGACTGACATGAGTGTTAGCGTGTCCTTCCCATAAACCCGTAACTCCTATGTACCTGCCCCGGTCATCTGTCCATGTGGAACTCACAGCGAGGGTAAAGGAGTTTCTTACCATAATGCCTACTCCTCTTGAGCTGGTCGTGAACCCCGCATGTGCCATCAACCTGTAGCCCCACCTGTTTAGTGCCTTACTGGAGTTTCCCACCAAGTGCGTTTCATGAAGCATGATAACATCAGGGGCCTGCCGTTTAATATATTGCAGGATGACACTACGCTTGACTTTATCTCTAAGCCCGTTGACATTCCAGTTCAGTATTTTAGCACTTTTGTTCCATTGTGTACTCATTGAACCCAAAGTAAGTCCTAAGTTCCTCTGTACAGATGTCAGCAAGTTTTGTCGATGCAGCACTCGTAACATTCAACAAATGTGGACCCCCAACCCAACGCCCCCCCCTCCCTACCCCCTCCCTGTGTCCCCATGAAAAAGAAAATACAAGCAACAATAAAAGAACCCCATAAACTGTCCTTTCCCTCCCTGCTACCCTGCTGCGTAGGTTCGAAACTACCCACATCCCCAACTAGCAGAGCGCCTGTCGCCCAAATAACTTGTCAACTGTTACAGGGGCTGTAGTGTGGCACCGCCTCAGGCCCCCCCGGGGCTCAACTCCAGCCCTCACTAGGAAAGAATTATTATGGTACATTATTGGTCCCGCAGTGCCCACCCTGCTTGGTAGACGCCACCCCTTTGTCTCCACCACCCTTTTCATGGCAGGAACCCCATCATGAAAAGGATGGCAGACATGCAGGTAAAGGACCCTAACAGGGCCCCTGGCTGAATCTGAGCCTTGGAGTGCGTGCGGGGGGCACAACATGTGCCCCCCTGGAATTGCACCCTCGTCCCTGCACGGTGTGGCCTGCACGACATGGTGCATGAAACACCATGCAGGAAGGTGCTGCAGGTTCTCTCACGGTGGCGGTATACTTGTTGGGCTCTCCTATGAGCCTAACATACCACCACCGTGAGACCGCCACAGCATCACCCTCCCACAGTGGAAAGTAATAATCCGGTGGGCGGGCTCACCACGGCCTTGGCGGTCTTCCTGGGACCGCAACAGTGGCGGTCCCAGCTGAAGATTGCCAAAAGTCATAATAAGGCCCTTACTGTGTTCATTTACTGCACCACTGGGTCATTTTTAAACAGTCTCATTACTGGATTAAACTAGCTAAATGCCTCTTCTCCCCCAAACATTCTTCAAAATCTGACTCTGAAACAAAGAATCATATACAAAACATTCTCTTTTCTCAGCTTCCTTCTGAACACACTCCCTCGCAAGCATATCCTGAGAGTGCCTCCACCTTCTTTCTCACCTCTTCATCAGCTGACCTCGTCAACTTCACAGCATCCTCAATCAAGTTGAACTCGCCCTGCCCTAAAAAAAAAGCCTGACCCCCTCTTCGACCTCTCAGATATTTTCTTTCCACAAATACATAAATAATGGTCTCTCTCCACTAATCTCACCATCCAAGACCTTTAGTCCTTCCTGCTTGAACAGAAACTAACCACTGTGTCTCAAGTTGGCAATGGTACCATTACTGATCAAAAACACAGTTTCCTCTTATCTGTCCTTATACTTCTTGACCTACAGATGCTCTTGACACTCTCCAGCGCAGATTTCTAAACGACAGCCTTTTACTTGTCATTGCCGGCCCAGCTGTTGAATAGTTCTTCTCATATGTCTCTTTCTCAGTGTTCACTCTGTTTCCTGGTGCTCAACTGGATTCTCATCCACGTCTCTGCCCACGGCCATCCCCCAAGGTTCACTGCTCAATATTTTGTTGTTGTCACTCTACATCACCTTTCTCAGTGCAGTTATCTCCTCTTACAGCTTTCCTTACGATCTACACACAGATGATGCACACATTTTCTTCTCCTTTCCAATACTGACCAACAACTCCTCATCCACACCACTAAACAAAACCCTCCTCTTCTCAGCTTCCTCTGATCCTAAATCCGGACCCCTGGACATTTATTTCAGGGCCAACACCTGCAGAAATCTGGGGTTGTTATTTGACTGAACGTGAAGTCACCCCATCTCCTCAACAGCGACTGCTAGATTGCTATTTGTTAGAAGGTGGTTCTGACCATCTTAGCCGCCTTGATTTTTCGCTTTTTGAACACCTGATTGTTGAGCTTTTACTGTGGGAAAGCCTCATAAGTTGAGACTCACCCACAGTGAACTCAAGATGAAAGAGACTGCATGTGGGTTTTACTGGTGTCCCCCTGGTGAGAGTGGGCCGCTGCGCTGCAGCCGGAGTAAGGGGCACCGGGCTGGTTACATGCAGACACGTGTGTACATGCGTGTGCACACGTGTAGGGGCTGCGCGGGGGAGATTCCTGGCGTGCGCAGCCCAGGAGCAGGTACAGATAAAATGGTGTGGCAGAAATTATGCAGAGTTGGGTGGTAACATGGAATATGCTTTATACTATGGGAAGAAACATGTAAGGGAAAGTCAGTGTGCTTTACTGTTTTCACTGAAGGAACACTCCATTATTCTCCTATGAAGATGGGGATCACATGGGGTAGTTTCACTTCCCTAGGGCCTACAAATTCCAGACACGCACCAAAGTACACTGTAACTTATGTGAGAAGAATTATTCTGCGGAGTCCAAAGCCATATCTGTACTGTTTATGGGTCATCCAGAAATGTCATATTCCTCTGACTCAGCTCATAACCAGAGCCTGGCTGGGGGTGACCCTGCCAGGCTGGATTAACAACCTTCCTCCTCAAGCTGTAGCATTCCAAGGGCGAAGGTCTGCTCTCCAAGAGGGAGAGAAGGTGGGTGGAGCTGCAAGTTATCCATCAGTAGCTGTCACCTGGTGCCAGGCACCAAGCTGCTCTGGAGAGAAGGCAGCAAGGGGGAAAGTGGGCTTTTCAGAGACCATGTAGCATGAGACCCCTGGACGACGCCATTTTGAACTATCCCAGAGGCCTGGGCAGGAAGGAGGGAGCAGGGGCAGAGAGGTGATGTGTCGCTGCAGGATAGGTCAGCGGAGCCCCCTGCCAGACCCTCCAAATTCTTTTAAAAGGTCTTGCACAGGAAGAGGAGCTCTCTCTGGGGTGTGGTCTGCTGAGGAAGACTGGTGCTGGAGCCTGGCGCCATGGGCAGTTGGAAGGAAGAACCCCCTGACTGTCCCAGGACCCCGAATTGCACCAAAAGGGGAGTCCAGGACCAGTGCGCAGAAGCCTGGGCCTCTGCACAAGGAGAAGAGAGGCCTAGGAGGAGAGCCAGGAGAAAGGCTGGCGCAGGGAGCCAGTGAAGACAGCTCCCTGCCGAGTTCACCCTCCTTGAGACCAGGAGGGCAAAAGAAGGTGCTCCCAGTGGCTGGGGCGCGCCACCAGGAGCAAGAAGAGGGAAAAATGGTGCAAATGGGCCACCTAGGGGCCGAGATACGCCCCCCAGAAGGTAGGCGACCTTTGACCTCAGAGAGGACCGACGATGAAGTGTGTGGGGCTCCGCCGCCAGTCCAAGATGTGCCCCCGGGGTAGGTCAGGTCCCGGGGGCTGCCCCTGGAAGAAGTAAAGTCGGGGAGCGCCGTCGCGCTCCCCGTGAAGTTGCCCCACACGGCTGCCTGGAGCCCACCCTGGCCCCCGATGGCATTGGAGGGAGAGGCGCCCCCCTCGCCGGTGAAAGTCACATGTGTAATGTGAATTCATAAGCAAAGTGGGATTATGTTGCTGGACATTCCTGCTAGGGTGTCTGGCTGTATATGCTTAACCCTGTGATTATGACTGTGATGCCTTTTAGGGGCTCTTATTGCAATGCATTATAAGGGTTATCAGCTATGATAAGTACTGTCATTTTAAGTGATGCTTAAACATGGATTCTTGCTGCTGCGTTAGGTGAAGAACAACCCAGACTGTTGGCCCCTAAGATGTGAGGTGTATACTGTAGGGTCAGTATGAGATGCTCAGTCAGGGTTATGTGTCACCAGGGCAGGTGTGCCCATTTTAAATGCTTGTTGAGATAATGGGGTGGGTCGCCATTGGGATGGTGCCAGTGGGCAAGGCCCTCACTCCAGGTTATGTTCAACCCACTGCATTAGGGGGCAAGATGATGTGCATACATGGGAGTGGTGGTACTAGACCCCCCCGCGGGAGGGGTGGGAATGTTATGCAATGTCACAAAGTAATTCCAACAGCTTATGTATATTTGTAAATTATTGCATAGTATTGAGTAGTGTGTGTGTTTCATATATGTACTCTTCCTTTTATAAAGCAAAGTACAGACTGGACAATCAATTATTGAGTGTTATTTCTGCGTACTGGTAATTGGCGATTACTAGCCCACACCACCTCCCTTGAGTAAGCCTTAGACTGCTCTGCAACGCTACCCTCTGAGAGTCAAGCGCTACAATGGGGTGTTTGGTTCCCAGTGAAGGACAAATGTAGTCATGTTATTTGTGCAGGCCTCACAGATACTGCCTCGTTTTCCAACACTATTGCTCAGCTACAATGCAAAATATTCACCGCCCATGCCATTCGACATTGCACGAATAAACTGGCTTGGCATGAGCACGTTAGGATTCTTGCAGCAGCCTGCCTACTCTTTGACCTCCCAAAGCACTCTTTCTCCCCACTGGACAGACTTATGAACTAATCTACATGTAGTGTCCCACACCACCAGCCTGTCTCTGAGGGAGGATGGCGGTCTGACAGCAAGAGTATCTGGTTCAAGCTATTTCAAAATTCGAATTTTGTTCTTCCTTTCTGAAGTTTGGTATACCCCCACCAGAACTCATTTATTATCTCCCACACCGTGATAACCTCAAACTGTTACCTGTGTGCCAGGGCACGGGGTGCACCGTCTCCTTTCTGTCCACCGCTCTCCCCCGCTTCCCGGGCCTGATTTACAAAAGTAATCTGAGACAAAATCCTAACTTTATGACTTTCGGTATTCACAAAAGGCATTTAGGAGTAGTAAAGTTAGGGGGCAGATTTACAAGCCCATTGTGACACTTTTACGCCGCTGTTGCGCCACTTTTGTAACGCAGCAGCGGCGTAAACAATGCACCACGTTGCGACACATTTACAACGTGACACATCTAGGGAGATGCGTCACGTTGTAAAGCCCTGCGCCACATTATACCTGCGTCAGGTATAATGTATGCAGGGTGGGCGTTCCGACGCAAGAAAGCCTCGTAAAGTGATACAGTGAACTCTATAAGATTTCACTGCGCCACCTTTACGACGCCACTGCATCAAAACCTTACGCCTGCTTCAAGTAGGTGTAAGGAGTGATGCAGCACAATAGGAATAGGCATTCCTGAGCATTGCTGGAGTTGCGTCATGCTTGTGACACAACTCCAGCAATGTGTTACCTTTATGCCAACAGATGCGTGACGCATCTGTCAATCCTTGCGCCATGGTTCGCCGTATTGTAAATGCGACGAATCCATGGTAGCGCAAGGGGTTTTTTGAGTGACGTAAGTAAACTGACGCATCTCTGCTATAACGCAGAGATGCGTCAGTTTCTTGTAAATATGCCCCAGGATTCCTAACTTTACTACTCCTAAACTGAGACAAAATCCTAACTTTACGACTTTCAATATTCACAAAAGGCATTTAGGAGTAGTAAAATTAGGATTCCTAACTTTACTACTCCTAAATGCCTTTTGTGAATACCGAAAGTAGTAAAGTTAGGATTTTGTCTCAGTTTAGGAGTAGTAAAGTTAGGAATCCTAACTTTACTACTCCTAAATGCCTTTTGTGAATACCGAAAGTCGTAAAGTTAGGATTTTGTCTCAGTTTAGGAGTAGTAAAGTTAGGAATTCTAACTTTACTACTCCTAAATGCCTTTTGTGAATACTGAAAGTCGTAAAGTTAGGATTTTTAGCACAGGAACAGTGTTTCAGCTGATCTCAGGGCCACTACATACCAGCCAATCCTCAGGATTGTCTTGAAATCAGACCTGGTCACCCTTGAATCATAAGAATAAAGCTCTTTCTCAATCTCATGCACATTGCCTTGCTCACAGCCTGCTTCGATTCATCTTTCAGAAATAGTTCATTTGTTTTATGACTCTAAAGTATTTCATGTTTAATCTCCTATTTGCAAATCAGGCTCACAATGTTAAAGATAACTGTCCAAACTGCATTACTCAGTGATATATCACTGATTGCTATATAAGTGATTACCATAAAACATTGGCTCTCATTGGTATCATTTAGGAACATTATATGTATAGGAGCCAGAATGACCTCAGGCATTAATGCTCTAATGGGGCCAAGGGTTGCTCTTGTACCACAATATGATTGCTATATAAAGCACTTCTCACCCAAGCACTCTTGTCTGGACAAATAAACACAAAAATAAAACATACCATAATAACAACTGAATGCAACCCATTAGCACTGCTCCTCATTGTGGACTGAAGAAGTAGTAATGCATCTCAAAGATCTGTTAAGGACAGGCTATCATTGGCCACATCTCCAGCCTCCACTATGGCAAGAAAAAAACCTTTTGTATTGATGCAGATGGTTATTAATGCCCAAGCACACATCAAAGTGGAGAATGGAAAGTCCTTGATAGAAATTCCATAGAGTCAGTCCATGAAGCAAGCAGAGGTTCAGTGACATCTTAGCAAGCCCACCAAGAGCTGTACACAGAACATATAGTTCTTAGCAGGCTAGAACACCTTATATATTTAATCAAGGAGCTTAATATTGAACCCCCTACTCCCCGATAGATCAGAAGTTATAATACTGAATCTAGCCATGGACTAAAAATGGCCCACATAGAGGCTGCCATCATTCTGATACATATTGTCAGGCCAGGGTGTCAGATACATACAATCCTTCAGACAGGGAAGCCCACCACTTCCAAATAGCTTGAACCCTGAGACCGAAAAAAAAGGAGGATTGTGGTGGCAACCCGCAAGGGAATAGGGGAAGGGAAAGAACAATAGCAGCTGGAGTCTCAGTTCTTTGGACTGGGACAGTGATGATATTTGGAAATTAGTGAATCTCTTCACTCTAGAATGACAGGAGGACACAGGCTTTGAGACTAAAGAAGCAGTGTGATGAAGAGATGGCTGCCGAAGGACTGCTGATCGTGAGTGATGATGCCTGAGGATCATACCTGTCCCCAGACTAAAGTGCGCACCCTCCAAAGGGCACAGCAATGTGTAAGCATTAGACGGAAACCCTGGGTCTTCTCCTTGTGCCCCTAGAGCGCTGTCTCCACCATGTTGGTGCTCTTCCAAATGGTGGCATCCCAGGCCATATTCTAGGTGAAGAATCAGAGGGTGCACGGAGAGGGCAGGGCAGGGGGTGCTGAGTTACATGGTGGCCTGGGCCCTGAATAGAATGCTGGTAAGTACCCCCTGTCATTTGTGGGAATCCATGATCCAGATGTCTGATTTTAATTCCCTCTGATCTTGGGAATATAAGTGCTGTTTTTAGATGTTTTCAACACGTGGGAAACCCTTGGCTCCTGCCCAGTATTGCTGGCCAGGGACATATTCTGGCCTAAACACACTATTTATTCCCTAATGTGTGCATTCTTTTCTATTGTCTATGCTCACTCCGTTTAGGAAACAGTAGGGCATAAAGTCTCTGATACTGTAGAACTCGACAGGGATCTATGGTTGCTTGTGTTTCAGTTTGGCAGTGGCAGTTTGGGCTGGACTGCTCATATTGGAGCAGGAACTAGGCAGATTTGCATATATAGCTAGGTCTAAACGGAGGTATCATTGTGGGCAAATATAACAATGGCCTGGGATGCAGCCCTAATAATTATCAGTGGCTGATATTAATTCAAGCATCCCTCCCATCACTGTTTTGTTTACTTCAGTGCGACTCACTAGGTGCGATGGGTATTCTCAGATGTGGGTCCCGTGCGCACTCTGCCACTGGAACGAAGCTGCACCTGACTGAAGAGCCACAAGTAGGGCAAAACCGGTCTTGGGTTGCCTGTGTTCCAGTTCAGAGAGCACCTGGCTTGGCAGTTCAGGCTGGACTGTTGCTATTGGAGCAGGGTCAAGGCTGATTTGCATATAGCTGGATCTAATCTGAAGTGGTATTGTGGCAAAAAAAAGTTGGTCTGGGATGTGGCCCAAGTAAATACCAGTGGCTGAGATTAATTCAAGTATCTCTCCCGTCACTTTTTAGTTTAATTAAAAAAAAACACCATTAGCATTGGAAATTGAGAAGAAGCTGCAAAATGTGGCACTATTAGTTGATATGTAGAAATGACAAGGAGGGAGAGGAAAGGGACTCTCATATGGAGGTAAAGTAATGCCTCATGATATTGAAGCTGCCATGTTTGGTTGATGAACAATGCAGGGTTATGTCACAAGGAATGTGAGCAGGCTGTCCTGTGGGTACTTTCCACCTACGTGTCTTCCAGCTATATCTGCTGGCTTGTGGCAATACCTTTGTCTGTGATCTTTTACAAGCCTGGCACATAACAGATTCCAATTTCCAAAAGATATCCAGCAGTGGTGTGTCTGGACGGCACCGGTCAAATATCTTATAGTTCTCTTATGCCCACTCCTGGAGTTCTGACTGCCCACAAAACTCAATCCTTGGTAAATGTTTGTGAAAACATAACAGATTCCAAATGCTTCCTCTTTCCGGAGACTACAGCACCCTCAGATGCATTCCCATGCTGGCAGATTTGGTAGAGCGATATCTCAGAGGATAGATGCGATTTCTATGGGCCATGAGTGGTGATACTTTGGAGGTACAGTGGGAGATACTGCCACGATGTTGTGAAATAATCCTTCAATTGTTTGCTTGAAGAAGGTTTATTCCAGTATTCAGGAATAACCTCAGCCAACCCGAATCTTTCAGCTTCATCCCCTAGCCTCTCCCTCAGCCAAAACAGAACAGTCCAACATGAACCAATTGATATCATGCTCTAAGAATGCCATACATCTCCCATCTTTACAATAAATAATTATATATATGTACTCCAACTATATGTACATATAAATAATTCAAAGATAGATAAGTGACATTTATATGAAGTAAATAACTTTTTGTATACAAATCTTTTATTTTTATTTATTTAGCATAATATGGTGTCTTGCAATTTCTCTTACACCAAGAACCACATCTGCCTCTGCCAACTCACAATTTGTTGTCACTCCAGAACCCTGAACAAAGCTCGTACATGGTAATTTCACTACTCTGTTCGAATTGCAAATTCTGTGATCTTCTGTTTTGATTGTATTTTGAACAGTTTTACAATGATCATCGGTTTCAAGAACTTGGACAAGACATCACCTTTCCATGGGTTTCTAATTTTGACCATATCTCCAAATCGCACATCAGTAATCTTGACAGCTTTCCGCTCATCATAGTTGTCTATTTTTTTCTCCATTTTCTTCTCTGTCCTGCATATCCACTTCTCTTTACTCACATCTTCAGCACTTGCAACCAATCTTTTCTCCTTTACCGAAGAAGAACACACTATGGTTATAGTTTTTCCTTTCCTAACAAGTTCAAACTGTAACCCCTGTTGTCGAGTGTGGTGTTACCCTTTACATTTTCACTTTATTCTATCATTTATTTATACATCAGTCTCATTCATATCACTTACCAATGACCTTTGAATGTCTTCCTTAAATACTTTATTAAGTCTTTCCACTATTCTATTTGCCTTAGGATGATATAATGCAGTCTTCTTATGCCCAATTCTCCTCTCTCTCAGAAAAACTTCCATTTGTTTTGAGACCAGTTATACCTCATTGTCCATCAAAATACTTTTTAAAAGCCTTCCTTGCTGAAAATGTCATCCAAGAACTTACTAATATCCCTCATCTCCACTGGATTCCCTATTGCCTCCCAGGCCAGGATGAAAATATAACGATAACTACAGGTTAAAGAATGCCACAGGTTGGTCTTCAAAGAATCTCCTGCACCTCACCTGGACAGCCAATGCCGCAAATGACTTTTGGTCTTTTACTATACTGATGCATGCATGGTGCTGAAATAGGAAAAATATGATGTGTGAGTGACGTTCAGAACAGTAGAAACATTAGAAAGTACACCACAGCAAGAGGACATTGAGGCTCAGGATCTTCAAGACTCAGGACGAAGATGGATGTAACTTCCTGAGATTTCTCTTGGCAAGTCTTTCTTGATAACTCATATTTCTGTTTGAGTACAGACTGAATTCTTATTCTAAAGGTTTACCTTTGGGACTCTATCTATTAATTTACTGTTTAACATTGTCTTTGTCAGCTCCTTGTTTTGCTGTGTCCTTGTGTTTCCACCACAGGGCATCTACTTGCCATTTGGAAGCAATGGCCAGTTGGGAATGTACCCGATGTCACAGAATAACGACAAAAGCACTTTCAGAAACCTAAAATTCCAACTTCAATTGAGCACTGCAACACGATGATATACAATGGGTTGTATGTAAAGGATTGATAAGTAGCACACAAAACTTTAGGAGACCTGTGTAAAACCAACGTGCCTGGAAGAGACCAACCACATGCTTCAGCCCTTAGGAAGTTGTTGAGAGAAACGAAAGGCTACACGGTAAGACAACTGTAAACAACTCAGAAAAGTGAATCTGCAATTAAAATGTGACAACATAAGTTGCTGGTGAGTGTACTGGATCCCTTTGAGAATGCTGTAACTGCCACCTTGTCTTGTGGACAGACCAGAGGTACTTTGAATCACATTTAGAATAAATTGAACAAGGGTTATCAAATGCTGGGAGGAGGAGTGTGCTGAATCAGATATCAGAAAGATCATCTAAGTTTCAGTTCTGAGACTGCTGCCTGGACAGCTAAAAATGGATTTGTTCGTCGGACATGGACACGTGGAGCTATTGTTATGGCTTTTTGCATTATGGAATTCCAACATCAAAAGGAATTGTGTAGATCGGGTTCAGGGTGTCATTCATGTGTCTGTATTCAAAGGTTGATGTTTACCAGGGAGGTGCAGTAAACAAGTATCTATGTATCAATATTGTCCCATCATTTCCTCAATTTTTACTTCATTTCATTCTCTCTCCTGCCCCCGACCACTGCTTTCAGGGGCCCTTAAAGTGGCATACAGCAATAAACAAATAAACTTAATGTATCATTACACAGCAAGGGACCAGAATATACTATTTAGAATATCATCTGGCGTGAATATTGTGTTCTAAGTACTACATAGTATAGTATTTCCCCATCAGAGTTAATAATATAAAATCTACATCCAATAGGACTACATTTTTGTAAACGATATTTAGGACACAACATGTATGTCAAAAAATTGTTTTGTAGATGATATTCTGACGTACAAGCACTTAACATACCTCACTGTGGTATGACATGTGCACAGTAGCTACCTCACCTCTAGATTTTATAGGAATGTTGGCTGTAAATGTGGATCTAGTTCTTATGCCTGTTTTATTTAAAAAGAGGGACATAAACACTTTCGTTGCAGAAGCTTTTGCATGGGTGTTCAATGTATTATTCACAATTGCCTAAAATTTGAAATTTTCTCGGATTGATGATGCCTTTATGTCTGGTGGATTCCCTTTTGTAAATATTTCTAATTATACTTGTCTGCTATTCCATTTTACTCAGTGAACTAATATATATTTCCAAATAAAAAACAGAAAGAAGTAAAAACCAGAGCAGTAGAAATGCAGATGACCTTTTCTATATGGGTTTATCTATATGATACAGGATGTTCATACATTCTGCCTTAGAAGGATGCATTATGCATTATGGTACGTGATTTTGAGCATAATCATGCAATGTTTTCCATAGAAGAAACATTTGTTTTTTTTCAAGTGGCCCTCAACTGAGTGACATTTCTTAAGGTTACTTTTCATAGTAAGCTCAGTAAACCGACCAGCCTCAATGAGATTGGTTGTAGCACCCACCTCACTCAAGGTTTCTTTCCAGTTGGAGGCTCTATTCCCTGTCTTACTGTGAACATCCCCACTGACTGTCATCGCCAGATACCATATGAGGCCGTACAGGCCTCCTCCTGGAGATCATGGAGCCACCTTCAAAAATATTACCTCAACATATGTACCTTCCCATTTGCACTGGGCTAGGTGTGTAAAAATGGATGTCTTCAAGTTGGTTTTATATGTTATTTACTGTACTGTTGCCTTCTGGCGAATTTATCTTGAATACCAGCTTCATTAATTTAGCATTTCTGTACTTTTGATACAAATTGTTTTTTTCCCCTTTCAGTCGAAATTTTGTGATTATGTTACTTTCCGTTTTGGAAACTACGGGGCATATTAGCAAGACCGGCGATAAAATTATCGCCGTTTTAGCTGACAGGAAACTGCCGCTAAAACGGCGATAATGGGCTTGCTAATATGCGTTATAGAATTCCAATAGAAGCCCAGGTTAGATGTCCTGCACATCTAACCTGGGCTTCTATTGGAATTCCATAACGCATATTAGCAAGCCCATTATCGCCGTTTTAGCGGCAGTTTCCTGCCGCTAAAACGGCGATAATTTTAACGTGGGTCTTGCTAATATGCCCCTACATCCTTCCTTTAAATCTCTATTAAAGTAGGACCTTTTCAGCACCTTGGCTTCAAACCACCATATCTCTCACCCTAACACGCTTCCCTTCTCCTTGACTTGCCCGTGCTTCTTGTATCTTACCACACTGCTCAGCTGCCAATCACTGAGTCCTTTCTCAGTGTCTAGTGCAGAACAGATTAAACATTGCAAAGTTACTGTTGCAATGGAAAACATGTGTGCTGCAGCAGACAATGTAAAAGACTCTGCATCAATCAGCAGTGCGGTTGTGTGGAGGAGCTCAAGAACAAACAGGGCCTTCATACTATTTTTAAAGATAAGAGATTAGAATCGCATGGGCAAGTCTTTTAACTTCAGTTCTTAACTATTTGCCTATTTCCACAATGTATGGGACAGAGCAGTATTTAATCTGGGTAAAACCAGAACATATATTTTTTCTCACGAGGTCCAGGTTACATACAATTCAATTTTTGGTTGCATTCCCTAACTCTGGCTCCGGGTTTGATTCTCTTCTGGATTGCCCATGTAATAACCTCTCATTACAAATGACAGCGCACTTTATACTTTTTAAAACTTTATATAGTAGCTTGAGAAGATGCTTTTTACTACCACTTTTAAAGCATAAGCACTTTACATTGCACCAAGAGGGATTGATTTTTTAAAAATGTTTAAATACCGCTACGATTTGTTTCTTTGACCTCAACTATATTTTGTCTGCCTTAAAACTGAGTAGGAGGTATGCTTTATAAGGATACTTATTTCAGCTCTGACGAGACTGCCAATAGTTTTAAATGAGCACTAATCACCAGGGGTGCCAATACAGTAATTGTATGCAATTGCCCAAATGTTTACATAGATTATATTCAATGATGTTTTAAATCAGTTTTAATTTGATATTTTGAAGCCTTTTAATGACCTCTGAATATGAAAAACTAAACGATGTATGATGTATTTTAATTCTGTGTTTTTATCATCATTGCTATGACCGAATGAAGACTATTGAACTGAACTGAACTGGCTATTTTTACCATGGGTGTTTCACAAGGGTGATAGCAGACTTCTTTTCTCTGTCTAGTGCTGGAGTTGATGAAGACCATAAATGTCTTTTGTCATAATAAATAGCAGTAATACTCGTTGATGGCGCCCAGACAAACTAGCTAGTATGACTTTGTTTTACCAGATGCTCTCAGTATTGCAAACCATTGTTTTTGAACTGCAAAAGCTGTATGAGAGGTGGTGGAAATCGTTTGCAAAGAAATATCCAAAAATCCAAACCTGGTAAATTGAAAGCAAGGAGTAACCCATTTGGTAGGTGTTTCTGTAGAGAATGTGTTTCTGGCCAGCAATCGGAAAGGACAGATCATCTGAAAATTAGCAGAAGGAAATAACCAATACTCACCAGATCATAAAAGGTAAATGAGCCACAAAGGTAAATCAAAGACAATTTGTATTACATGCTGGATCAAGTCAACATGTCTTCGAAAGTTCAGTCCTTCCTTAAAGTCCTTTGGTGATGAGTAAGAAAAGGACTCAGTTATGATTACTTTCACTTGTTATAGGTTACAGGAGAAGAGTACTCACTTAGTACAATTTTTGTTCTGTGCATCAAGGACAAAAAAAGCAGATAATCTGAAGCTACTTTCACCCCATATTTGGTCAACTATCAACCATTTGACAAAACACTCACTTTCCAACTTAAGAAATCATTGATGAGCACTTATTGTTCTGGGATGGAAATCAGTTCTCTGGTAGTAGTTTCAACGATATTATGACCAACCTTGTTTAGGATCCTGAAGTGGTTGATGAATCACGAAACAATAACAATATTGTAAAGGAAAAGAGGTAGGAGGGACTCTTAGATTTGGAAATCAAAAGAAGGTCATCCAGAAAATGGATAAATATGTAGGCCCCAGGATATGAGTCTAAGATGAAGATGTGTTATTATATAAAGAGGGAGAAACCCTTACTTTGGGAAAGAATGGAAACCTCTCTATTCTAAAATAAATGAACTGACATGAACGGGACACAGATAAAAGCCTATTAATCCATAAAACATCAAGGAAAAGGAAGCTTCATGATGCACAGACAGAAAAGGGAAGCCTATGCAAATGGAAATATAGGAAAAGCATCTTAATATGATGGTGCAAGCAGATGACACACACAACATGTGGAATAATGAGTATATAATGAAATAAAAAGAGGTAGGGTTTATAACCAATTGTGTCATGAAGTCAAGATGAAGTTGAGTATTGAGCTAGAAATTGAAAACTTAATTTGCACCTTATATAAATGTATGTGGTAAAGCTAGGGCAAAGGTTCGCGTTGCATATATAAAGTTGATTTATTATAAAAAGTGACAATATCCTAACGAGTTGGTATGAATGTCTTGTTAGATAAATATGGATAATAAACCTCATTAAGTTAACCAAGAGATCACCACTTTACAGATGAAGAAATGAAATCTAGGTGAAATCTAACAGAACTGGAGGAGGAGTCATGTGGGATACAGAGAAATAGCAGGAGTGTTGTGATGTTGAGGTAGAGTCTCTTAGTACGGCGATACAATATAGTCTTAGGATTTGGTGGAAGGTAAGGAAGCACATGATGTGGAAATTAACAAGGAGTTTTTTGGCCTCTATGCAGTGTAACCAGTATCATGGTGTGGATGGCATCTCTAGATGTAAAGGTGATGAAGAATTCACGTTACAGGGAGGATTTAACGTCATGTGATATCAAAACAGGTAAGTACTTAAATCATATAGCATTAATGAATGATCTCATAATGCTCTTCGTAGATTGAGAAGCCTTTTATAATGCTTTGCTCACATGGAATGAAACTCAGGTATGAAAGGTGGTTCTTTTTCTGTGACTTTAGTGGTGGATTCTCATGATCTGATTAACTGATCAACCCCATCAATCTGTCCATTTAACTTTGGTCTTCATTGCTTTCCCCAACATTATTTAGACTGACTTTTACTTTGATATGGCTCTTGCACCCAAACAGTCTAAGACTGGAGTTAGATTAATAAATTCCTCAGGTTACTGTAAAAATCATTTGAAGTAAATGACAATTCTAAATAATGGTTACTGAGGTTATGGTAGTGAGTAGTGGTGTTCAAAGTGTTGGTAAAGATCAATGACAGCCAAACCTGATGAATTAATGCGATATGTAGATTTAAAGCCCATGGTTGGAAGTTGGAGTAGGAATTGTATGATATGTGTATGTAAGAATAGTCTCAAGATTGAGAGATGTAGTAGTTTGCTTATGGTACGCAGATATAGGAGTCATCTCATGATATGAAAAGACACAGCGAATCTCATGATATAATAAAACATAAATCTCATAACAAGGAGCCTTACTACATGGAGTCAGCAGCTGAACCTCCTCAAATAAGAGTATAGCGAGGAACCACCTGGTACAAGATCATAAGAAGAGCATTTATACAAACGTCAAACATCTACTGGGCAGTAGGTTTTTTTCCTTCAAACCCAGCAATAACATAATTATATATCATTCACATAGCTATGCGGTTCTCATTCCCGTAAAAATATACACTGATAATCACTGTACAATGTATATGTACACATATATTTGGAGAAGGTTTTTACAACAGCAATCCATGTGAAGAGAAGTCCTGGTGCCAACAGAATGGGTGTTGCCATCACAGTACTGCAGACATAGGGCATACAGAGTGAGCCCTGGCATACATACTAAGCACAGCATCCTATGTGCAGTCTGCTGAAAGCTTGTTTTCAGATATCCAGGCTTGATTGCCTGCATTCTAGTTACAAGCACAAGAGGCAACCACACAAATAAATGGTGCTTTCTTGATTCTGAAGATTAAGAACTTTGCAAGGAAAGACACTACTGGGTGCAACTGTTCACGAGCAGATGATGGGCCTGGCACTCAGGCTCAAGAATATCCACATTCATGCTCTCGCTCTCTCCCTCACTGATAATCCCGGGCACACATACACAATATCCATCCTGTAGTCAACCTTATTTTTAGATGAGTGCAGATGGTGATGAAGAGACATCTTTGCACCTCTAAGACATTCATAAACACTATCTCAGACACACACTCAGTGTGGTAGAAACCATGAATCAGTTGCACTATTAATGGTCGTCTCAGGGCATGTCTCAATTAATCTGGGCCTTAGATAGAGCTTCAAGTGGCCATTGCAGATCACTGTCTCATTAATCTGATGCTTCTCTCTTGTTCACTTTTTCTGTGCACATAGGTAATGTGTTAGCACAGGACACATGTTTACATTGAGCTGAGGGCATCACTGGCTAAATGAGAGCCCACAGGGACCACTGCACCAAATTGGGATGTGTGGAGAGTGGAAAAGGAAGAGACGGGGTTCATGTTGACTTCACAAAATGTCCAGATTTCTCTTCAGTATTCCCTGCACATAGAAATAAATCAACAAGGGTTTTCTGTCCTTTTCCTGGTCCTCAGTGCACTCTGGGAGGTTACCAGAGAAGAGAGTTGATGAATCTTGAGATCCCTCTGCTATAAGATGAGGCACAACCATCATTCTAGGGAAAAGGACACAGAATTTGTAGTTCCCCCCATGTTCGAGGGCTCAGTCTGAGTAGATAATGAAGCCAGAAAAGGTGCTGTACTTGTTGTTGTTCCCGCCGTGGGCTTTGCCCCCATCAAGCTTAACGTAGACCTCGTCGCCGGCGTCCAGGTGTAGAATGACACTGTTGCTGGCATAGTCGTAGTTCTGGTCAGCGTCCTGGGCGATGGCACTTGCCCTTACCTGGGAGGAGGAAAGAGAGAAAGGTACAAAATCAGGTCAAGGTCACCAGAGCAGCAGCAGTATGACTTCCACCAATCCCCACTCCTTGGATTACTGTATCCCAATGGATTAACCAACTGTCTTCTACCTACATCTCCTAATGCATTGAGTTTAGAACCTGTCTCATTATATTGTGAGATATCTGTGAAGAAGAGAAGATTTCTGTACAACTGAAATAAATCTGCACTCCATCAAAATCCTCTTGATTAGTGACTTATTCGTGAAGGATAGAGTCAACCACCTTATAGTGCTTTGGATTCGGTCCCTTTCCAAACGGTTTTGAACACTACCAAGCTCACACCAAGGTATAATGTTTGTCCTCAGTTCATGAAGTGAAAAAAACTAGGTAACTCCTGTAAATGTCCACTCGTTTCTGCTATGTTCAGTCTCAGACATGGGCTGCCTTTGCAAAAGCATCTCAATCAGCAACTGATCCCCACTATCCACTATAACTATAACTTTGAGTCATCAGCAAAAAAGTGTGATTTAAACCTAGAAGTAAGAGACAATGGAAGATGAATGAATGGCATAAGGGGGAAAGTAGAGAACCCAGAACATAACCCTGAGGAACTCTGAAGTGAAAAGCAAACATGCAGATACAGATCCCTTCCAGGGTAGATTAGATATGAGAGAAACAAGCCCAAATGAGATCAGTGATACCTAGTGCGGAGAGAGAATTCAATGCCTTCTCTGGAAGTGCATCACTTGTCCTCTGTCATGTGTGCTTTATTTTATCACTTACCCCTAAATAGTTTATGGAAGCGTTTGCCTCAGACTTTCCTGACTTGACCAAGATCTGTTGACACTTTCGAAATAGTTTAGAATCACAAAAAGTCTGGGGGAAATCAGGTTGAATCAGTACATCTGCCCAAATGTATAAACACAGGCATACGTACTTGTGACCATAAGGGGCAAGAGAGACACAAGAGTCCAAAGTACTCTTCAGGATGTCAGGCCCTCACCCATGTGATAGGTGCCATGCCTTATCCTTGGGCCCCTCTTGGCACGGATCTTAGAGGTCAAGGTACAACACACTATGGGGCATATTAGCAAGATCGGCGATAAAATTATCGCCGTTTTAGCGGCAGGAAACTGCCGCTAAAGCGGCGATAATGGGCTTGCTAATATGCGTTATAGAATTCCAATAGAAGCCCAGGTTAGATGTCCTGCACATCTAACCTGGGCTTCTATTGGAATTCTATAACGCATATTAGCAAGCCCATTATCGCCGTTTTAGCGGCAGTTTCCTGCCGCTAAAACGGCGATAATTTTATCGCCGATCTTGCTAATATGCCCCTATATTTTTAGGTCGAGCCTAGAGTCACCGCGCACGCGCTGCTCAGGGAGACTTGTAGTGGAGTTTGTAATAGAAGCTCCACCCACTCTCCGCTGATATTTCCCATTGGCTTGTGTCAGTGTCCTTCGTAAATGCTGCCTTCGGATTCGTAAAGAGGCTTGTTAGTCCCTCCTTAGTACCGCCTTGTCTTCATTTGTAACCTCCCATGGCGACTGGCCCTTTTTCTTCGGTTGTTACATGATACGTGTTCTTAAGCCTGTAAGCCCTATTTTCTTTATTGAGTTTCTATTACTGCAGGCACGACGTTAAATTGCAAGGTGCCGTGCTTTATATTCTAGCACGGCGCCCACTTTCATAATTTTTCTTTAATTAATATGCTCGAGCGCCGCGCTGCTTAGTGTAATGAGTGGCGCACTAGTTGTTCCTGACGGCCCCGGCGCCGGAAACACCTGACCCGCGCTCATGCTGGAAGGCGGAGCGCGTTGCTTAATAAAAAGTGGGCGGGGCTGCGCTAGGCAGTCCACGCTAAGTGCATAACGCGTGTGTGTGTCCCGTTATTGCTGCTATCTCTTCCCGCGCCGCGCAACCGCACCAGCCTGACCCCTGGGGGGGGCTCCAGAGGTAACACTGGTGACGAGGGTGGTACGTTCCACGCACCGCACTGCCTCCCAGCAGGGGAGAATCAGGCCACACCCGCATCTGCACTGACTGCCCAGACGGCCGCCCCGCGGCACAGCGCGTGTCGCGGAAGTCAGCACACAGTGGCGAAGCCCCTCATAAGAGGACACAACACAGCCGAGGACAACACCCAGGACTTCAGGCAAGTTTGGCACCGACAGCAGGCAGTGGTGCATCAGGGCAGGGCACGCCCGCATCACCGTGAGTGAGGTGCACGCAGCGCTCAGCGAGCACGTGCACGCCGAAACCCACCCAGCAAGGCCTGAACACGCACCGCACAGCCGCGCCGGCACGCGCTGACCACGCGAGGCCACAGGGGTGCCAGTCGCACCACCCATTGCACCAGGACAGTCTGGAAAGGCGCAGCACCCTCAGGACAGCACCCAGCACTATCACTCGCCAGCGCCATGGTTGATCAAGAGGAGGGCGTGCAGGCCCCAGCGAGAGTGGCCATTCAACACCCCCCTACAGGAGTCCTACCTCCTTTCAGTGAGTCAGCGGACCCCGCCACTGCATCACCGAGGTGGCAAGTGTGGCTCGGCCGCCTAGAGAATTACTTCATCACCACCAGAGAAACAGACAGGGATGTCAAGCACTCCCTACTACTCCACTATGCGGGGGAGGAGATCTACCTGCTCTTCAAACACCTCCCCAACACTGGACTCCCGGGAGACTACGCAGCGGCAGTAGCGGCGCTAAATGCCCATTTTGACCCTCAACTAAACCCAGACTTTGAACATTTCAAGTTGAGACAGGCCAAGCAAAGAGAAGGGGAGTCAGTCGACGCGTTCCACGCACGATTGAGAGAGCTAGCCAGTACTCACCTCGTGGGAGACAGAGCTGTAGAAGAAATCAGGGCGCAGCTTATCCTCGGAATCCGCAGCAAGGTCCTACGAGGCCTCATCCTAAGACAGCCGAACATCCCAATGAACGACATACTGGTATTGGCACGGTCCCACGACCTGTCAGCCGCGCGGGTGGAAGAAATGGACCTAGCGCTGATGCGCACCACCGAGAAGAGTGTCACGATCAAGTCGGAACGTGCCGACGCTAGCAGAACACACGAGAGGACCCGCAAGCCAAGAGAGCGACCACCGCCGCCACCGAAGAATCGAAGCGGGTATGACGAACACCCCCCACAGTCGTGCCCAGCGCAAGGGAAGAAGTGCACCAACTGTGGCATCGCGAACCACTTCGCCTCCGTGTGCAGAAGGAAGACGCAACGGAAGGACAGGAATCGCTCCAAGCAACTGTGGGAAATGGTCCGCCAGCTGTCAAGCACCTCACTATCATCATCGCCAGGGGGTAAGAAGAAGGAGCAGATGGCCTACCCAGCAGACGACACCTCATCTGATGAGGAGGAGGAGATGTATCTAGTCTCGTTCACCCAAGCCCTGAAAAGGAGGCGCCCCCAGCCCCGAAGCACGGTGCACATAGCCGGATCGGAAGTAAATGCAGTGATCGACACTGGGGCGTCAGTCACTGTCATGGGGGTCCAACAATACAACAAACTAAAACCCAAGCCAGAGCTCCGACCTTCAAAAAGATCTTTGCCTATGGGAGCGATGCACCTTAGCCCCTGCGAGGCAAAATGACTGTGCCAGTACGGTCAGAGGACACCGAAATCCTGGTTAACATCCACGTCATCAACCAGGAGGCAGACACACTGCTTAGCAGCCATGTTGCGGAAGACCTGGGACTAGTGAGATTTGCCAGAAGCGTGCAAGAGGACCAGACCAAAGAACTGCTGAGTCAGTTCAAAGATTTGTTCAAGGGACTAGGCCGAATAAACAAAGCTCCAATCAAACTGCATATAGGCCCGACCGTCATGCCTACAGCGCTCAGACACAGGAGGATCCCCTTCCACCTCCGACCGCTAGTAGAAGAGGAGCTGCAAAAGCTAGAAGACCAGGGGGTCATAGAGAAAGTCTCAGGACCCACACCATGGGTGTCCCCCATGGTGATCGCCGAAAAGCCACGCCAGCCCGGAAAAATAAGACTCTGCATTGATATGCGCCTCCCCAATAAAGCCATTAGGCGAGAGCGCCACATAACACCGACCATGGAAGACATTGTGGCTGACCTAAACAGATCCAGATGGTTTTCGAAGCTAGATCTGAATGCCGGCTACCACCAGCTAGCGCTCGCGAAGGAGAGCCGGTATATAACCACGTTTAGCACGCACCTAGGTCTCCGAAGATACAAACACCTGAAACTTCGGCATATCATCAGCCGCCGAGATCTTCCAGAACACAATGAAAGAGATCCTAATTGGGCTACCCGGCATACTAAACGTAAGCGACGATATTCTCATCCACTCCCAGACGGCCAAAGATCACTACCGGCACGTGAGAGCCACGCTGAAGAGGCTCCAGGACCATGGAGTCACACTACACAAGGAGAAATGCATGCTGTTCCAGCAACGCATGGAATTCTTTGGCTACACTTTCACACAGGAAGGGATACAGGTCGACCCCCGAAAATCCCAGGCCATTAAGAACGCACCAGCACCTCTGACCGTAGCGGAAGTCCGGAGTTTCCTGGGAATGGCCACATACTGCGGCCGTTTCATTCCGAATCTGGCCACCGTCGCGGAGCCACTCAAAAACCTCACTCGAGCAGATGCCATGTGGCAATGGGGGCCAGGCGAAGAAGCCGCCTTTCAAGCAGTCAAGAATGCTCTCCTAGACCACGCCACGCTCGTGTACTTCGACCCCGCCAGACGGACAAAAATACTCGTGGACGCCAGCCCCGTGGGCCTCGGGCTCTCCTTACCCAGGAGCAAGAGCCCGGACGCTGGGCCGCCTTGGCCTACGCCAGCAAAGCACTCTCCCCGACAGAGAAGCGCTACGCCCAGATTGAGAGGGAGGCCTTAGCGATCCGATGGGCATGCAGGCACTTCCACCTGTACATATGCGGACACCCCTTCAGGATCATCACGGACCATCAACCCCTGGTACCGTTGTTCAAAGGCTCAGCACCCCACCCGCCGCCACGCATCGAATGGTGGGCCATTGGGCTCCAGCAGTACGAGATGGACGTGGCATATCGGCCCGGCGCCAAGAACCCCGCCGACTTCCTCTCGAGGCATCCAGCAGCAGCCGACAATGAGGGTGAAGAGTCCGACGCTGACTCCACCGAAGCTCACCTAAACATGCTCTCGACACTCACGTGCCCGCGAGCGCTGACGCTCAAGGAAGTGGCAGAGGCCGCAGAAACAGACCCAGTCATCGACAAAGTTCGGACAGCTGTCCAAGGGGGGCACTGGCACCAGTTCCTCCGATCAGCCAACTCGTGGTCAGGCCCAGAGAAAGAGTGCCTGATACATATGTGGAGGGTCCGGAATGAGCTTAGCGTCACCCAAGAAGGAATCCTGCTAAGAGGAGCGAGGATCACGATCCCAGCATCCCTCCAGGCACGAGCGACACAACTCGCCCACGGAGGGCATCAAGGAGTAGAAAAGATGAAAGCCCGCATGCGGGAAAAGGTTTGGTTCCCGGGGATGGACGCCTGTGTCGCCGAAACAGTCCGAAGGTGCCCATCCTGTCAAGTGACGAGCGGCCCCGAGAGGCCCGCCCCCATCCACACCGAGGACCACGGGAAGAGCCCCTGGGAAAAGCTAAGTGTGGACTTCGGGAGTTTCCCGGACGGCCGAGTCACCCTGGCCTTAATCGACAGCTACTCCAAATATCCCATCGTGGAGGAGGTCAACTCAACAGCATTCCTGCACGTTGGGCCAGTGCTGGAGAAGATATTTGCCATGTTCGGATGCCCGGCAGAGCTCAGAAGTGACAATGGGCCCCCGTTCCAAGGGCACGAATTCAAAGAATTCCTGCAACATCGTGGCATAAGGCACAGACGTATCACGCCGCAGTGGCCCCAAACCAACGGCCAGATTGAACGGTTTATGAGGACAATCAACAAAGCCCTTCGTATCGCCGTAGCAGAGCATGCTGATCCAGAGCAGCACCTACAGAAGTTCCTGCGGGAGTACAGAAGCACCCCTCAAAGCTCCACGCGGCAGGCACCCTGGGCGCTAATGTTCAACGGCACTTGCCGGGATGGTCTCCCTACCACCCAGGAATGGACACCACCTCCCTTTGATGAGGAAGGGGCCCGCATGCGAAGGGAGAAGCGCAATCGCGCCGCCAGCCAAGCGAGGAGGGCCGTGTCTCGTCAACTACGCCGAGGGGACACTGTCCTCATGAGGGACTGGAGGCCCGGTGGGAAATTCCGGACTCGTTATGAGCAAGGGTACTGGACAGTGACCGACGTGAAGGGGACTATGGTAACAGTCGACAAGGAGGGAGAGGTCATGACTCGGAATGTCTCCTGGTTCAAGCAAGTTGGCGACCCCACCGACCCTGCTGGAGAGACTGACAACCCTGGAGAACTGGAGGCCGGCCAAGCAGAACCCGGAGGGGCAGAGGAACACCATCCCGAGCCTGCTGTACCACCGAGGGTCCCGGAGGCAGCCCCGGAACCCCCAGAAGCGAGCCCCTCGCCCAGAGTGCTGGCCCCGGAACCCCGATCCAGCTGCGGGCGTCACAGGTATGCTCTGAGAGGCAACCCCCAACCCAGCACTCGCCTGAAGGACTTTGCCTGCCAAGTAAGTGAACTGTGAGACTTTCAAGAGCCAGTCAAGGATTGATTTGGGATGGGATGTAATGAGTGGCGCACTAGTTGTTCCTGACGGCCTCGGCGCCGGAAACACCTGACCCGCGCTCACGGCGGAGCGCGTAGCTTAATAAAAAGTGGGCGGGGCTGCGCTAGGCAGTCTGCGCGAAGTGCATAACGCGTGTGTGTGTCCCGTTATTGCTGCTATCTCTTCCCGCGCAACCGCACCAGCCTGACCCCTGGGGGGGGGGGGCCCAGAGGTAACACTAAGCACGGTGCCCTTTTCATGTTTTTTTTATCTTCAACTTTACGCGACCTCGGACCCTCCTGCACCCTTGGATTTCAATCGACTTTTTTTTTTTATTAACCATGGAGCCCGTTTCACGGGCCGCCATACACGTTAAATTGCAAGGCGCCCTGCTTTATATTCTAGCACGGTGCCCACTTTCATAATTTTTCTTTAATATGCTCGGGCGCCGAGCTGCTTAGCACGGCGCCCGTTTTCATGTTTTTTTTTTTATCTTCAACTTTGCGCGACCTCGGACCCTCCCGCACCCTTGGATTTCTGGTAAACTTCTTTTTATCACGACGAGCATCATCTTTATTTATGAACATGAGTATTTCTTTTTTTTTCTCACTCTTTTAAAATTTGCATTATGCTGTTTAAGCATTCAGGAGTAGACGACAGACAAGTGGAATACAAGGGTCTTGTTTAGTTTATTCTGATTTTACGGTTTCTCAAAATAAACCCTAAAGTAATGATAATTCATTATGGTAACCTGAATTCACTAAGCGCCAAAATTTAAGCTCCCTAGTGGCTCAATCTTGTCTAAAAAATGAGAGATTGATTAGTAAACACAGCAATAACATGGCGCCCGCAGTCAGGTCACTTTCACTTCAAGAACGTTATTCCTATGTCGATGTGTAACAAGGAATATGCGCATTAAATTTGGGGGTATATTCACAAGAACGTGTGATAACTACCGCAAGAGTAGCGTAACGCAACTTTCAATAACGCAGCCTATCATGGGAAAATAACCCTGTGTTAACGTGGAATTCACAACAAGGCGGTACCATGCGATAGTCACCAGATAACGTGTCAAATGCCAGCGTGAAAATCAACACCACGCCTAAAAAATGCAAAACGCAAGAAATCATGCGATGAGGCCAATCGCAGTACAAAAAGTAGCGAAAAGCAGCCTCAGGCCTGCAAATCCCACGCGTCTGGCGGGAAATTGCACCATAAAAACCACAGACACAACACACCAGAAACAAGCCAAAGCACGTAGCAACATGGATGCACCCTGACCCAGCACAGAGGTCAACGCGAACCCCACAACCCCCACAGACCACCAGCAAGGAACAACAACTGGGTCGGGAAGGCAAAGGGGAAAATGGAGAGGAAGACGGAGTGCAGACCGCAGGAAAACAAGACCAAGGCCACAGAGGCGACAGAACACTACCAGCAACTGACCCACAAGCAGACCACCTGGAATGCAGTCGCAGTGCCCAGGAGGCCAATCCAGGAGGCCAAGAGGCGCCGGCAGGACCTGACAACCTAAACCAGGTACAAACCCGCTGCCAACAGGAAGGCAGCAACGGCGACAGGAGGTGGCAGTCCAGCGCCACAGGAGGAGCAGGTGGAAACCCAGGCCACAGTCATCAGTGTGGAGAGGGTGCAAGGAGTAGGGAGTACGGACACAGCCCGACAGGACCTGACACAACAACAACAGGGTGAGGATCCAACAGGGATGGGGGGACGGGGGTGATGGGCACAATGCCACACATGCACAATGAGGTGTAACACACTGCGCACCCACAATTACCCAGGGACATGTCCCCCATCCCCGTGGCACACTGCAGCACACACACATAGCAATCACAGCACATACCATGACAATGTGGCACAAAGTGCAACACCCACACTGCAGAACAGGGGACACAACTGGATCCAACCAGGCACAGTAACAGAACAATCACATCGGACAGAGCATGGAACTGTGAGATGCACATCTACCCCTACAATCCCACATCAGCCATGTAGGCCAAATGTACACTGTCCCAACTCAAATAGCCACCACCGCCCAAACAGTCACAATGTACATCGTCACACAGTCTGCATGTCGACAAGAACAAGGCGCTAACACAATGCCAACATGCACCTCCCCTTCACAATGCAGAGGGACAAACAACACCTCCAGCAGGTCAGAACAGACAACCCATCAGTGATGCCCGAGACGAACACCACAGCCCAGACACCGATGCCATGCAACAGCCCATGGACATCCCACACAACCCACCACCAGGACCAGGGCAGACAAGCTACTCAGATGAGAACCCAGCCCCTGCAACAGACCACACAGCATGAAGCACCCGCAATCACGGCTGCCTCACAACACTTCACCGACCCACACATGGCACCCCAATGCCAGGTGGCAGAACGCCAAAAGGAGGTGGCCCAACAGGTGAGGGTGTTGCCGAACCCATGGAATGTGAACTAGAACACATACATGGGTGTCCAATACCCTTCAGGGACCCCCCACACCCCACAAAGGAGACCCACACCTCCACAGAGACACATGCACATATCATGTTGAACTGTCTACGGGCACGTGCGCCCGGCCCCTTTATTGGCAGGGCCACATGTACAGTGACGCCTGTGTTGTATGTGTGTGGGGTGAGTATAAGCCAGCCCGCACGGAGTGCTTGGTGCTGCCAACAACCTGAACAGTGGACACCAGTGCAATGGAAACAGAAAACACCAGCATAACAGAGTCAAATGCAGAGCAACATGGAGGGATCCGAAGTAAGGACAGAGGTCACCCAATATTCAGTCTGGACGTTCCTTGAGTTGCAGTGCACTGAGGTAGGGGCACTAGAGAAGAGCGCGCTCATGTGAAGAAATTGCTAGGATTGTGTCCCTTCGGGTCAGTCCGGATGCAGATGCAGTGGGGTGTGTTACACCTGCATCAACTTCCTCATCAACGTCCCAGGTCTCCCACACTGCCTGAGGTGACAGTTGCGTCCGCAGTCCACAGCGCAATACCCAGCAATAGATCCGGGTGTGTAGCTTGACTACCACCACCAGTCTGCATTCCTGCCTTGTGGCTGTTGCCTCCTGCCCTCCCATTGTCTGTGCCCTCTCCCTTCCGCACACTTGACACATCTTCCTCATCATAGTCCCAGGTCTTCCCCACTGCATGAGGTGACATTGCTGCGCAACCTCACAACAGCACAAAACACAATCAGTAACGGACAATGGCTTGCGGTGCACTGAGTCAGTGGCACCTGGAGTGCTGAGCAGGGTATCAGGCCGATGATGGCATCCACGACAGGTCTGAGCAACTCCTTAGGTCTGTCAGGACCACCTTTTCGACTCTGGCAGATGGCGGTTGAAGGTGGTCCTTGCGGTGGTGGCGTGTGCCTCCTGCGGTGATGCCACGTTTGGGCCGGTCAAGACTCGATGCCATGTGTGGGCCCTGGTGGACCGCAGTTGGGGCCGGAGGAGGCGGACAGCGCAGGGCCACAGACACATGGCGTTGATGACCCCAAGACCATCGCTACAGAGGCCATTCAATGTCTCAGAAGAAGGGGTCCCAGGCCTGAGCAGCACAGAGTTAGTGGATCCGGATGCACTGCGGCCGGCACAGGCACCCAGCCACGGGACGGTGACTTGCGGTGCAGTCAGAGTGGCCATGCGACCTGAGCGGGTCCCCATCAATGTCCGAGGTGTATGTTGTGGAGGGTTTCGGGGGACAGTGGAAGGTGTCCTCCAGGGCATGATGCGGAAGGTCTGATGTTATCTGGAAGCAGCAAATGGAGGAGTGGAAAGCGCAACCCTCGTTTGCACCAACAATTCGGGATCAGCTACATGAGGATGAAAACTAGCCCCTAGTCCATAGACTCAAACGCCACCAATGTACGACCAGTGAGTGTCCATGAATGTCGGGGAACAGACTTAGTGGCACAGGTGCTGTGAGGGCATGCAGTCTGCGATGATGCCGGTACACATATGTGAACTCCAAGAATGCCAAATCAAGGCTCTGTGACCTACTGGACCGCAGTGTAGGCCGGAGGCAGCGGTCAGCAGTGGCCCACAGCCACGGGTCGTTGGCTCACGAGGCAGAGAGTTAGTGACACAGTGGCAGTTGTCGGTAGTGTTCAATCACCTCCGTGACGCTGATCCTGTTCCCTCCGGACTGCAACGTGTCATCCTCTTACACCCCTCCGTGCGTGCGAAGAAATGTATTCTTCCTCTTGAATTACCTATGTTCAGTTCCAAATCTGTGATCCCACTCGTGCGCAGCCTAGGCCGAGGGCAGTGGTCCGCGTAGGCACACAGACACGTGTGGTTGTGATGCCATGCACAGACTTGTTGCCACCACATCGGAGGGTGTACTGTGAATTGTTCTCTGCCATAATTAATGTTCACTGCCATGGTGTAATCAAGACTCAGTTCCAAATGTGAGACCTACCTGACCGTGGTGTAGGCCTGAGGCAGCGGTCAGCACGGCCCATTCACTGAGTGTCTCCGGCATAGGTTGGATGGCCCCACCGGCCTGCGTTGTTCAGGTTCAGTGGCACCACGTGTAGCAGGCTGGCGTTGAACAGGGTTAGTGGCACCACGTGTAGCAGGCTGGGGTTGAACAGGGTTAGTGGCACCACGTGTAGCAGGCTGGCATTGAACAGGGTTAGTGGCACCACATGTAGCAGGCTGGCGTTGAACAGGGTTAGTGGCACCACGTGTAGCAGGCTGGCGTTGAACAGGGTTAGTGGCACCACGTGTAGCAGGCCGGCATTGAACAGGGTTAGTGGCACCACGTGTAGCAGGCTGGTGTTGAACAGGGTTAGTGGCACCACGTGTCGCAAGATGCCCATATGGAACTATGCCTTACTGAACTGGGGGGGTCTGGTGCTGTGGCCGCTGGCCAGGATATGGGGTCACTGCCATTCATGACTCAAGACACAGTTCCACATGTGGGACCTACTGGTCCGAAGAGTAGGCCGGGGGCGGCAGTGGAGTACGTCAACGAAAAAGGAATAAAGCGGGCCGGTGTCGTGGCGGCCGTGATGGTCTGAGGTGGCTGCCAAGGTCTCGGGCCTCGGGCTTGTGGCTTGCGCCGGCACGTGGTGGGCCCTCCTTGACACACGCCAGTGTCGGAAGGTGATCAGTGTGGCCTGGCTGCGCAGGGGCTGGCCTGACGGGTCCGTGTACCGGCGTGCCGGGGTCCGGCAGGCTCACGGCATCTCAGGCAACTCTGCTCACGAGGATGGCGTCGGCCTCGTGGCGAGGTGGGAGACGCCGCCCTGGCAGGGACGTGGGTCTTTCCGGAAGTGGACCACGCCCAGGCCTACGTGGTTTTTATTCACACCCCTACGCTGGCGTGGCGTACGCCGGGCCATCCCACTCCGCTGACGCTTAGGGGGGGCGTAACAGGCAACATTTCCGCGAGGTCCCCCACTGGCTGTGGTGACATGGTGGCGTCCACTGTCCACTACACTCCATACGCAAGCGGTGTATGTCGCCATGGATATGGGTGTGTTCTGCATACTGCGAGGTGTCCAGCACATCTCCGGCACTGTTGGCATTGTGTACTTTCCCAATCATGGTTCTACTGCATCCTTCACACATGCCTGGTTGCCACCTCTACCCACATTCGGCTAGTATGTGGCTGAGGTGCCATGCCGTTGCTGGCTCATTTTCAGGGCTTGCCCATGTGGACATTGTAAGTTGTTCTGTCGTGTCTGGTGGGTGGGCATATTGTTGTGCCTGTTGTATGTGATTTTGTGACGTGTGCATTGCCAGAGTTGTGAGTTGCATGGTTGTGGTGTTGAGGTGTGTGGGGTGTTCATTTGTATATTGCCAAGGGGCTGTACATTTCCCTTGTTGCCATCCTGGGAACGCTGTTACAGCAAACAAATGATGGACGGAATGCTGACAATGCAAACATTCTCCCCCAGTCAAAAGATCTGGGTTAAATCCATCGTTCTTTTGCCCACTGCACCACCCCAGATGGACCCAGCCATATGCAAATCAGTCTTGACCCTGTGCCCCATGGGAAGAGTCCAGACCGAACTGCTAGGCCAGGTCCTCCCTGGACCGGAAACAAGCATCCTGGGACCGGTTTCAGGGTATGTCACCCGTCTTCAGCCAGGCTAGCTTGAATCCAGTGGCACAGTGAGCAAGGGACCCACGTCTGGGCATACCCATCCCACTTAGGGCGAAAAGTGTTACAGCAAACAAATGATGGACGGAATGCTGACAATGCAAAAATGATGGATTTAGGCCCAGATCTCTGTACTGGGGTGAATGTATGACATTGTTCTGCATTCTGTCCATCAATTGTTGTTTTTGCATTTGTCACCCCGAGTGGGACGGGTATGCCCAGATGTGGGTCCCGTGCTCTCCATGCCACTGGAGTCAAGCTATCCTGGCTGAAGAGGGGTGAAACCCCGAAACCGGTCCTAGGATGCTTGTTTCCAGTCCAGGGAGGACCTGGCCTGGCAGTTCGGTCTGGACTGTTCCCATTGGGCACAGGGTCAAGACTGATTTGCATATGGCTGGGTTCAAACTGGAATGGCATGGTGAGCAAAAAAATGATGGATTTAGGCCCAGATCTCTGTACTGGGGTGAATGTAGGACTTTGTTCTGCATTCAGTCCATCAATTGTTGTTTTTGCATTTGTCACCCCGAGTGGGACGGGTATGCCCAGACGTGGGTCCCGTGCTCTCCATGCCACTGGAGTCAAGCTATCCTGGCTGTAGAGGGGTGAAACCCTGAAACCGGTCCTAGGATGCTTGTTTCCAGTCCAGGGAGGACCTGGCCTGGCAGTTCGGTCTGCACTGTTCCCATTGGGCACAGGGTCAAGACTGATTTGCATATGGCTGGGTTCAAACTGGAATGGCATGGTGAGCAAAAAAATGATGGATTTAGGCCCAGATCTCTGTACTGGGGTGAATGTATGACATTGTTCTGCATTCTGTCCATCAATTGTTGTTTTTGCATTTGTCACCCCGAGTGGGACGGGTATGCCCAGACGTGGGTCCCGTGCTCTCCATGCCACTGGAGTCAAGCTATCCTGGCTGAAGAGCGGTGATACCCCGAAACCGGTCCTAGGATGCTTGTTTCCAGTCCAGGGAGGACCTGGCCTGGCAGTTCGGTCTGGATTGTTCCCATTGGGCACAGGGTCAAGACTGATTTGCATATGGCTGGGTTCAAACTGGAATGGCATGGTGAGCAAAAAAATGATGGATTTAGGCCCAGATCTCTGTACTGGGGTGAATGTATGACATTGTTCTGCATTCTGTCCATCAATTGTTGTTTTTGCATTTGTCACCCGAGTGGGACGGGTATGCCCAGACGTGGGTCCGTGCTCTCCATGCCACTGGAGTCAAGCTATCCTGGCTGAAGAGGGTGAAACCCCAAAACCGGTCCTAGGATGCTTGTTTCCAGTCCAGGGAGGACCTGGCCTGGCAGTTCGGACTGGACTGTTCCCATTGGGCACAGGGTCAAGACTGATTTGCATATGGCTGGGTTCAAACTGGAATGGCATGGTGAGCAAAAAAATTATGGATTTAGGCCCAGATCTCTGTACTGGGGTGAATGTATGACATTGTTCTGCATTCTGTCCATCAATTGTTGTTTTTGCATTTGTCACCCCGAGTGGGACGGGTATGCCCAGACGTGGGTCCCGTGCTCTCCATGCCACTGGAGTCAAGCTATCCTGGCTGAAGAGGGGTGAAACCCCGAAACCGGTCCTAGGATGCTTGTTTCCAGCCCATGGAGGACCTGGCCTGGCAGTTCGGTCTGGACTGTTCCCATTGGGCACAGGGTCAAGACTGATTTGCATATGGCTGGGTTCAAACTGGAATGGCATGGTGAGCAAAAAAATGATGGATTTAGGCCCAGATCTCTGTACTGGGGTGAATGTATGACATTGTTCTGCATTCTGTCCATCAATTGTTGTTTTTGCATCCTGGGAACGCTGGTTGATGATGGACTGTCGGAGGATGAAGGTATCATGCACACTGGCTGTGTATTTGAAGGCAACATTGTTGGGTGTTCCACGGTGTTCTGTTGTTGCCTGCACATTGGTGTGGGACGTGTGCTTCCTGTTGCGGTGGTTGTGTGCTGTGTCACCAGGGGGCACAGGTAGTACATGTGTGCTGTGTATTGCCCCCAACACGTGCGTGCATCCTGCTATGGCGTGCGGTCCTTGCTTGGTCTCCAGCGGATCCTGCGCATTGTGTTGTACGTATGGGGACTGGGGTACCAGGGTGATGGTGATGTCCAGGACAGGTGTGGGGGACTTGGATGTGGCTGGCTGTGAGACTCCTCCGACTCTGGCGGGTGTTGGATGGGGGGTCCCAGGGGCCAACAGGTGCAGGCACGCCATCAGCTTTGTGTGGGGTGGGATGTTGGTTGTCCGCTGTGTTGTTGCCGTAGACCTGTTAGGCGATGATGGTCAGGATGCGTAGGTTGGTTGTCCCTTTCAGCCTGTAGTGGAGGGTGACATTGTCAGATGTTGGGTCTGTGCGGCTGGTACGTTTCCTGGGGTTCCGCTGTCTTTGTCTGCGCTGCGTCTGTGTTGGTCGGGGAGGTGGGGGGTGTTCCGGGTGTGGGATGGGGTCCTGGGGTGGTGGGGGTGGGTGTTGTGGCCCTCTTGGGTGTCCGGGCTGCATGATGAGTGGCTCCATGGCATCTGTTGCCCTTTGGATGTGGCCCTGGGCTGTGCTCCCTTTTGTGGTGCTGGCTGCCGTCCGAGTTTACACCAGGTCAGAGCAGGTGTAGATTTCCTGGTGCTAACGCGCCTTATCGCCTGTTTTGTGTTTTTATCGCGGATGTGGCTGGTTGTTGTGAATGTTGAGGTGTGCTGTTGTCTCGGCTTTTGTCACGGGAACGCCTACTCTGCATCTCATTAGCGATATTTGTGGGGGTCCTCTGTGGCGATGTTTTTTGCGGCTGCTATCGCGGGTAAACTGGTGCTGTGGGCTGTTAACACCGGCTTGTGAATGGGGGGGTAAATTTATCAATATTTGGCTGCGATAAAGTGCCGTTAATTCGGAGATAGCTCCTTGTGAATATGCCCCTTGGTGTCTTAAACGCGGTTGCAGCGAGAACATAATATCCACACGAGTCTATCGCATTGAACGGCAGGAAGTTATGCAATTTTAACACAATTGGGGTAAGCATTTTGCCCGTATTCTAGACAATTGGCAAACAGAAGCAGCGATGTTTAGATTATTTTTACCGAACAGCATAGAAACAGGATTTTCTATATCTTTGTTTACAACGAGATTCGTTTCACGCATTCGTGATTAGTACATCTATAGCGGTCGTTAACAGCAGGTACGTCCTTATAAGTGATAAATATTCGGTGAAGGGAAAGCAGAACCTATTCTTTTTATTTCCCCTGATTATCGGTTAACATTTGCAGCCCCTGCACTGAAGAGAGACACGGAGAGAGCGTTACACAACCAAATTGTGTTGTAAGTACTGATCGTCATAGTCAGATACTCCCTTTCAGTCTCGAGCACAAGAGATATTGCAAATAGTGCTCACTACTCCATAGTGTGCACCCCCGCAAACCCAGCCCCAAACTAAATTGGCAAAGCTAGTAAGCCACAAAGGCGCAACCAGTTGACTTTCACAATGCTTGTTTTCAAAAGCTCTTCAAAATAGTACAATAACAGGCCTTAAAAAATCATAAATGCTACCAGACATGTAGGTATTGTGCTCGACCTAACCGTAATGCGCTTAACCCATAAACCGGGCCTTCAGTTGTATGATCCTATGCCAATATTTTTTATTTCAGAATCGCCTTTCTTCTTTTCCACATAATGGCATCTTAATGTGTAAATTCAGCCTGTTTGTGTTAAAAAAACATTTGATACAATAGATTAAACTTTTACTCCATGTATAACAAGAATCTAGCCCACATATAGGGTGCACATGACCACTGACTTGCCTCTTAGTTCACTAATAGCATTGTCATCTGGATGGTGGCAGAAATATTTCTAGGTTAATGTTTAAAATCTCTCACTATTAATAAATATATTACCAAAGCATGATGTGGTAGCACACGGTCATTTACAGACCTCACACTTTCCACTGAACTGGGCACAAACTTTGCATTGACATGCAGTTTTACTGATGAAACTGTATAGCGCACAAACTGTGTGTGGAAATTGGATTTCAGCAAATATTTATAATTTGCACGTCATCAAGTAAAGTGTTCCAATTTGTTTTTATCCTATTATTTCTTTCTTTCTGTCAATTTGGACCATAAAAGCACATGTATGAAAAAGATAAATTTCATTACAGGAGCAGTTAAAATACTATAGCAGCGAAAAATATTAAAATACACAACTATAACAGCTTGGGATTATTCAATATCAAATCTAAAAACAATGATGAAAATCCCAAGGCCATAATTAATACACAAATGATTCGACATCTTGAATCTGATGACTGTCAAGGACATTGCATTTTGTGAATGGTTACATTGTGCCATTTGTGTTCCCAGTAAGTTTTGGTAGTGAAGTATCAAGTTGTCATGTTATACTTCAGGAGCAACATAATGTGCAGGTTGTATTTGCTACCCACTGTATTTTTAGGTTGAGCCTGGGCAGCGCATGCGCAGCTCTGCGGGGCATGCTGTATTAGAGTATGGACTTGAAGCCCCGTCCACTCTGCCCATATTTGTCATTGTCCTTCATAAATGCTGGCTTCTGATTCGTTAATAGGCTTCCTAAGTCCCACCTTAGTACCGCCTTGTCTTCATTTGTAACCTCCATGAGGACTGGCCCGTTTACTTCTGTTTTTACACGGTATGTCTTATTTAGTCTGTAAGCACTATTTACTTTGATGAGTTTCCCCTACTGCAGGCACGACATGCTTTCCTGCAATATTCAATGCGCTTTCACTCAACAAGCAGCCCGGGACAATGGCGGCCGCTTCTTTGAAATAAAATAGGTCTTGCATTTACAAGAATTTGAGCTATTGGCATTGTAAATGACAATGTCTTTTATTTATGTGTTTATTATCAAAACAGACAAATAAAAGGCATTGTCATTTACAATGCCAATCGCTTAAACTCTCGCAAATGCGAGACCTATTGCATTGCAAATGCTTGTTTAAAGAGTTCCAGAGGTTTTTAAAAAACAGAAGATAAGGGGGAAACCACAATCAAAATGTCCTGGGGTGTTATGGAATGGGTGCAGAGAGGAATGAAGGGGGTATAACTTTCTCATTGGTGGACGATGTGAATTTACTAAGTCCCCATGGATAGAATTAAAATGACGTGAAGGCTAATTCAAGCCATCAACATGTTTCTGCCATTGCAGCACCCCCAAAGAGGTGCAAGTAGCCTTGGTCAGGACAAGGTTGCTCTCTCTTCTCAAACAAAAGGCAAAGGACATAAGGAAACAAGCATTTGCAATGCAATAGGTTTCGCATTTACAAGAGTTTAAGCTATTGGCATTGTAATTGACAATGCCTTTAATTTATGTTGTAAAAATCAACACATAAATAAAAGGCATTGTCATTTATAATGCCAATAGCTCAAACTCTCGTGAATGCGAGACCTTTTGCAATGCAAATGCTTGTTACTGTTGACTTCATTAGATCTTGTGTTGTATATGAAATTTTTAAAAAGTGCATAACCCTTAACTTGGACAAAGGATGGACATTTTGTCATTGAACTGACCTCTCAAGTGTACGATGACCAACCAGGCCGCGTGGAATGTAATTATAGCCTTACCTTGAAAGACATAAGAGAGGAAGACAAGCACCAGATGCAGACACCTTTTGGAACTGCTGCAAATGTATGTCTATGTATTTTTTCATGCAGCTGCCTATCGCAGAGCACGCAAGTAGACAAAACACTAAAAGGGGTCAAGAATTATGACTACCAGTCTGGCGCAGCACTATAAAAAATTTGCATGTGTTAGGAAATGACTGTTAATATGTGGCGCTGAATGTTACACTGTGTCGGTTGTGAAAAAAACGTGCTTTCCTTTACCACTAATGAACTGCAACGATAGATTTACTTTTTTTGTTATGTCAAGACAATTGAGGTATCTGCACCGCCAATTCATTCCTTGATATCCAACGGTGAGCGACCTGAGCCAAAATATTTGTAAATGACATTGGGCCTGATTCACAAAAGTAAACTTAGACCAAAAGTCTAAGTTTAGACCTGAAGTCTAACTTTAGTAGTAGTAAAGTTAGCCTTTTGTTCTAAACTTAGACTTTTGGTCTAAGTTTACCTTTGTGAGTCAAGCCCAATGCCTTTTATTTATGTGTTTTTTAAAGCAACACATATATAAAAGGCATTGTTATCTCTAATGCCAATAGCTCAAACTCTCCCAAATGCGGGACCACTTTAATGATGGCCGCGCCCTTTTCTTTAGATGCTGCTCGCCATATTCAGGTTACAGTGGGCAGTGTCTAAAGAAAGGGGCGCGGCCAACATTTAAGTGAAAGCGCGTATGGGGCGTTTTCACCCAAAGCAAAAAAAAAAATGAATTAAGAAAGCTTCGTAGCACGGCCGCTAAAGTGAAAGCGGCCCACACTGTTAATTAAATAAATAAGCGCGGGCGCTAAAGTCAAAGCGGCCTGCGCTGTAAATTAAATAATTGAATAAGCGCGGCCGCTAAAGTCAAAGCGCCGGAAATTAAAGAATTAAATAAGCGCGGGCGCAATAGTTATAGCGGACCGTGCTGTAATTTAAATAAATACATTACTAGTAATAAAAAAATGTGCGGCATGCTGCGATGTCGTGGGTGGAATAGAGGAAGATCATTAAAGAAAATAGTGCTCACTGACTACATAAAGGAGACCGGGTAACAACACAAGTAAAAATTCCAGTCGTTACAAATGCAGACAAGGCGGTACCAAGGAGGGACTACTAAGCCTATTCACAATAGAATTTGGCAGTGTGGGAGCGGGGGGCGGCGGCATGGTGGCCCCGCTCGCACACCGCCAAAGTCGGAATCAGGCCCTAATACTTAACTGACTACAAACATATAGTTTTAAGCCACTCCCAAATGGGAAGGACTCCCCAAGGGACCCTGTTCCCTATGTGAATGTTGAAAAAAATATGTTTTGAGAACAAGCAGTGGTCTGTTGGACCACTGATTACTCTTAAAAAATGTTAGTAAAATTATTTTTTAAGGCGTATCCCATTTTCTTTTTAGGAAAACGGGCTGCATTTACAGAGATGGTGGTTTGCTGACCCCAGCAGGCCACCATCCCTGTGTTAGCTGAGATTCCTAGAGGGTCAAACATTACGACCTACCTCATTATTATTCATGAGGTGGGTAAATTTATGCCCCACTAGGAATCAGTATTTTGCAAACTGACCTATTGGTAGATAAGTCATGTCGCAAAAATAATGGCTGCAAATTGCGATTCATCCTACATCTGGCCCAAAATTATTTAGCTGTCTGAGTCTCATATCGCTCTAATGTGATGCCCCATCCTAAACTCTGCCTCTCTTCTTTCTGGTGTCCAGGACAGGAAACCCAATAACTGTTTCATTGTGACTACCCTTTTAACCAAGCCTTGTATTGATCTCATTGACGCACCAATACCCAACTTTGATCTTGTAGTTGATATTGATGATTCTTACCGGAGCAATGATTGTGGCTCCCTAGCGGCCATAAATGCTATTTGCACTGTATAGCTGAGAGTCTATTTTTACCTGAACTTCACTCTACTCAAGTTGCTGAAGTGATTTGTGTTTCCCCTGCCTGTATTCTTGCTGCTCAAATGATTGTTACCACATTTACAGACTTGAAGCATGCTTATGGAGTAGACCATGATTTTGGCTTCCTCTGGACGCAGTGTGGTTTTCTCATCTCAGCAGATACTCCAATTAATAAAAATGGCACTCATGCTAAAAGATTACATGATGCTCTATTGTTGCCTTCCAAAATTGCTATTGTAGATTGTGCGCCACAAATGCTCTTAAGATAAAGTATCTAGGGGAAACATTTTTGCTGAACAAACTGTAGAAGGCTGCATCGTCTCAGAGTTCTGAATTATCTAGATATATCTCTGAAACTGTTGAATCTCTAATACTTACCCTAAAGGATTTGTCTAAATTGTAGGGATGTTTCTTGGGGCAGAAAAACAAGTGTGAATGAAAAACGAGGTGTGGAAGGACGGCATTAGGACAGTGGTTGTCATGCAATTCCTCCAGCCTAACCATACCCGACTGTATCATGGTATCACCAGCCTCAGCAGGAACAGCGTGATTCGTGTCCCAAGTACCCACTGATTTGCTCCATTTTTAGGTCTCGCGCCTAGCGTTGCAGTGCGCAGCACTGCTCGCGCAGCGAGACTTCTTGTAGGGGCTTCTGAAAGCTGACCAGACGCTCGTGCGTCATGGCCTTTTCTGTGCGGATACCCGCACGGCCGGCATCTGTTTCCAATTATCGTGCCCAGACGCGGGCGCGATAATTGGAAACACATGCCAGCCGTGTGGGTAATCGCAAGCAAAAGGCCATGACGCACGAGCGTCTGGTCAGCTCAGCAGGCTGCCGCGCTCGCTCGCCCCCGCTCCTCTCTTGAAAGCTTTGTTTTAGTTGCTTTCACTTTCGCGGCCGCATTCTTACAGCGCGCGCAGGGGCCATCTGGTTTACAACTGGGTCTGCTATGATAGGCAGACATAATGAATTGAATTCTTTAAGTTGGACGCCCGGAATGACATAATTTGTGAGGATTTTTTGGGGCCTTGGGCAGAAATGGAACAAGTAAAATCCCTCGAATTTAAACATGACGTACCATCATAGAAAATGACATCAATTGACCATTAATATTCTGGCCTTGTTGAATCGACTCGGCAAGAAGTAAATTTCATGTGCAGCTATCAGTAAAACGATATAAAAAACATTACTAGCAAACCTAATTAAACAAACACATTTTAAATCTGGGGAGATTTAGAGCGGACGACCTCGAAGCTGGGTAACCGGGTTCGAATCTCGACAATGACGCTCAACATCCTGTGATTCTGGGCAAATCACTTAATCTCCCCGTGCCTAATAAAAACAAGCATTTGCAATGCAATAGGTCTCGCATTTATTCCTTCTGTTGCCCAACAGTATTGCCACCCCTGGGCTATTTGCGAAGCCTAAATCATTGCAAAGGGAACCAAAACCACGCCTGCTGCCTACCCATTGCCATGGTGACACTTTGTCCACACCCAGAAGGACTTCCTGCAAATGTTGTACTTACATGTATGTTTTTATTTTTATTTGTATATTTTCTGGTTGGATTAACGTTTATCGATGTGCACATGCTGCTGTAATTACAGTTGCAAAAAGGCTGATTAGGGATTTCAGACAAAGATTTGGTGTCCCCCATTGGATAGGGAGTAGCAAAGGTCCTCACTTTGAGTCCACTCTTGTTCAGGAACTATGCAATGCTTTTGGGACCAAACAAAATGTTCACTGTGCATACAATCCGGAGTGTTTGGGGGAAAGTGCAGCACTCAACTCTATCTTGAAAAGCAAATTAGCTAAGATATGCGCGAAGACTAGATTTTTCGTGGTTAAGGCCCTTCCTTAGTGTCCAAGCAGACAACAATTTACTGGCTGATCATATACTTTTAATTCAGCTATCCAAACAGATCCTCTATACACAGGGCAAGATTCAAATGATTTGGTGGTTGAACGATCTGGGTGATTTTCTCCCATTACCCTGAAAATGCATTAGTTGATCAGGCCTTTGGACTCACTCACAACTGATTGCTGCCTTACCTTCGAACCACCTCTTCAAGGTGCTTAGAAGCTCCATTCTTTATGTTTAGGTTCCTTGCTGATGATCCAGTAAAATAAGACAATCCCTGCCGTGGGACTGTGGAAGCAATCAATATTTGAAACTTTGCCAAAAAAACAAAGACAGCTTTTTACAAGTTCTCTCTTCAAAAGAAAGTGAATACATTTCTTCCGAGAGCGACTTCAGAACTGTTGTTCAAGCCGTAATACTCTCACATCTGGAGGATGGTAACGGCCTGCTCCATGGACCCCCAGATTCCACACTGCCACCCTTTAAGGGCATCATACATGCTGCAGCATTTCTCATCCAGGATCTGAAGAAATATGATCACTTCACCATCAAACTGCACAGTAAGAAGTGCAATAAAGAAAAAACAAGGCAATAGACCGTTTCCATGTATGCACACAGGATGTGGAACAACACCCCTAAATCCATCAGGACAACCCTAACGCTGCTCCAATTTAGGAAAGATTTGAAGACTCACTTCTCTATAGAACACTACATCATAATTCTGATTTTATGCTTGCCTTTGACCCTGTACAAATATCTGCTGCCTTTTGGTTGAGTTCAAACTGTAGAAATATCATGTACATACTTACAGAGGTTGGGGTGGCTAAACAATAAATAATAAAGAAATTGAGTCTTTCTCCCAGTGGTTCCCAGCCTGATCAATGGTTGCATATGAGGTGGTGCAATTCATCGATTTCCTCTCTTTTACCCAGACTCTATAAACTGCAGAGCTCGCAGTTCATAGCAGGCTTCATCCATTTAGTGATATTACATCACAGGGCAGCAAACTCAGTTTTTATGAAGGGATATGTTAGAAGTGTGATTCCTGGTTGGCTGAGGTATGCACCCAAGCCAGGCAGGAACCACCAATCTAGTCAGGGTAAGCTAGATACACACTAAAAGATAACGTGTGCTCACCCTCTGGTAGCTAGGCACAGAGCAGTCAGGCTTATCTAAAGAGGCAATGTGTAAAGTATTTGTGCAACACACACCACAGAAAAGACTCCACACAGGTTTATGAAAATAGATTATTATATTATAAACAAAACAATACTAAAACAACAAAAATCCAATGTACAGAAGTTGAGATATTGCATATAGTAAGGTTACTATAGGTCACGCTGGACCGGCACAAAGTCAAAGTTATGGCCTACCTCATAGAAGTGCAGGCCGGCTACAGGACCCACGCAGACCCTGGTGAACAAAGTACCTTTCTTGGTCACAAGCAATGAAATGCATCGATCTTCTCCACGCAATGAAGGCAATCTGTCGGCTCCAATTCACACAGTTGGGTCGATGCGTTGATGTCGAACCTCGCGGTCGGAACCTCGGATCAGCAATGCATCATCGTTGAACCTCGCAGTCGGTTCGCTGCATCAAAGTCTGGCCTCGCAGGCAGGATGTCGGATAGACGCTGCGTCGTCGTTGAACGTCGCAGTCAGGTCCCGTGTCATTGTCGAGCTGCCCAGGACTGTCTCCGGGTCAGCAATGCATCAGCATCGAAGGGCACTGCGTCGGTTTCGATTGGTAAAGTGGTGACAATTTTGTAGCAAAACAGCTTCCAGAAAAGCAGTCCAGTTGAGTTCTTTAAGCAGTACTGCAGACCTTCTGACAGGTTCAGTTCAAGATCCAGAAGTGTCTGATTTTAGGGGGTCAGAGACCCAGTACTTATACCCAAAAGTGCCTTTGAAGTAGGGGGGACTTCAAAGCAGCTATCTGAAGTGCACAAAGATCCCTTTCCACCCAGTCCTGTCTGCCAGGCTATCTGTGGGGGGTAAATTAGTGCTTTGTGTGTGGACAGAACACTACCTATTGAAGTGTGAGTGTCTGCCCCCCCATTCCTCCATGCCCAGGAAGACCCATCAGAACACAGATGAGTGCTCAGAATGTAGATGAGCCTCACCTTCCTGTGTTTGTGGCTGTCTAAGGGAAATGCACAAAGTGTAGCTGGCGACCAACCCAAACATGTATTGGAGACAGGCTGCAAAGCACACAGAGTTATAAGCACAGAGAAATGTCCACTTTCTAAAATTGGCATTTCTAAAACAGTAATGTTAAACACAGCTCCACCAATAAGGAGGATTTGTCCTTACCATTCCAAACATATGAAACATGAAAACGCTACTCTCCTCTGATCAGAAATTACAGCCTAAAAGTGTATTAAGGAATTCCCAATGCTAGCCTTTGAAAGGAGTAGGTCAAACAGTAGTGAAAAACTAAATATGCTGTTTGTCACTACCAGGACATGCGAAACATACCAGTACATGCCATACCTTTCATTTAAACCGCACCCTGCCATTAGGGCTACCGAGGGCCTACTTTAGGGTTGACTTATGTGTAATAAAAGGGGAGTTTCAAGCTTGGCAAGTAGTTTGAAATGCCAAGTCAAAGTGGCAGTAAAATGGCACACACAGACCCTGCAGTGGCAGGCCAGAGACAGGTTTCAAAGGCTACTTTTGTGGGTGGCAATATCAGTGCTGTAGGCTCACTAGTAGCATTTAATTTACATGCCCTGGGTATATGGTATACCACTTTACAAGGGACTTGCAAGTAAATCAAATATGCCAAACAGGTGTAAACCAATTATGCCATGTTTAGAGGAGAGAGTACATGCACGTTAGCACTAGTTAGCAGTGGTAAAGTGCTCAGAGTCCTAAAGCCAACAAAAAGAGTGTCAGAAAAAGAGGAGGCGGAAGGCAAAAAGTTTGGGATAACTCTGCATAAAGGACCATTTTCCAACACGATGAGTGTGAAAAACGACATCATATAGCTTCACTGACACTCTGGGTCTTATTTAGAGTTTGGTAGACAGAGTACTCTCTCACAAACGTGCAGATATCCTGTTCTCCATATTACAAATGCATTATAGTCAACGGCACTTGTATTGCTGTTGATAGGACGTCTGCCATGTTTGTGATGGACTATCCTGTCGGCTAAACTCTAAATAAGGTTTGATTGTGGATATTATTTAAATTCCCAAAACCCCTCTGCACATCAACCCTCACCTTTTAATTTTCAGTAGTTCGTTCATTTACGGAAACGCTTTCCATCCGTTTATAACTAATAACAAGGTATCTTTATTTAATCCAAGGTGTCTTGTACTGTTTAGAATCTTTAGGAAGGTGTTGAAACAGGAAATATTTAATGAATTATGTGCAACTGAGTGTGAATCAACGATGTGATTCAATGAGAAGCAAACCACAAATAGGAACTGAAATCCGAATTTAGCGCGCAGTCAACACTATTTCAATAAAATAGTACAGGTTTTTGTGCATGTCTGCTTATAGCCTCTGTGAGAAAGTCATCCTTTTTGTCTGATCACCCCCATGTTGGTTACTGACTCTGATTGTGCCCTGGGCTCTGCTAGCCAGGCCCAGGGCTCTGTTTAAAAGGTATATGGTAATTTGGTGTAGTTTCAATTGGTTCAGACAACCTACCTGTAAGTCCCTAGCATGTGGTAGGGAATGTAGGTTTAGAGACCCCAGTGGATTGAATGCACTTAAGTGTGCACTTCTGTGGTGTCTGAGTCATTATAAAGCCAGCCCTGCTTTGCAGGCTTCTTTTAAAATAAAACTGTGTCCAAATTCGACTTCGGACTTAAAAGTACTTTTAAAGTCTAAAACTACCTTTTTATTAAATATACATCACTCCTAAGGTCTGCCCTAGGTTCCCCAAGGGTAGGGTACCTTGTAATTAAAAGCAGGGCCATTATAAAATATGTTTTATATGCCCTGGTGAGGGATCAAATGCCTATTTCGTTTTTCCCCATTGTAGTGTTGCTAGTTCAGTAGGCCCATAGGCTAACATGGGAAGGCTTTATTCAACTTTAATAAAGTCTAGCTTTTGACAGACATGACGTAGAACAATAATTCAAAGTATCAAAATAATAGTTGCAATAAATCCAACAACTTGCCAAGGTTGGATTTATTATAACAATTTCAGGAAAGTAGTAATAGAACTTGCTTTCCTGAAGTTCCCTAAAGCAGCCCTGTAGCAACTTCTTTTGATTGGCCAGCCTTTTTACAGACTGAGCCTAGCTGCTCCTGATTAGGTGTGAAGTGGCCTGAACTGAAACAAAGAGACCATGTGGTGGGGGGAGATTTGCTGCCTGCAGTTGCCAGGACAGGAAAGGGGCTGTCTGTCCAAACTGGTCTTCAAAGGGAGAAGCTCGATAGTACAGGAACCCAGCCCACCCCCACTTCCTGCACCCCCTGCCTGATGGAAGCCCCTCTAATTCACTTAAGAGTGGGCTGGAAGTGGAGTTTATGGAAAAGTTAGCCACACCTGTGGGTTGGGTTAGTCAGACCTGAACTTTTAGGAGAGATTTTCCCCATTTTGATTTGGACTGAGATGTGCATTTTGGGACAAAAATATGCCACACTTCTAAGGAAGTGGTCATCACAGAGAGTGGCAACTTGAACCCCATTGGTTGGGGTACCCCCTCCTCTTGCCAGCCCAGAATCTAGAATAAATATGAGAGCTGCACAGCACCTCATATCCCTGCTTGAAGCCATCAGAAGTAGAGGGACTGCCCTGCTGAACCCTTAGTCTGCTTAAAGAGAGGACTGCATCCACAAGGTCTGCACCTGCTTCACACTCAAGGCTTCACAAAAGAGGACTTTGCCTGGCTTCCAAGAGTAAGGAGCAGACTCCCTGATCAGCACAGGAAGAAAAGTGCTGGAAGAAGTCATCTACATCATCTCCAACAAGGCCAAGCCCAACTGCCCAGCTTCACCTAGACTTTACTGGATTTGATCAGGTTCATTGTGGGAATTGTAGTCCCAAACCCCCAGGAGGTAAATCACAGCTTCAGGACCCTTGGCTGGTGTTGTGGACCATCAAAGACCCTCAAGAGACCTTCCAGAAGAAGTTCTGGAAGTTGGTAAACCATTGGACAACTTTTGGGAAAAAGCTCCATAAGTCCACAGACCGTGACGACAAGAGTTAAGCCGGCGACATTAAATCGACTCGGCCTGACTGGCAGATTTGCCCTGCTGAAAGCTCCGGAGCTCACCGATGTTGACGACGAAGACAACGACCTCCAGGACTCACTGAGGCATCGCCCTGCAGCAGGCCGCCGCCGCCGAACTGAAAGCCGGATTGCCAAAGATGACTGCTCAACGTCGAGAGAAAAAGCTCCAAAAAAGTGACTTAGTCATAAGGTAAAAACTTGACTGGGCCCTACCACTCATCATAACCGACCCACACTCCATTGTGTTCAGCCTGAAACTTTGACTTTGTCCTGGTCCAACGCGACCAGATAGTCATGTTTGGTGCTTTTCACTTTTAGGAGCTAGAAGCACATATTTTTATTTAAACTTTCCAAATTCATTTCTCTGGGTCCCTACATTGATTTTTTTTGTCATTTTGGTGTAATTTTGAAGTTAAAAATATTCTATATGTTTATAAATTGCTGTTCGGATTTTTATTGTGTTTTGTGTCTGACTTATTTACTGTTTTGGTGATATTAAATGCTTTATACACCTGTCTCCTAAGTAATACCTGACTGCTCGTCAGCCAAGCTCCCGAGCAAGGATTCTTTTATTGAGACTTGACTGGACCTTATTTGTGATTGTGGTGTTATTACTAGTTGTAGGTACCTACCTGCACCTACAAATAAACCTCCTTCCAACAGCCTCCATCATGGCAGAGGCAGGAAGTGGAAAGCAAATGGGGTAAGTTAGTGTCTTTAAGTAGACCTCAATACTGCCTTTAGTACCATGTTATCAGTGACAACTTGACTGTGAATGTATATTGATGACATGGGAAACTGAACTTGTATTTAGGGCTTAATTTGAGACAGTGGTTGCCAGTGGGGATCACTGGCACTCATGTTTGTGGGACCAGCATTTATTGGACATTTCCTGAGTGCAAACAAGGGAATAATGCACAAAAGGGAAAGAAGGAGAAAATGAAAGATGAAAAAAACATCAGAAAGGGACTGGCAAGAGAGAGGCAGAGGGGCAGGAGTGTCTAGTAGTAACCTCTTTAGGCATGAGGTGGATTCCAGACTATGGAGCCCGGGTATTCGGTGCACCGATGCCGGCCGTGGGCTTCTGAGCAGAGCCTTGGGCACCAGCCCTCATTTGTTTAAAAATTAAGCACTGCTTGTATTTCTAGCTGTCTGTGCCACATCTGGTACCTGAGTACCGAGATTCATTCAGTATTCTAGAAGGTTCTTGTTACTTCCTTGCTGTCCAACTCATAAGGCACGTGGGATTCGAGTTCCCTGCCATGATGTTATGAGGAGATAAAATGGGAGGATGCCAATCCAAAACCTGCTACAGCAATATATTGCACTATAGCAATTCTTTTGCACTTTCCTATATCTTGGCAAGGCCCCAAAGCACTTTCATGGTAAGTAGCTACCAGGGCATAGCTTACTCAGTGAGGTTCGAGGGGAGGGGGATGAGCCACAAATTTGCTAACTAAGAAAACAGTGGGCTGCAGGGTGGAGGAACGAAGTGAGCAAGGTTTGGAAAGGACTGTTTCAATGAGGAATACGGTCAGTACTGATGTGCATTAGGTGGGCCTCTGCCTAGAGTGGTGCAGTGGGCAAAACACAACGGGTTGGAATGCTACCCTGACTGAATGTGACTGGTTAGGCTATTTTCAAACATTTAGCCCATCATCTTTTGGGTGTTTGATTGCCAGTAGTATGCCGGGAAAGTTGACACAGGTACAGGTTTCCAAGCCTACTGCTGCCAATGTTTGTGAATTCCAAAAAGTAGTAGATTTGCACACATTCAAGGGATACTTCTTTAGGTGCACATTTACAACTTTTTAGAAAACCAGTCACTATGTATTTTTAAGAGCTTAATCCAAACAAATGAACAAGTTCAAACCTGTTAGTCAAATTAGAATGCTGAGAAAAACAGACATAATTGACTCTACCCAGGGCCCCTGAACTAACTACCAAAAGAATGCATTTGATGGGTTATAGACCCCAAACAAACCTGCTGAAGCTACGCTCTTGGTCATCCCACCTGGGCCTTTTAGTTTTCCTGGAGAATTCATGTCTACAGTCACATTCAACACAATAGCCCAGTGATCACTTATTTTCAATGTATTTTCACCGAATGCACTCTTCTTTGTCTCTACTACAAGAAGCTTTACTAGTAGAGTTGTCCAAATCGGTGCATGCGGGCAGGGTCCACGATTCTAATCCTCGCCTTTTACAAATCATTATATCAAGTGAATGATGGCCAAATGTACTAAGCCCGAGTCGCAAACAGAGGAGGGCAAGCAAACAAATGAATAGTGTGGGCTGAGCCAGAGAATAGCCATGGGTCTGGCTTGGCTCCAAGAATATGTGCATGAGCCGAGCCATGAAAATGTTTGCCATGTATATTGTGCACCAAGCAATGTAAAAATATCATAAATCTCTTCAAAGTTCCCGAAAATGTATTTTATAACATGCAAAATGTTTCACCTTTGTACATCAGATGATACCACTGTATAAACGTTTATTAAAAGTTAAAGTAAACATAGTTAAACAGACATAAATTAAGACATGAATAGGTTATCTTAGAAATATTCATGGCTTGACCGCTCAACGACAATGCCATTAGTGAACTAAGAGGCAAATCAGTAGTCGTAATACCTAAATGTGGCCTAGATTCCTATTATAGATGGAGGAGCATTACGGTCTATTAAATTAGATATAAGAGGTGCCTGGATAGAGCACATCCTGAACTCAAGTATTTAAAAGTGTGCACATATGTGATAATAAAGAAAAAAAGGCTCTATGAAATAAAATATTTGCCTAGTATCACACAATTTGGACATGCAGGGAAGCCGGTAATGATTCCAGGTTATCTGGCTTCATATTTTAAAATTCAGTCACAACATGGTTATCTCTCTCTCTCCCTCTTCAGCTCTTTCCTCCGTTTACATAAAAGGTCATTCTTGTCTTTCATTATTTGCCTATTCCGAGAAAAATAAACACAGACATAGCAAATCCGACTCAGACCCAAATGCCAAGCCAATAATGCATTTATATGGTGAGTGTGACACCCCAAAAACCCCCTTGAAGCTACTCCCCTGGTAGCTACTCAGTTTCCTTTGCATGGATGGCGAACAGAGCTAGGGGAGGTATCATCCATGAGTGCTCTGGTATGATGCATAAGTCTCTAGACTTGACACAGGGGGGATGTAGCAGCATCTTATGCACAGAGTGGAATGTGAAGTACGTCCTTGTAGGCAGCATATGCAAACTACTGTGACTTGTAATCAGAGTCTCATTTGAGCCTTGACCATTGAAGCAGCCTGTCCTCCAACTACTAACTCAAGATGGCCGCAGATGACACCTGCTCTCTTTAAAATATCAATCTCCAGGCTCTGCCCTGCCATACAGGGAAGGAACTCACACATGATGTCAGAAGTGACAGAAGCCAGAAGACCTGGGGGATATATAAACTATATAGAATCTACCGAGGAGCAAAAGAAGCCTAAGCCATGGCGGCCATGATGAGCCACCAGGTCTAGGAAGATTCTGGAACATTTTCTTTTTTTTTTTATAAATGTTTTTTTATTAACAATATAAACAAAGAAACCGTGGATACACGATATATTCCGGATACAAGACATTATCAAATTGTTTAGGACAGAAAGTACAACGATAATGTTCTCGAAGGAAAACAAAAGGTTAGAGTCAATCTTCATACATTTATAGTCAATGAGGGTTACACCTGAATTATCTACACCTATCAACAATAGGTCAGGGACAGCAATTTTCATGACACTCTTGCAGATCTCTCGTTTATCAAACCCGGCCCCTCCTCTTCATCTCCCATTTCAAGCCCATAGTATTCTATCCATCGAGCCCAGATCTTTCTGAATTTTCGTGGGCATCCCCTTGCTTTATATGTTCTTTTTTTCGCCACCATATATAGATCTAAGCAAGCTCTCCATTCCTTAAGTGTGGGAAGTTGGTGGACCCCCCAGTACCGAGCTATATCCCTCTTGGCTACTACTAGTCCCAGATTGGCTAACGTGAGTTTGTTACGCGGTAAGTCTACCTCTGTAGGGATACCCAATAAGACATACTTGGCTTCTAACTCAATTTGTGCCTCCAGTATGTTGTTAAGTTCCCCCAGTATCTTGGTCCAGTCTATTTTAATCTTGCTGCACTCCCACAGGGTGTGTATGAATGTGCCACGTTCTGTGCGGCATCTAAGACATTCCGGGGTGTCTGCTCTTCCCATGTTGTGCAGTCTGGCTTTGTCAAAGTAAGTCCTGTGTGGAATTTTGTATTGTATATGGCGTAACCTTTGCTTTATTGCCACTTTACATGGATGCATGAGGGTGGCCTCCCAGTCAATGTCTTCCATTGGGCCTGTAGTGAGCTCCCATTTGGTTCTAAGTGGACCAAATTTTTCGGGCATGTTATTAATCAGTGTTTTGTATGTCAGTGAGATGGCTTTGGTTGGAATCTCTTCCTGCAAGAGTCTGCCCTCTAGGGGGAAAATTCTGGCAGTGTCGTAGCATCCAGCCCCTCTGCCTGCCAGGCATGTTTCAGTCTAAGATAGGCATAGGTTTGAGTGTCATTTAGTTGATATGTAGCTTGAAGTTTGCTAAAGGGTGCCAGGGTGCCTTTCTGTATTATGTCTCCCAGCTTGGAGATCCCTATCAAATCCCACTGTCCAAAGCCTCTCAGCTTTCCAATCTCGGGTAGTCTCGTTCCTTCCCATAAAGGGGTCTCTCTCGTAGGTGACATGTCCCATTTCATTTGCTTCTCAGCACTTTTCCATGTTTCCAACACCCTCTGAGTGGTCGGTAAGAGTCGACTAATACCCTTGCCCCCATAAATGTAGTGTGTGGTCCCGGAACTGGAGTTTTTCTAATATATATGTGGGTTGATCTCTTGCGACGTGGTTCCATTCATTGACTACAATGAGATGGCCTGCTCTATAGTAGGCTCTAATATCAGGTAAGGCCAAACCCCCATTATATGGGTTACGCTGCAGCGTTTGCAACGCTATCCTTGGATGCGCCAAATCCCACAGAAGTATGCGTAGTTCGTTGTTGAGGGTTGCAAAGATGCTCTCTGGTATTTTACAATAGGTGTTTTGCAATATATAAAGTAACTTGGGGAGTGTGACCATCTTGTACATAGCGGCTCTACCCAATATTGACAGGGGAAATTTCCTCCATCTCTTGACATCCTCCTGAAAATTTAAAACAACTCGTCTGATATTATGTGTTAAGCTAGTTGCTTCATCCGTGGTGATGTAAAGCCCAAGGTAATTGAACCCTATTTGAGACACCCGTAAGCATCTCGGGTAGTCCCGGGGTTCTATGGTGCCTCCCACTGGGTATAGGGTAGACTTACTCCAATTAATCCTGTACCCTACATTACGACCATATTCTTCAAATATTTGTAGGACTTTTGGGAGTGTCGCGGCTGGGTCTGTAATATATAACAAAATATCGTCCGCATATAGGGATATGCGTTCTTCCTCTAAAAGTTGTGTCTCATCTAGAAAGCCGCCCAACCCCTGGTGGGATCTGACCACACACACCAAAGGCTCCAGTATCAGGGCGAACAGTAACGGGCACAAGGGACATCCTTGTCTAGTGCCCCGCTGGACAGGCCAGCTCGTCGAGGTCACCCCATTAACTCGGACTTTGGCCTCAGGTTCTGTATAAAGGAGTGTCAGCCATTCCAGAAATATTGGTCCAAATCCAAATTTTCCCAGGGTGTGTCTCATGAATGGCCAATGTACTGTATCGAATGCCTTTTCGGCGTCAAGTGAGAGGAGCAAGTGTGGGCTATTCCTGTTCTTAACCGTGTCCATTCAGTTGGCCAGTCTATGCAAGTTTAAACGTGTGGCTCGCTTAGGCATGAAGCCTGATTGGTCTCTATGTACCAGAGGGGTAATGCCTGCTAGGAGGCGTGTCGCCCGAATAGTGGCCAGTATCTTTGTTTCTGTATTGAGCAGTGATATGGGTCGATAGGACCCGCACTCCTCTGGAGGTTTCCCCTCTTTGTGGATCACCACCACCGTGGCCATACGAAGATCAGTTGGGAGTATCCCTTCCTCTTTTGACGCTCGGAACATATTTAGTAGGTGCGGGCCTAGCAGACTACTGTTTTGTTTAAAAAATTCCCCAGGTAGCCCGTTAGGACCAGGAGTTTTCCCCGACTTTTGCCGTCCAATAGCCTCCATCACTTCTTTGAGGGTTAAATCCTCGTCCAACATGTCCTTCTCTTCCTGTGGGAGTGTGGGAACCTCAATTGCTTCCAGATAGCTGGCTATTTGTGTCCCGCTCACCTGTGTTTTGGCTTTATAGAGTTCCGCATAATACCGGGCGCAAGCCCCCGCTATGTCTTTAGGTGTGGTGTGTGTTTGTCCTTGTTCTTGAATAGATGTCACCCATCTCGTCTCCATTTCTTTCCTACTCAACCAGGCCAGGAGTTTCCCCCTCTATCTCCCGTCTCATATAACCAGTGTTGGGTAGCCAGCTGACGAGCTTTCGTCTCCTGGGTTAACAACGCCTGATATTCCCTTTTTGTTATTTCTATTTGACGAAGGGTAAGGTTATCTATTTTTGATGTCCCGCTATTTTCCAATACTAATACTTTGCATTCCAGGGCCTCTATCTCCTGAGTTTCCTTTCTTTTTTAATGCGCAATTATATTTTGCGCCCTATCCCTGATTACTGCCTTGCATGCCTCCCATAAGGTGGCCTCCGATGGCACTGAGCCTTCATTTTCTTTAAAGTATAGTTCTGAGTCTACACGGATTTCTCTGGCAACTGCCTTGTCTCGCAAGGCCCATGGGCTCAGTCTCCAGTTCACTCCCTGTTCCCTGTTTCTTCCTCCTACCGTCAACCAGAGTGGTGAATGATCAGAAATGCCCCTTTTCTATGTTCTCAACCTACCCCGCCGGAGCGAAGAGGTAGTCCAATCTAGAGAACACCCTGTGGGCTCCCGAGAATTAGGAGTAGGCACGCATGGGTGCTGTCGTCGCCATAGGTCAGTCAGTCCAAGCGCGTCCTGAAATTTTGCCAAGTGTGTGGGTCCATATGTCCCGAGGTGTGCCTGCGTGCGGTCCAGGGGTGGGGGGTCAATCACATCATTAAAGTCTCCCCCTATAATGTGTGTGGTGGGTTCTGAATGCACAAGTATCTCAGCAAGTTTGTCTAATGTACGTTGTTGTAAGCGTGGGGGAGCATAAATACTAAGAAGCAGGAATTTCTTACAATTCCAAATCCCCTGTACTGCCACATATGTCCCGCCGGGGTCCGCCCATTGTTTGGTGACACGGAAGGGGGGCGATTTCTTAATTAGAATCGCCACTCCTCTGGAGCCCTTGGTAAAACCTGCGTGCGCCAAAGTGGTGTAGTGCCCTCTTCCCAGGAAGGAGCAGTGGGAGCCCATCAGGTGTGTCTCCTGTAAGAAGACTATGTTGGGCTTAAGTCTCTTGAGATAATTAGATACTAACCCTCGTTTGACTTTATTCCCTAACCCATTGACATTCCACGTCATTACTGTGTATCTACCCTCAGCCATAGTAAAGAAGTTAACGAGCCACTGCAATTCTGGCTCTTTCCAGCAATACTTTTGTCGCCTCCCATTCCCGTCCCGATCTCGGTATCCATTCGAACTGGTTTAAAAGAAAAATTCCCCCCCCTGCATTAGACTTGTCCCACAACAGTTCTCATTTCCCAACTTACCCCCCGCCCTACACTCTTCCGTTACCAATACCACCCCCCAATTCGTCAACATGACAACTACAGCACGGGTAATCCACCAAGAGGTCTGTATCCCTCCCTCCAACCCCACCCCAATTAACTATATATTAACGTACTATAGGATCACAATAATCGTCCCCCTGTCGGGCCAAAGGTCTACAAATTCTACCAGGCCCTGGGGATGTCTTACTGTCTCTTGGTGGCCGTCTGGCCCCTGCATCTCAATCCTCTTCGCCGTTGTTGGATTGTTGTTGTGGTTGGGTACTTGCTGCTACCAGGATTGGGTCTGGAGCCTCCAACTGCTGGATGCTCCTAAGGAGTGGATGTTCACTGTCCGCATCCGCCGAGTCTTCGCTCTCTGATACTTCCGTGGTAATATATTCACTTGATCTTCGAAGGGCCTGAGCAACGTTCCCTCGGGCTGTGTCCTCCTCCGAGTCCGATATTTGTGATCTGCCCACCTTGGACCTTGGAGGTTGCAGCGGCGTTCCCGTGGTGGTTCTCCGTACCTTCAACGCCCGCCTCAGACGTTTCTCTCTGGGTCTTTCCTGACCTGTTCTCAGCCTCTTGTCTGGTTGGAGCTCTTCTGTTTGAGTCATTCTACGCCCCAGCGAGGGTTGTTCTTCGATCCAGGACCATGCTTCTTCTGGGGTCTGAAAGAACTGTGTGGTACCTTGGAAAATGACTTTAAGTTTGGCCGGGAATAGTAACATGTATTGGATCCCGAGTGTTCTAAGTTTTGCTTTGATTGGATCGAAAGTTTGCCCCTGTTTTTGCACATCTCGTGAATAGTCCGGGAACACCATTACTCGTGTATTTCCATATTTAATCTCTCCTTTTTGCCTCAGTTCTCGGAGTATTAGGTCTCGATCTTGAAAATTCAGGAAGCAAGCTATTAAGGGCCTAGGAGTAACCCCGGGCAGAGACCTCCGCTCCGCCCGCTGAGTGTGCGGAGATTTGCCTTCTCCGCATTCCCCGGAGAACACGGAGAAGGCAAATCTCCTCAGCGGAGCAGAGTTGGCCAGCCCCCGCCTCCACCCCCACTATTAACAAGTAAGTAAACATTAATTAAAAATACATTTAAAACCACTTACCTCTGTACTGCAGCATCCCCGGGCTGCAGTCCTCCTCATCCTCGCCCTATCAGTAATCCTGGTGAAAACTGCGCATGCGCATTTCTCGCAAGAGATTGTTCCTGCGGGCCCTATTTTCTGCATCATCGACTCTCCAGGCCACTTCTTTCATTGAGGCTAAGAGTCCTGTCACGTCTTTACGCATGGTATGAGAGGTATCTTCCATCTCTGAGATACGGTGTTCAGCTTCAGTGACTCTCTCAGAGACTTTTCTCAGGTCGTGACGTAGCAATGTTACCTCCGAGCGAACCTCTGCCATCATCCCCTCTAGGCTCTCTCTGGATGCGTGAATCGCCTGTAGTATGGCCGCATTGTCCGGGAGAGGTACATTATCCCCTTCTGCCCCTGTCGCTGTGGGGACCACTTTGGCGAACCGATCCAGCTTTCCCTGCTTCGTTGATTTAGGCTCTTTATCCTTCGCCATCGTCAGCGGTTCTTTGCAGGTTTTTTAAGCAGGCTTCTTCCCCCTTGACTTCTACTAATATCAGCTGTCTGCTGGCAAGTGGGTTTCCGAGCTTCTAAGTTATGGAGTGGCCTTCGTGTCAACACCTAGATCTCAGGGGGGACGCACGATGATGTTCCTGTTGGGGCCTTCTAGCCTACCGCACAGGGAGGGTGTGTGCAATGGACTGCGTCCCCTCAAGTCAACAGAGGCCTGGACAGGGAGGCCCTTCTTCTACTGGGAGTCGCAGGCTCCTAGTGGCTTCTCTCCCCCCACTTAGCCATTTCACGCCAGGAGGTTGCCAAATGTGTGGGGTTGCTGTTAGCGAGCAGTTGGACACTACTGCTTATGGGACCTTTACTGCTGCGTCGCTCGGGGCACCCGCACCTCCCCTGCGCGGCCTCTTTCAGAGTCCCAACTGGGATCTCGCCTCCGGATCAGGTTCAGCACCAGCGTGTCCGACGTCGCCCAAGCTGTCCGATTGGGTCTCGATCGGGTAGGAAGCACCGCTATTTCCCCCACCGGGCCTGCTTCCCAGGAAGGGCACAGAGGCCCACGTCGCCAGTGACTGCTCTCGTGCCTCGCTTCAGGACTCCAAGTAATGTATCCGAATATCGATTAGGGGGGAGGGGGCCTGGCTCTTGGTCTCCCAGGTGCTATTTGTTAATATACTTCTCGCAGCTGCCTACCTCGCCGCAGGTCTAGCAGCCTCTGTCCGTCTCGGCTACCTCCCGCATAGAGTTCCCTAAGGATAGACCAGCAAGGGCTCCCCGGGATCTTCAGTGTCTGGGCCACTCCTCAGGGTCCATGTTCTGGCCACGACTGCGCACGTTTACGTCTGGGGGACGGGTGCAAGCTCGCGGCACTCCGCCTTGCCTCCGGGTCCCAAACGTCGTCCCAGGCTACTACTGGTGGCACTCCATATCTTCCCGTGCCCACCACGCTGTCAGAAGGCTCCGCCCGGTCATCCCGTGTGGCCGCCGAATGTCAGGAGTACTCCCCCAGCGGGTCACACTCTCACCGCACGGCTCTGTAGCGCTCCAGGGGTGCGGTCTGCTCCGACTATCGCGTCGGTATCACCACTCGCCCACAGCTTGTTCCTGGCCGTCTCTCAATCTGGACAGTTCTCCCGCAGTCCAATCTCTCTGCAGCTCCAGTGTACAGCGGAGATTAGCTCCGTCGGAACGGCGCCATCTTTGACTGCGCCGACCGAGCTCGCCGCGGAAAGAGCTCCTCCCCCTTCAAAGTCCTTGGCTGCCTCTCCTCTTGGCACGTCCCGGCCTCAGGGGATGTTCCGATTACCGTTTTTAACCTTTTTTCCGACGTCGAGGGACAGGATTAGGTTGGGCCGGCGGAGCTGACGAGGAACACAGCTACCCGGCCATGTTGCTGGCCATGCCCCATTCTGGAACATTTTCGAGCATACCTCAAACTTGGAGATAGGAATATGAAATTCACTTACATTAAAGGTGCAAAACATTTCTATTTCTGGGTATAAACGATAGTACTTTTCAGTTTGAGCTTTTCATAAAGGCGACAGACCGGAATACTTTACTTCGTCATGGGAGTTGCCAGGGGATTAATGTTTTTGGCCATATTTTGAGATTAGGACAAAATTGCACAGACGTAATAGACTATTTAAGACACTGTGAGGTTTAAAAAACTAAATTAATAGAGGATATCCACGCAAATGGGCAGGCATGCTTTCTAAATAGATATATTTTCAAGAGAGTACGTGTGCACCAATAAAGGGGTGGGTATGACTCATAGAATGGTTTGTATGACAACCTTTTCTAATTTGAGCAATAAACTAAAGAAGGGACACTAAGAAAGATGGGCAAGCCGTTGTTTTCATGTAGGAAATATAGGAATTTGAGAAACAGACTAGTTCAGATCTGTAGAAAAAGGTTATTGACACACATGGCAAAATATGGAATGGGACCTCAGCACTGGGTAATTTAAAACGTGGTTCTTGGGGTGTGTGTGAAATGGCGATTTTAGGAAACATGGTAAAATGTCACAAGTTAAAAAGTCATATTCAGTGTATAACAAATCGTTGCTTGAAAAATATTATGCATCTTTTAATGTGTTAGTGTAAAAGACGATGCATTGGCAGTGGCGGCTGGTGGAATTTGAAACTGGTGAGGCGTATGCAGAACAAATCAACGTATGCGAGCGAGCGAGCACGACGGCAATCAGGAGGGTGCGGGGGGGTTCTCCCCCCGCGAAGAATTTTTTTAAAAATTGGCATCTTTTTGGTGTGATTTTCAGCACTATTTCTGTGATAAATGGACTAAAAATTCAGTTCTTCTAGGCATTAGTAAAAGAAAACTCATACATTATTTCAGAGAATTTCTGGGTTGCCAAGCAAGTCTGACTTCTGAAGAGGGCTAGGGTACTAAGCAAGACTGCTTTGGCTCTACCCTTTCCAAAAGAAAACACTAGTTAGCGATGTGAACAAGTTCAATGGACAAACCTGGGGTCTAGGGAGAGTCCCTCTCCTGAGAAAGAAATTTTAAAAAGATTGGCAAATGGTGCATTTTAAAGCAAATGAATGCAGCGATAAAGCAAGGCTTATTAAGCAGTGGGAACGTATAGTCTTGAAATATTAAACACATTAAAAACTGCCCCGTATCTTCTTGCATTAATTTGTTCAACAGTTACTGGAATATGTAAATTGTTCTGCATGACAACCTTAGCCCTTTAAAATGTATGCTTGCCCAGTGTCTTGCACTGCATGCAGCATTAACTTTGGAAAAATATGCTCTAACCAGACTTCGGGAAGCACCCACAGCTGCTGGCTGTAACCAGTCATATAGAAATATGTGCAGACAGGTCTTTAAGTGAGATGAAAAAATTGGGTGCTCCCTATAAAGGAACATGCCAAATACATTTCTGTGATTCCCATAGTGTGCCATCAGACCTGTATTTTGGTTTCTCGCTGAGAAGTAATTTTATCCAGATAAATGGCACAGCAACTGACATACGCCTAAAGCCTGTCAGTATGATTGGCTTTGTCACTGGGTGTTAGCTGTTTAACATAAATGAGTAACAACAATGATTTCTTATAAATAATTAACATTGAAAATGTTTAAATTCTGAAATTCTGAAATAGTGAGTCTGTGAATTAAATAGCATTGAGGCCTGTGGAAGGAGTTTTGGACTTCAGTTATGTGTGCTTTATGTTAGATATGTATCCTCTTTTTCTCTGCATATCTTGTCCATCTGCACTTCTTCAACCACCTCTCTTTCCTCTTCAACATCCTCTTTACACTCTTCCCCGAATGTCCTTCCTCGCATCTGTCACTTCACCCCCCAAGATGCACTGCACTCCCTCAAATTTAAGCACTTTAATTTCTCTTACTTTTGCCTTGCAAATATTTTGACATCAGTGTACCCCCTTCACACACACACATCCACAGAATTTCAGTTGCAAATGGAATACACAAACATTGTTCCTTCTGTGTGTTTTCCAGAGAGGCCAACCCAGTGACCGGCACTTTGTTTGGCTTCAGCCTTAGCGCCTGAGCGCTCAATCAAAGCCCCTCATCAACACCTGGCATGGCTCAAGCTTCAAAGCATACACAGAAAAAAATACAGATAAACAACAAAATTATAAAATAGCTCATTCGTGGGGAATGCAAGATTAAGTAAAGCATGTAAGATAAGAGAGGAACTAAATCGCTGAAATGTATTCCCTCGACGTTTTTAACATTCATTGTTTGCAAGTCAATCGATGTTTTTGGCATCACTGTTAACTCAGGGGCATGTACACAGGGCCAGTTTTAATGCCATACATCAGAGAACTGGCCACTGTAAGCACATGTTACACAGAAAGCACATATCTCTCGTTTCGGGCCTGACTCGGATATTTGGATCCATTTCACAAGGGAGCAAATGCCGCAGCTCCACTTCTAATGGAGCCAGCAATCTTCAGCAAGGGCCTGGGGTGTCAGTGGGGGAGGTTAGAGTGATGAGGGGTCTCGGCACAATATACAGAACACAGCATTAGTTTGCAATCACTTACCATTACCGAGAACGAGGCACCAGATCAGACGTGCTTGCATCCACTCGAATGTACAGACTGCACGTGCATTTTTAACTAAATCCTCTCCGTAGAACGCGCCGCCTCGGGTCCGTTCTGGTGCCTAGGAACAGCCGCATCACTTCTGGCAAGTGGCAAACCCCTGTCAGCCAATCCTGGCGCTGCTCGCAGCGCCAGGATTGACTGAGGTCATGGTTACTCTCCGCCAGCCTGCCCATTAGGAGAGCGAGGTTTGAGCCTTTGCTCAACCCTCGCTCTCCTAATGGGCATGCGCCAGCCACAGCAGACACCAGTGCGCATGACTGGGCACGGGCGAAAAATTCGCTGACCTTCCCCACTCATGCGCACTTGTGCTGCTGCCCCTGGTCTGATAATCATGTCAGTCAACATGACACTGGACCGCCCACCCCCTTCAGACTCTGAAGGAGGTGGGCGGTCCGACGTCATGCTGACTGACATGATTGTCAGGTTCTCCCTCGGCGTCTCTGAACTTAAGTAAACTGAGAGTTTACTTAAGTTCAGAGATACGCCGAGGGAGCAGCTGCGGGCAGGGGGGCAACGCCCCAACGCCCCAATGGACGCACCGCCCCTGTGCATTGGTGATATTGGACCCACCTAAGTTGAGGGTTTGTATGAACGAACACCGTTCTGATATCCATAGGGAAAAAATGGTTCTTTGTTACAGCATTTTATTTCAGGAGGGAATACAGGCAGAGATCTTTGCTGATTTATTTTAGAAAGGACAAAAAATGAGGGAACAACTTTTCATGTCAAAATTTGTGAAGCAGGAGGTGGACCAGAAAGATTGGAATGGGACAAGATATTTAAAAAAAATATCTGACTCAAATAGTTTTCGGAAAAGGCAAAGAAATTAAGATGATCTGTGAAAAGACAACTATAACTTGAATGAGTTACAATATTTTGTATATTCTGAATAGTTTGGCTAGGGTCAGTTTGGCCCAGTTCGGTAAGATGTATTGCAGATAGGATAAAGTCTAATATATTAAAAATGCAATTGTACAAACATCTCACTTTCTCATTTTTCATAGGAATATAATACAATATATGGTTTCTGATGGGACGGAAAAGTCCCCTGCATGGTGATGGACGTGCACACCTGCACTGAGGGCCCCAGCTGCAGGTATATCTGGATTTTTAGTCATGGGCAACACAGATAATGGATGTGGTCATGACCTAGGCTTGTCTCACAGATTACACTCTTGTTAGACCGGGATGGGCGCATAAAGCGTTACTCTGCTTGTGGTAAAGGGCTACTGCCCTTACGAAGAGTGCGGTAGTAGCAGCTTACCGTTTTTGGAATCATGATCATTAGAGTGAACAGTCCATTTTACCTGTGTCACTGGAGTGAGGCCTATCGGCCCACTCGTAACGGTCGGCTGCTGTGTACTTAACTCGTCCTTGGCCTTCATCAGTTGAGTATGTAGCACTGTGCAGGGCATGTGTGATTGCAAGTGTGTACTGTAAGATATGTGTGTGCATAATTTGCAAAATAATGAGGGCTGGTGCCCAAAGTTCTGTTGGAAGCTTGCAGTTGGTGCAACTAAATGTCGGTGCCTCGAATACCAAGGAAGTGTATTCCTGAATCCACCCACTGCCTCCTTAATCCACTACCAGACACTCCCTGCCCCTTTATCTCACTCTTTCAGGTTCATGCTTTCTACTTTTGTGACTTTTTTTCGTCTTTCTCTTCCTTTGTATTTCCACTTTGTCTGCTTTTCCCTCTCTTGATATCGGGAAATGTCTGATGGGAAAAGATAAGTGCTGGTCCCCAAAAATAAGTACTGGGGCCCCTACCGGCAACCACCAGCTCAGATTAAGCACTGTGTGTACCTGTGTGTGGTACAGACGTAGAGGCCTGTAGGTTTCACATTGCTTTGGAAAGGCATGTGGAGGAGCCATTCCACACAGATTTGTGGATTGCCTGCAGTCGTGAGAGCTGGGTGGGACACACACATTGGAGGAAGAGCCATGCTCTCTTGTGCACTTCCAAAGGGTTCTTTCTTAAAAATATTTAAGGAATAGGTTTTGACTCCGATTGGATATTTTGTGCAGTGTATTGGCTACACTGGTAAATTGGTCCTGTAGTACCTAAGCTAAGTGGAGAAGTTTATTTTTGGGACATTATCCCTATCCCCTTTGCTTTAAGAAGGGTTGCTGTTTTTTCGTTTTAACTTGTCATCAGCAGGTATAGTTTTTGGATTTCTCTGGCATGTCTTAGAAACTGTTGGGAGGAGAAATATCTGCCCGAGGGGTTTATATTGGGAAGCCATAGGCCAGATACTCTAAGAGTGGCGATGCTGCTTGTCAGATGGAATGTGAGGGAACTGGGCTATCCAGGCATCTAAACTGGTTTCAGCTAGGTAATGTTGATGGTCAAATCTTTAGTCTTGATGTAGATTGCAGCCTGGGACTGAGACAGATATACCGCTTCTGGGTCGCTGCAGCACTGGCCCCACATGCAGGAATCCACCACCTTTTGTGACAGGCATATCATCTAGCAGAAAACACAAAGCAGACATCAAACAGCAAAAGGAACCCAATGCAAATAACAGGTAGAGCCTGATTATGACTTTGGTTATGCGGCGCCGGGCCCGCCCAGCACCAGCACCGCCAAAGCCGTGGTCAGGCCGCCCACCAAATTAGAAGTTTCCTCCTATCTGGCAGGCTTTGTTTTTGAGGTTTCCACAGCGGTGCCCTGCAAATAGGCACCACAATGGCAACCCCAAAAACAGTTCCTGCATGGCTTGGACTAATAAGTCCATCCTGTGCAGGAACTGGGGTGCATGCATACTGGGGAGGCACCCCATGGCACAAAGGCACAAGGGGGCCCTGTAGGCCCCCTTTGTTTCCTCTCTGCTAGGGTTTTCATGGAGGAGGACCGCAGCGGTCCAGTCAAGCATATTGATGCCTCCTGACCACCGCAACACCTCCGCCCGACTGCGGCAGGGCAATTGTGGTCCGACCGCCCTAATCGTAATAGGGTGGTCGGGAGACCGCCGCCGCAGCGCCCCCATGAGCCTGGCAGTCCGTGGACTGCCAGACTCGTAATTAAGCCCAAAGTGATTAATACTTGGGAGTATCTTGTGCAAACAGCAATTGCTCCTATGTGCACTTTAGTACTGTGTTTCTAGGTCTTATGTACCTGTCTGTTGTTGAAAGACCTATTGTGGCTAATACTTATACTGGGCTCTAGGATAACCCAATGCCATACAAGCCAGTACACACGATTCAGACAGGAGACTCACAATTTTTAAAGTAAAAAATGGCTTTGTTTTAGGCGCTGTCCACCTAAAATTGTCTTTGTTTCAATATAATCCTATAGAAAAAGTTAATTAACCACTTCTCAGTTTAAAAATTCTGGCATGTATGCATTGCATATCATTTGTTGGCGTTTCTTCCTCCTCTGGACGGTTGCTTCTTTACCATTCTTTTGTTTGGATGACTTCCACTGCTTACATTCAGGGAACTACTTTTTTCTTTTACTTTTAGCACTCTATGCTAGTGCATGTGTTTTCCTGCTCCCACCAGACTCCTGCGTGCTGCTTCCCTCATTACAACCCTGCACTCTCCATGTTGCTCTCCCAGATCATCTGTTGTTTCCCCAACCCCTCCCTGACCCGTTCAGCTTTTTTTTCCTCAACCCCACCTCACGCATTCTGTTGCTATCCTGCCTCTTTTTGCTCACTGCTGTCGCTCGTTGATAGCTTTAGTTGCTTCTTCCACATCCTCATGTTCCCCTGTGCTCCCCTGCTGCTGCCTTTCACTCTGCATAGATATTTTAAAGCATGGAAAAAGTGGGAAATTGCCCAAGGCCCCTCCCTTCCAAGGGCCCCCCTGGTACTGTGATCTTTCTATCACTTGATCTCAATTTTTTTACATTGCTTCCTTCATACAGGTTTGAATTGGCAGAAAATAGGCATTTAAATTCAAGATTGTTCTGAATTGGGGCTCCAAAATATGTTTGGCCCCGGGCCTCAAAAATTCTTAAGGCAGCACTGCCCCTCTGCTTTTGATTGAGTGGCTAGAGTGGGGCAGCTCTGTGCAGAGAATGTACGTGAGGCAGCGTAGGACTTCCTATGATCATCACTACTACGCTTCTCACCCACTTTCGGTGTGTGATGAGCCTCGGCGAAAAGGAAGACTGCTAGGTTACGTGACAGTGGGGGTGCAACACTCACAACTGATAGCCCAGCTGCCTTATGCATGAAGTTTGCTGACCAAACTTTGACACGCTTTTACATAGGAGGCAGCCATCTTGGAAGGAGGGATTACTAATGAATGCAGACTAATACGTCCAACCAGATACCAGTTGATTTTTTTTATTAAATGTAAGTGGGAGCTTGAAAATTTCTCATAAACATTTAAATCCCTAATAAATAATTGTCTAATAATAATTTTAAGTAACATATTTTAGCCAAGGCATGGCATTTTTGTGCCCCAAAATAAGCTAAAACCTAAAAAGGTTTGGCTTTGTAATCTTTTGTGGTAAGATGTCTTTCCTTAGTGTGATCACGTGTATCATCATGTAGGGTAGCCTACTTTTCAAACATGGCCGTAAAAGCAGTTTTTTTCCAAGACGACTCTGTGAGTTACTCGCGTTTCACAGCGTCTAACGTCGTTTTCAGTGAAGTGTAAAGACTATCAACAACAGTATCTATGAAGCAATCTCAGGCAAAATACTACGAGTTAAAATAAAAATAAAAAACTTGTAAAACTGGTCAGTCCTTTTGAGTATTATTTGTTCAGTAGAGTTGTTTAACATCTTTTAATTTCTAAGTCATTAAATGAGCAGTACATGTTTCTGGTTAGTATAAAATATGTGTTCTCTTTTTCATGAGAATGTGATTTTTGCCTTTTCTCTGCCAGAATGTATTAGCTTTTCTTTTGCTTTTATCATTCAATGGGAGTGCATGTGTTTTCTTGCTCTCTACACGTCTCCCCTGCTTTCCCTTCACACCCCGGCACCCTCACACTCTCCACGTAGCTCTCCTACTGCTCAGCTCACCCATGTCATTCCCCCACTGCTACCTGTCCCTCACAGTGCTTTTTGCACGATGCGCAGTTTTCCATACTTTTTGCACGGCCAGTCTCCAGCAACGGCTTTGCCCATGCTGGCACATTATAAATGTATCTGGTTGGCAGAGCCAATAGCGACAACCACAGAGCATTGGCAAACCGGGACCTGGCTTTGCCAATGCTTGCTTACACTGTGTGCAGCAATTGCCAGCACTTAACAGTAGGTGGTAATTGCTCCTGCCAAAACCGTAGACAGAGCAATTGAAACTCAGCTTCTCGTGGGCATTGGTGCTAAAAGGGGTGCACATACCGCTAGCGCCTTCTGTACAAACATCGCTCTTAGCTACGCGTGTCGCAGTGACACTGCAAGTCTTGGGCACCTGGTGCCAGTTCTGGGTGCTCTGTGCAATTACAACACTGAAGGGCGTCGATCAAGCAAGCTGTTTGCACTGTAACACCTGTGACATTAACACTTGTGACAACTCTTCCTCCAGCACCGGAAATGTGGCTGTCCGCGGCCCCCACAGGGGGCCACCTCAGCAGGGCGGCCCTTTAGTGCCATCTTGGCACCACCCACCCGCTCTAGTGTTCAGAGGGGTCTGCGAGCCCTCGGCCGGGCGCCTCCGTGACGTCCTTCCTGTGCGCCGGGGAGGGTGGGAGGGCTTATATGCCTCCCCTGCCTCTCCTGGCGGCCTCTTTTTCCCAGCCACGCCGTCTGGTTTGGTTGTGCTGCTGGACTCGGTGTCCTGAGGTCTTGCGGTCTGCCTCGTCGGGAAGCGAGGTGAGTGCCATCAACCCCTCCACCCCCGCCCCCGGGTCCCACCACGTTGGCCATGGCCCGTGTGGGACCCCGTCCCAGTTGCAAGTGCTCTGGCCAGCCCTGCAGGATATCCGATGGGTCGGTGCCTGCGCCCGGGGTTGTGGCGAGGGATTGGGACGGGGGCAGGGCAAGGGGTGTCTCAGCTTCCCGGCCTCACGCCGCGCAGGCCCGAGAAGGCAGCTCCAAACGAAGGAGCGTTTTCAGCTCCCATTGCCACCCTCTATGCATGGTCCTTCTCGGCATCAGCCCCCCCCCTTATGCGGCAGAAGCGATGATTCAAGGGGCGGCAAGTGGCACAGTGTGCCCGACTACAGGGGGTGTACCGCCATGGGGGGGGTCTTGCTCAACTTCAGTTGGGTGGCTCCCTTCGCTCTGCGATGCGCGCGAGGGGGTTCAGCCGGTGGTGCGCCGGCATCCTTATCGAAGTCCCGGACTCGCCGTTGGGGCTTTAACTAGTCCCAGCAGTGGCCTCCTACCAAGAAAGGGGTCTGGTCTCTGGCCCTCGACCTGATGGCCTCTTCAGGCTGAGTGGCCGGTGGACACTATGGAGCACGCGGTCTCTGGGGTGAATGCCCAACTTGCGGGTCGCCCCCTTTCGCCTGCAGCATGTGATACGGTTTCCGCCCCCCCCCCCCCTTTTACGAGCGAGGTGCCGGCAGCAGGTCGCGTGATCTTGCCGAGGAGAGCGGGGGTCCAGATCTGGGGGTACAGTGCTGTCGAGCTGTACTGCTGCGGCATTCCGGGGAGGAAGCGCTGGGTGGTGCAGGATGGCACATCGCGCCGATTGAGGGGAGGCCCTGGTCCGTGAGTCACCGTGCTTAATGGTTAAGGTATTAGACTCTTACACTCAAGATTATGTGTGCAATTTCCATTGTTTCTGTTTCTTCATTTAAAGGTGTAGGCAATGGTAATTTATTCGGGCACACCCCGGTTTCACGACATTGGTTATTTGGTGAGGGAGCGGTGCCCATGGCGGCTCCGACACACGCAGTTTGGGAGGCATCCAAGGGGGCGGGAACTGATGTTCCCCCTGGCTGGGCCTGGTGTGGTCCCAGCAGGGCGCGGGTGGCGGTGCGGGCACAGCCACCCGCCACCGTAGCTGCGGCCTGCAGGCGGTAACCGTAAATGGTTTAATGTTGCTTTTCCGGTTGCTGGTATTTTGTGGGCGGATGGCTGAAGGGCTAAGGCGCTGCGTTAATAGGGCGAGTGAGAGGATGTGGCCTGATGGCCAGAGCTCCCGACACTGGTGGGGTAAATCAGGTTCGAGCCTCGGGGTCGCGTCCGCATCTTGCGGTCTGGGAAAATCACTACGTCTTCCCACGCCTACCGATAATTGATACAAGCAAGGTCCTTTCGCGCTTTTGATATGCGAAGAGTGAAGGTCGCTTTGGCTTGCCCGCCTTGTGAGTGGGCTGCGCCGAGGGCCCGCCCCCTGCCTTCAGCGGCGTGCAGTGCTTTTGTTATGAGGTAATGAGCGCTGTCCCGCCTACTGGGATTTGATATTGTGTTATACAAAACTGCGGGATATGCATGAGTTTGGGGAGTTGCACAACGTGACGTTTGTAAAGTTGGTACAAGCAAGTGTTTTATTTGAGTATTCAATGGCAAATAAAATGTATGATTCTAGCCATCCACATGTTACTCCTGCAGTCCCAGTGCGTCAGAATAGGAGTACACTTTAGAAGTTTGCCACGCACATTCGGGGGCAAGCAAGGGTTTTCCATGCACAAATGTGATTTGCTTTCACAAAAGAAGCGGTTGTCCTGAAGAACGTTCTGTTCCGCAGAGAAGTACCACGGCCACAGCACATATGTTGTTGCCGACACCATGCTAATGCGACAGTTTTCAAGGAACTTTTATAATGGGAGACTGGGCCGGTAGGGTTATAACACTGTCCATCTCTCCCCAAGGTACTATATATTCGGGAGCCCCGCTCAAGCTGCATCAAGTACGACGGACCTGGGCCACTGGGCCGCGCACGGGTCGGAAGCAGTAAGTTGGTGGATTGGGACAGCTGAGGCTGAAGGGGCAGGCGGGGGCTGGTGTGGTACCAAGCAAACATGGAATGCACGTTGGCCTCGCCGGTATTTCGCAGCGCTGAATTTGAGCAGGTGGCAACTGTCACTGGCGCTCATGATTGTCGCTACAGGGGGCCGCTGTTTTCGTAGTTTGTTTCTGTACTTTAAAGAAAGGCACAACAGTGTTTTATTTTCATCATACATTTCAAACAATTTACCAGCTGTTGGGGCACCAAACAGTCTGAATTGTCGCACTTGAGGGTCATGGAGTAATGATGTGGGCACTGTCACTTCGCTTTATGCCACCGATGCAGGCTTTAACAAGTCCATAGGTGCAGATTCGAATCTGGGACCCCTGTGCGGCATTATGCCGGTTGCATGTAAGGCATCTACCCAGACCTGGCGATGTACAGAGGGGATGTTGACTGTAGCCGTGAGTAGGGGGCAGCAGCTGCGACCGCAGCTGTTGTGCGCTGCCGTCATAAGGTTAGAGTGTGCTTCAAGCTAGCAGATAGTGTGACTGCATTGCTCTTTATCTCTGCAATTTGCTGGGGTAATCGCATGGACCCGAGCGCACTTCCAGAGGGGCGATAGCATAGGCGGGATTATTTTCTTGTAAAGACGTCCTCTTATCGCCTGATTCACTCAGTGGGCAAATAGTTTGTCTGGTTCGCACCAAACTGTGAAGGGTTGCATTGGTGCCTGTTTTGTGTCCCCAGCTATTGGCACAGAGACTATCGGTTTGGTCCCCTCAGTGTTAGGGCCGGCACACTGCAGACAGATCCCCAACAGATGCTGGGTCTCGGGCTCACTCTAAGCAGCGCTGTGCTCCCTGCTGCCCTGTCTTTACGGGGGAGCCGGCTCCCCCTGGTATCATGTTGTCGGTATGTATGGCTATACTCCAGGCAATATTCAATAGCGGGAACTCCACCTGACGGTGTTGGAGCGCCTTGCAATGGGACCAGTTACATAATGATCTTGAATAAGCTTTGCAATCTGAGACAGACTCCGATGGTGGTGATTCTGGGGCCGCGGTTCCTCGCCCTTCATTTCGGGGGAGCAGGGGGTCGGTGGTCCACAGCTAGTCTGGTTCGCGATCTCCCCGGTTTTCTGGGCACTATGCAGTCACACGTGGACCAAGGCCGGGGGCGAGAGAATGAACTGCTGTGACGGTCACCCTAGTTGGAGTGAGATTAAGGGGTGATCTAGCCAGCGTTTTGGGGCGTGATCCCGCCCCCTCCCATTTGTGTGGTCATGCCGCGGACTGCTCTTTTGTGCGGTTGTGGGGGAGGCAGCCTGAGGGGGTAGAAGCTGCACCCTAGTCCCGGCGTGAAGCCAATTGCACACAACACTATGGTGATAGGTGATGGCTCAGTTGGGCACGAGGTACTTATGATATGCGCCCTGCTTACGTGTAAGTAGGGTACACTGCTGATTGAGTGGATGCATAGGTGGTATGCTAAGTACGTTCCTACCAGCAGCAACAGGGTTGTGCTAACTGAGCCCTAGGACGGTGGGCCAATTGACCTAGTGAGTTATGTAATCCCTGTGATGTCATGATGAGGTTTGGTAGCACAGGGTAATAGGGGCAGATGGAATTAAGTTCCTCTTGAATGGATGATACGAAGGGTAATTAAAATAACCTGGTATGGAGTCTCTCCTGCAGTGTGCATAGGTCTCTTATCCATCAATATTTTTGACGATCTGGTGACCCGCTTTTAGGGGATGCCCAGGGTTCTTGGTGGGGCGAAGTAATGTTTCCAGTACACCAAGATACCCATTGTTCATTTTCTTGGGAGCGCGGATGGCACATTAAATTTACACTGCCTCCGGGATAAGCCAGTCTCTGCCTAGCCACCGAGGGGTGAGCAGGAGTCAGCATAAGGTGCACCCCCCTCTCCTGACTAGAGGGGTGGCTTTGGCCAGGTTTAGGTGCACACCCTAGCCAACCAGATACTCCATGTACAACATGGGTAGAGAATGCCCATGAGTGGTTTGCAGTCAGTCGCAACCGCCCCACTGGGCGAATGTTTTAGGCCACAAGGTTGTGGATGGCTCTTGCGTGGGAGCCTGGTGAAGAGCCAAGGTCAGGCTAGGAAGTCTCATGCTTTCGCCACACTGTTGCGGCCCAGTCACGAGCGCATTGTATCAGGGTGAGCTGGCTGTGGGGCATGAAGCGCCAAGGCATCAGTAACACTGAGCGGCTTGCAGCCAGAGGCGGTATCCGATGCACGGGGCATTTGTTAAGAGTAGAGCCCCACTCAGAGGTACCGCCTTTAGTTCTAGGAGGTCTGTTGGCACCGCCTTTCAATGGAAGCCATTGTCTAGCGGGCTTCTCTGAGCAGAGCATTTGCAGGCGTAAGTTACAGTATCCGCTACCATTTCAAATGTGCATCTTTCACAATTTACCCAGATAACTGGGACGGGAAGTAAGGTAGGCTGGATACCTCTTGCTTCTACCTGCATTGGCATCTTGGCAGGAGTGATTGTCAAAGGGATTGCACTTCATCCAGGTAATGTTAGCACACATCCACACCAAGCCGATCGTTTAAGGTCACCCTGGGCCGCACTTACACAGCCCAGTAGGAGCCCCTTGTGGTGGTCAGTGCCAGGTATTACTAAATTGAACTGACAGGAGGCGTGACTGTGGGTTTCAACAGCAGAAGTTTGGGGAGAGCTAGACTCCACCCATGGTCAAGGTGTAGGTTTTTAGTTGGAGTGGCACTCTTATTTGACCCGGGGTTCATTGCTACACGAGGGCATCACTGAGTTGCAGCCTGAGCACGGGCATTGTGTGCTTCCCAGGGAGCAGCAAGTGAAGGCAGGGCCCTTCCCTAATCTGGCATCAGAACACAAGTAGTCGGGGCCTACTTGTCTGTTGGGTGACTTGTGTAGGCACAGGTGTAGTGGTCACTCCACAACTACACAGGAGGGGTGAGTTCTTTCCAATGCATATATTGTTTCTAACCAGAACTTACTCCATCATTGTGTTCACCAGAGTCCAGCAATATAAGAGGCCTGTGAAATTGTCTGGTCAACGGGGTAAAGTGCACCCCAGAACGGAGGGTAGGTGACATGTTGCTGCAGTTAAGCTCAAATGTCCCGCCTGGTTAGCTATATTAGCCACCCTGGGAGACGCTGTCAGCCAACATAGTGTGCTGCTGTCCCAATAAATGGGGAAACAAGGTGTCAAGCACATAAAGGCTACGATGTAAAAAGAACATTTGGCACGTCCAGTATTCAACAAAAATTAAAATTTAACGGAGCAGGTAATTTTCCACTGCTGGGGCTGCACAGGGTGGGCAGTGTGACCCCTCCCTATTTGGGAATAATCTAGTATAGTAGGACTTAGTCAATCCTGACTGTTAGGTAACATATTGCATACAGTGCGCACTGCATTAAATCAGACAGATTCACTAGGCTGGTATGCCTAGGGGTTTCACCACAGGGGAGCTGAGCGGGCGAAATTCCCATAAGGAATAAGGGATGCACGGCAAGTGCATGAGGACACCCTCGCGCATTGTCAGATACTTCTAGTCATGAACATTCCTGTGCGTCATGATTTAGCAATCAATGGGACTGTGCAAATGTTAAGTATAAACCTTCTCGCCCCAATAGCCACATCAGGCAGGCGGGTTGATTGGAACAGAGATTGACCAAAGGGGGTCCCCCCCATTTTCTTAGGATACACCTAGGGGGCAACGACATCATTGCCATGATCCAAGACAGATCAGGCAGGGAGGGGGCTGAGGTTGTCCTGGAACCACTAGGAGACCCCAGGTACTGCCCTGTGGCAGTAGTGAGGGATTACATGCCCGTGCGCCCAGCGGCTCAGGGTTACTCCTGATTCATGCAGACTCTGGTCCCCTGACCAAATTTCAGATTGACCGGGTCATGGGCGCCTGTCTGGCCCGGACGGGCCTTGCCTGCCCCGACAAAACATATTCCAGCCATTCATTTCGAATAGGGGCAGCCACAGCGGCATTCAGGGCGGGCATGGAGCCAGCGGGCATAAAGAGGGTTAGGCGCGGGCAATCGCGCTGCTTCGAGCGCTACATTCGCCCCTGAAGGCCCAAGATGTTAATATTACTATTGTGTGCCGTGATGTAGTAAGCGTGACTATGTGTGACTTTAGAGATGATAAACAAGTTTTTGAAAATGGTGTTCGTTGTATTCACCAGGTTCCCGAGTATGGGTGATCGGCCATTCATTCGTTGCCAGGCTGGCTCAGTGGGCGGGACGCAGGAACTGGATGCGGGGGTTTACGCAAACACAGCATCCTCGTGATCCACCTGGGGGCAACGACCTGATTCCCATGGGAAGGAGGGCACTATTACAATCAATGAAGTCCGACTTGGGTGAAATCAGCAAACGCTTGGGGCAATGTGAACTTTGGTGGTCGGAAATAATCTCTCGCAGGAAGTGGCACGGGGCCAGGTCCTGCGAGGCGGTGGAACATTCTCGCAAGAGGGTCAATGGTGCCATGCGTAAGTTCACTGATCAGAGGGGGCTGGGTTTCATCAGGCACGAACTGATCCAGTCCTCAGTCGAGGGCTATTTTGTGAAGGATGGGGTCCACCTGTCCCCGGTGGGGATGGACCTGTTCCTGCTTGACTTGCAGGAGGCACTGCAGATCGCGGGTTGCAAGTGACTTTACTGCCTGTGTGTGGGGGGGCTCTGGCAGCGACGGGAGCCGCCTCCAGAGCTGTGGCGGAGTTACAGGGCGATCTGGAAGCAGACTGGTACAGTAAGGGTACCTCTGCGGCAGACCGGTACAGTAAGGGTACCTCTGCACGGCACAGTAGGGGTGCCAGGGCCAAAGACCGGGAGCCTCAGGGCAGGTTCCGGGAAAACCGCGACGGCGCCCCGTTAGTCCTTTGGGCGGTTGGGGGCCTGACCAACCGGGGGTTTGCCCTGCTACGCTCCGCCCTGAAAAGGGCGTGAGTAGAACAAACCAACGTGTCACGTGATCCGGAAGAGGATCGTCTAAGGTAGCACTGACGGGGTGCCCCACAGTGCTGGCTCACCAGGCGGGCGGGGGCAGCATAGGTTGGCACAGCTGCCCCGCCCTTGGATCGCCCGTAAGATAACCCACATATTGCATACTCCTGTATGGAATAAACCTGCAGCAATATTTTCCCACTACAAAGTTGTCTTGTGTATTTATTTATTGCATGCTCAGACAAGGGGGAGAGGTTGCCAATAATGGCACTATGTGGCTGTCCGCGGCCCCCACAGGGGGCCACCTCAGCAGGGCGGCCCTTTAGTGCCATCTTGGCACCACCCACCCGCTCTAGTGTTCAGAGGGGTCTGCGAGCCCTCGGCCGGGCGCCTCCGTGACGTCCTTCCTGTGCGCCGGGGAGGGT